>VXBQ01003404.1:59548-200383 GCA_013400175.1 Phainopepla nitens
ACTCCAAGGCTAAGCTTTTTTTTGATTGACCAAGCTTAGATTTAGTTTGATGCAATTTTGTCTTTAGGACAAGCCCCGGTGATAGGTATGAGACAGTGGCTAGAGGTGATACCCTGAACACTTCTGCAGTAATTCAGAAAAGTGACTGTTCTGCTTTCTGCCTTAGTCTTGTTGCAGTCCAGTGTGTCAAAAAAAAGAACATATTCCTGGCATGGTAATTACTAGAGGTAGATATAAGTGCTTCTGATCATTAAAAGAGGTTTTTCTGCATACTTCTTACAGAAAACTGAAGGTAAGTACATTGGGGTTTTTCTATATGTTGTTTTAGATTTATAGTCCTGTGATCTCGGTGGAGAAATTCCCATTTTGTTTGGTGGATTTTAGATGTAGCCTCTCGTAAGAAAGTCTCCTGCAATTTTTTCTTCTCTAAATTATTGTGTGTGAACCTTATTCCTTTGGGAGAATGTATGAAGAAATGTCTTTTCCTTTTTTGTCAGGCAAGCGTAACATAGACTTTCTTTACCTCTTCATCTGCTTAGCAAATATTTTATCAGATATTGTTCAGAGTGGAAAAAATTACTTTTTATGGCAATTAATATTGTTCAGCTCAGATACATTAAAGGTATATAGTGGGGCTTATACACAAAATGTCTGTATTTCCATTTCAAGTGATAAAAAATTCTATTTTCTCTTAGACCTTGTGTATGTGTACAAATTGCAACTCTAATTTGAGTAAATGGAATATAATAGTTATTTACTAGGTAGGATTAAAGCATGAAGATATATATAGAAAACTGTTATTTTATAATTTTCCACTTTTTTTTCCCTTCATGTTCCCTCTCTGTCTGAGAAGTATATCAACCCTCTCATATTTTATCATAATTATGCTTGTAGATCAAATGGTTGAGGGACTGTGATGTTGCAGAGACTTGAGGACTGTGCCCAGTCGATAACAATGGTGCTTGTACATAAACAGACAATAAAACAGGTGATAAAGCACAATCTGTTTACTCAGTGTTGATAGCTTGATCGGGATGTGAAGGGAAACATTTCATATTGATTTCGTTTCCTGTTCAATAGAATTTAGAACAAATCTTTCCTCAAAAAGGAGAGGCTTATCTTTCTCATTCAATCATGTTTCATGTGTGCTCTAAGGCAATTAAACAAGGGACATCCACATAGCCTGAAAGTACCAAAAACTGCAAATGTTTGTGTTTGAACAACAGAGTGATGCAGGTTTGATGTTCAGAGCACCTGAACACCAGTGTGTAACAAAAAGGTTTTATTTTCCTCAAAATTCTGCTCAGTTGTTCAGAATCTGGTGGAAATCTGGTTTTGGTAATAGGGCAGTTGGAGCTTTTTAAGACACAGAAACTGTAAATAAGCGCAGTGCACAAGCTCAGTGCTTAGATTTTGCCGTAGTTGGTGGCTCCTTGTGCTGGACCCAGTATAATTCAGTTATCTGTGTAACTTGCCTGCTGTGTACTGGAGACAATTCTCCTACTGCCACTGAGTACCAGGCACCGGGGGATTTGCTGAATCATAAATCTTTAACAACATGAGGGATTTAAGGTGATGCTGGCTCTGGCTGCATCCCACCTGTGTCAAAACAGGCTGGCTGAACTTCATGGATTGTTCAAGCAGGGAACTTCTTTATCTCAGCTCTGTTTGCCACCAAGTCTAAATCCTAAGTCAAATACTAAAATCTTCATCAAGAAGCAGCCTGGAGTATTGTTTGGAATGTACACAATGTGTTGGTGAGCTAATGCAGTGTAGAAGTTCAGAGATGTGCTGTGGCTGGAGATAAACAAGTATTATATTATGATAAATTATATTTCCTTCCTCTAGAGAGATACAGAGGCCAGCTGAGCAGGATAGCTGCAGGTCCTTAATGGTAAGGACAGTTTCATCACGATCAGAAAAAATTCAAGTGTGAAACTGCTGTTATTAGACTGATCCCAGATCTGAGCAAGGGAACAGTGAGATGGAAGGAGGGAGGACTGATGTTCCCTGCTGGTGTGATTCTCCTTTCCTTTGGCATGGCAAAGGACTATTTGTGGCTTTATGCAGAGAAAAGGAGGAAGAAGCATGGAAAGACCATGAAAATCACATTTCCATGCTTCCAAAAAAAATAAGTCTTGTGTCAATGAAGGCAGGTTTGGGGACCTGTAGAAATAAGGAAAGCACTGATAGTGGTGCTGCTGTGGGTCTCCACAGATCCAAGCAGCACTGTGATAAACATGGACATCTCAAGGCTGCTGCACCTTCCATGGTGGGAAGGCACAGTCTCTGCTGACTGTGTTTGCAAACAAAATTCCAGAGGACCTGGCTGAATTTGTTTTGTTTTAGCTGGACCCCTACATTGATCTGCTTCATCTATTTAAGAGTCAACCGGTTCTGCTTCAGAATCCTCAAGATTTTCTGGATTTATTTAGGTACTTCCATTCTATTAATGAGAAGCACTTTTGATCTAGAACCTGTTAAGCCATTGGAGTTAGAGCAGAAAAAATAAGACCAGAAGAAAGTGGAAAACTCTAAAGGAAAAGAATTATCAAACCACTAATGAGAAACACTATTTGTTTTTCTGTTCCAGAGCATTATCACAAAATTGGTGGCATTTGGATGGGCATATTTCATATTTTTATGTGTAATACCTGACCCACTATCACAGTTTTTATATTCATCTGTAGAACTGTCATTATATTTTTCACTAGTTCCCTCTACACCATGGAGCTGCTTTCACTCAGTGTTAATGAGAACAAAAAGCAGCAAAAATTCTATTTGAAAGTCCTTACACCCCAAAAAAGTGATTGGATATTTAGCCTGAGAGCTGTGTGTGCTCAGCCTTTATAAATAGGGCATCTTTTTAGATACTTATTATTGTTTTAGGTTTCATACATGTTTGAAAAACCCTTGTGACTAAGTGTATCATTAAAGGAATAAACACAATCTTCAGTCATTGAAAATATTTTCCCCAAGTTTTATAGATACTCCAGCACTCAACTTCTATCAGATCTTTGTTTTCTCAGAGATGACCCCTGTGAATGAAAAGAAACAAATTCCTGGTCCCTGCCCCAAGTGATCCTTCCTGATATTTTTGCAAATGTGCAGATTGTGGTAGGAGAAAAAGACAAACCTAAGAGAGAAAAATAAATAACCTTGTCTGAAAGTAATTTCTCCTCTAAGCTGCTTAGTGTTCATAGAATCATAGAAAGGGATGGGTTGGAATGGACCCTCAAAATCTTTTTCTACCCCCTGCCATGGCAGGGACCCCTGCCACTGTCCCAGGCTGCTCCCAGCCCCAGTGTCCAGCCTGGCCTTGGGCACTGCCAGGGATCCAGGGGCAGCCCCAGCTGCTCTGGGCACCCTGTGCCAGGGCCTGCCCACCCTGCCAGGGAACAATTCCTGCCCAATATCCCATCTAACTCGGTCAGTTTGAAACCCTTCTCCCTTGGTGTGTCACTCCAGACCTTTGTAAGTTCTCTCCATCTTTCTCGCTGCTTCAGGTACTGGAAGGCCATAATGCAAGAAGATGTAGAAACTTTACTTAAAGCTTTAATTGTCACTTGAGAAGCAGAGAAATATTCCTCATAAATGTGAGGCAAAGGCTCATATTTTTAAGTGGGAGTTGCATCATTATCTGCTATTCCTTTGTTCTGTGTTCTGTTGTTCTTTTGAGGTGAACTGAAATCAAGCAAATATTTACATGTTGTTCTTATTGCTTGGTGATCAGCAACAACATGTTTTTTACCTTTAATGCTGTAGCTCTGTTAAAATTCAAGTTTTGATGGATTACTGGTTTATTTGTCTTGCTTTTGAAGAGCTGTGCATACCCACATTTTAATGGACCTTTCCTATGCATTTAGCTTTTCCAGTGACATGCAACATACTGAGGATTCTGTAGGGCCACTGCTTTCCATACTGCATATATCCAAAATACCTCTGGAATGTGAGGTTGGATATTGTAACTTCAGTTTCAGAGGGAGAGCTGTCAGTTTGTAAGTGGCAGTAGTGGATTTCTAGATGGCTCCTTCTTCATACTTTAACTTGAAGTACAATATAGATTTGTAAATCAGAGTGAATTATTTGAATTTATGTAATCTGAGGTAAAAGGGAAAGACCTGCTTTCAAAAATATAAATTATCTAACCTGTCTTTATCATCTTTAGAAAAGAGCTGTCAGTATGAACATTATTGCATTACAATGAGATCCTAATTTTCCTTTCTCTCATCAGCCTGCTCTCCTTTCAGCTTTCTTGCCTTTCTAGCAATTGATTTTTCTCAAGGAACAAACTTCATGCTACTCAGCTTGCCAACTTTAAGGTATTTTTTTCTTCTATTACTGTTTTTACCTGGGGTCCTTCACAATGGTTTCTTAAGAGAAAAAGTTAGCTAGCCTTTAGTTTAGTTATTTTATTTAGGACAATAGCCTGAAAATGAAGGGCTTTTAGTAATTTTTTTTTCCTGCAGTATTTAAAAGCATGTTGCAATTTCCTACAATAACTTGACAAAGATACTGGAAAAGGAAGTTGTCACGTGATCTCACACCATAGTGTGTGTATACCTTGAGTGAAGCTAAAATATCTTCTAAAGTAGTGAGATATAGCACTCAGGGATATTAAACTAAGGAAAGCAGAATTTATTACTATTTCCTCAGTACAGGACCATTCCTTGAGACCAAAGTGCATCAGCAGCTCCTCTGACCTCAAAAAACAAAAATATGGGGATGTTGCCCATGCAAGAGATTAAAGAGAGGTCTGGGAAGAGAAAGCAAGTGCCCAAGTTATTGGAGAAAAGTGTGGTTTCAGAACCAGGCAGAAAACAGCCATTGCTCATAAGTTGAAGAGTAAATAATAATATGACTGCCCTGAGGAATAATTAAGAATTGATGGCAGGCAGTGCTTGGAGTTAAAAATAAGCATATCAAACTAATTCAATATGAAACTTAAAATCAGGTTTTGATTGAAGTTGCAGCAGAAGAAACCTTTATTTCATGAGAGAGAGATGGTCTTTCCAGCCTAGGACAGTAAATAAACCTGCTATCCATGGCAGCTGATGTCTATTGATTAGATAGCAATAATAATTTATTAACCTGTAGAGTGTATTCATTTCACAGAAAAGATAGTTAAACTGGTAGAAAGGCACACAAGAATTTACTTGCCATTTCTTCTGCTGGTACAAGTCACTGACCAAACTTTTAAATGCCAGTGGATACCAAACCCTGCAATCCAGGCAGCCCTGCAGTGAAAACTAAACTGCAGAAGTAACTTTGAAGCCAAGTTGTGAAATGTAGAAATGTTTCAAGAGAGCCAGACACAGAAACACTGAGAAATCTGATTAACAATCCTGTTTTGGCTCTTCATTTTTAAGTGTGCTTCTCTCTTACAAGCATTTAGCATGTTCTTACCTCTTTCAAGGCAGATCTAAATGTATACCAGTTATAAATTTGTGTATAATCTATATTTCTACGGGGTTTTTAAACTTCATCATAAATGGCTGCTTTTGGGCTTTCCATTGGCAGTCTGAGATCTTTAAAGGAATCAGTAATAAAACACAGCATGTTAGAGTATGTTCTAGAAACAGGGCTGGCTACAGGATCAATTTCATCTTAGTGGCAGAGAATTTTAGGAATAACTCACTGGCTAACCTGTTACAGCCATCTTCAGCATTTATAATGTATGCTTGAATTAATCTTCATTATAGGGTAGTCATCCACTGCCTACTATCCACTATTAACCCATTATAGGGTAGGCTCTTAATAAAATCTAGAAGAATGTCAGATTATATGATAAATTAATATTAGTGTTATGTTAATACTTGGGGACATTTTAGTTTTGTTTTGTGGTTTGTTTTTTGGTTGGGATGTGAAATCTTTAATATTTTTTAATAAAATAATTTAATTTTATAATTGATTTAAGATTGCATCACTCTTAAAAACCAACAAACAAGGAAGAAAACCACCTGATTTTGGTGTTTTGATAGACAAGGGAAAGAAAAGGGGATTTGTATATTCCAGAGTGGGTGGGCAGAATAAATCTCCAAAAAAACACTACAACAATAAGAGACCTTTCCTTTGCTGCTTTGAGTGGGATTACAGGTTCATAGAGTTTAGAGTTGCAAGCACAGGATAATGCATGAGCTTTTTGCTTTATTTCAGAAGTGGAATATCATGAGAAATTTTCTCCTTTGATTATAACCTGCTTTCTTCTGTGACTTGGCATCCAATTATTATCTCCAAACCGCCTCTGACTCAGCTGAAAGCTGTGCTGCCACTCAGTCCATTTTATTCCAGTCAATATCCACAGGTTTGAGACAAAAAGCACCAGATCAATGTTTGTAGGCAGCTGTTCTTGGCCAGGTTGGCTTTACTCTTCCCACTGTGGCTTGTTTTGTGTGTTTGACATGTGCTTTATGAATTTTGGGACACAAGATGCTGCTCAGTCTGTTGCATCCTGTTCTAGGAAATTCTGGGACTTCTTGCTGTTCTTCCAGAACACAATTTCATGTCAACTCCCAGTAAAATTATGAGAACTGCTCCTCAGTGTTCTCAGGTGCCAGAGCATCTGAGATAAGATTTACAAAGAAGCAGCAGTTAATTGATGGGCAGCTTTTAAAAGCTTTCCAGTATTCCTTAGAGAGGCGCCCTCAGCACCTGAGACTGTCTGTTCCAGCAGTGCATGGATGTGGCAGAGCATCCCTTTAGTCCTGTTGATTCCAGAGTCTTTCCAGGTATTACACAGAAGGCATTTAGGTGGTTTAAGTTTCCTCATTTCCTTAATGGTCTGCTGTCCCTTCACTGCAGGGCAAACTGAACCTTATCATATTTACAACTTTCCTCTTTCAAATGCTGCCCTGTTGCTGTTTCCTTCTCCAGAAGAGGAGCTCCCACGTGGGCTGAAATATGAGCTGAGTTGGTGATAGGAACAACTCAAATAAAGCTTGTTCAAAACTCTTCCAGAATAATTTGGCTTTCATGAGCCCTAAGCAGCAAAAGGGAAAAACACCTAAATAGTGTTTAACTTGATACACCCTCTCTGTAGAGGAGTGATGCTGTTATTGCACATCTCAGAGAGCCTTGAGCAGCTCTTCATTTTTCCTGTCCATCTCTGTGCCCGTGCAGAGCCTCACACTCCCTCGTGCCATGCTTTGGTTTTCTGGGAGCTTCCTTGCAGAGCCACTGGAACTGCCCTGACTTGGGAGCTCAGCTCAGACCCCACTAATGTCAATTATTATCCTTCTTTTTTGCAAATAGGCCATATAGGTATGGTTTAATGCTTGCATTTCTCTCAGGGTACACATTCAAACTTAGGAGAAGGAGTGACCCAGGAAATAACTTGGGGTTTTAATTCTTAATCAAGAAAAAAACAGTTTGATTTAAGACAAACTACCATGATCCCCCGAGGGAAGTCCACAGAAGAAGGTAAGAGGTCATTGTGCACTGATGAAATTAGGTCAGAACACACCCACGTTTTTTTTTTTTTACTTTCAATTCAGATTTGACTGGCATTAAATGATAATGGATATATAGAAGAATCCCATGCAAGAGGTCACCTAGTAATGTTTTTATTTTTTTTTTGGCCAGGTTGACTGCAGATCCATCAAAATTTCTTGTTGTTAGAACTGCTAATGGATTCCTAATTAGGAATTAGCCAGCCATATTAATAATATATAATGTTTCTTAAGTCTGTCAGCCAAGAGGATTAAACTGTTAACAGCCTAACTACCAGGCTGATCCGTGCTGATTTAAGAATATAATTGCACATACAATTTAGCCTTTTACCTCATCATGACCAAATAGTTTTGAGGTGAGTTGTAGCAAATTTTGTCAATTAATTCTGCACCAACCTGTTTTAGTGACCCAATCTGAATATTTAAGGACTGGTGGTGGTACTGTTTGTTGAATAGCAGTGTTTGTATGAATCTAGTTATTTCAGTAAGAAAAAAAAAAAAGATGGCTTATTTGGCATTTATAAAGTAGAGAACTAAGTTGCCTTCATCAGGAGAAGTGAAATAGTAAGCCTACTGATTTAGGTTAGTTGATTTTTTTTTTTTTTTTTTGGTCAAAAGAAAATGTTTTGTTGTGAGAAGTCTAAATTAATTCAAGGTGATTACAAAAAGAAAGTATTACTAGGATAAAAAAAATAGAGCTGTTTCTTGCTTTAATTTACTTCTTGAAGACTCTGTAGATTAATTTTATTCTGTACTCCACTTGAGACAGCAGAAATGGGCACAGACAAAATTAAGAAATTGGTTGGAAAGTTATTTACTTATGTCTACTTCACTGGAGCAGTGTATTTTTATTTAAGTGAGATTACAGGTAGTTTTACTGTTGGGTTGTTAATACAAACCAAACAAAAAGAGTTGTTAGCATCAGGCAGGCTGGAGGCAAGGTTGGAGGTAGGAGGGCAGGGAAATTTCAGTGCCTTGTCTGGTCCTTCAGAGCTTAAACACAAACCTCTAAGCTTGTGATACAATTTTGGACTCATTATTTATGTCCCAGGTGACCTTGGGATCTGTCTATGTCCTGAAAAGCAGGAATTTGGAAAGTCCCATGGCACACACAGATCCAAACCCCTGCTATGAAATACTCAGGTGGCCCAGGCAGCTCCAGCAGAGTCCCTCGGTTCAGTCCAGGCTGAAGATCAGGGATGGCCACTTTGCAAAAGCTACTGGAAATATTTCAAGACCTTTTAGGCAGGACATTTCAGAATATACAGTTAGAACCAAATTTTGTGTTTGCTACTGAACAGCATGCACAAAGGTATGAAAGTTGGATATCTTGCAGAATACTTCTGGAAATAATTGAGAAATGTAACAGAATTTCAGAATTGGACCCGGATGGTTTTTAAAAAAGCTCTTTTTCAGAGCAGTGAGGTGTTAAAATTATGTGTGCTACATAGAACTTCACATGATGAGGATACTTAGGTATATTTTTCTGGTTTTTTCCTCTTTAAAAATGTGTTATGAATCAAGATAATGGTGGGATTTGGTGATGTGAAAGATTCTTTCCAACCTAAATGATTCTTGTGTTTCTAAGAAAGGGCAAAAGAGGGAAATACTTTTATTCAAGGGATTGATGCTCATTGCTTCCTTGTACCTGGTATTTTCAGAAAGCCACTTGCTTCAAAGTATCAGAAACTGAGGAATTGATTTAGACTTGTAGGTGAGTTCAGAAAAATATATGTGTGCGCTGTGGTCAATAGTTTAGCTTTAATGGGAATTTGAGTATTCCAAAGCTCACTCAGACATTTAATGGGCATTTTAGACTTCACTAAGTAATGTGAAGTCTAAAGTAATGTTCTCTAATTCTTGCAAATAAATATTTTAAGGTTTCTCTTTTCTAATGTGAGTGCTCAGAAAATTGAGGCAAAGTGTTGCTGTTTAATAATTGCAATTAATTTTAATTGTAAATGTACATTTCCAGAGGAAAAATTACCCAGAGCACCTTTGCAGTTTTTTCAGATGTGAACAATAAATCCTGAAAGTGCCCAAAGCATTAAAAGCAAACAACAACAAAGGTCCCATAATTGTTGATTTAGGCTACATTAAAATCAAATAAACTCTTAATAAGTAAAAAATAAGCTAAAGTGAGTACTCATAAATCTCATTTTAAGTAACAAGAAGGAAAGTAACTGTGTGTTGAGTTTTGGCAGAGGTGCTGGTGAATTTTTTGTTGGCAGAGGAATGCACAGACTGTGGTGGAATATTGCCTGAAATCTGCAGGAGTTCCTCATACAGTGGTGCTGATTCATACAGTGCAGCAGACTGCTTATTAAGACTTATTAGGAGTAGCTGGAGTGTCCTAATTAGTGTTCTGTGTTCTGTGCTTGTTCCTGTGATGGCACTTGAAGGTCAAAAAAAAAAAAGGAAAACAAATTAAATTAACTGAAAGATGCAGGGACATTTCTACACATTCCTTTTCAGCAAGTAGATCCTTTTAAAAGCAGTAATTTGTATGACTCAAGATGAGGAGACAGTGGTTTTCCTCTTTAAATATGGGTTTGTACAACTTTGCCATTTGAGAGTTGGCAAGATGCTGATAATTTAAGTGTTCTTTTCTGTAATATTCACTTTTTAAAAGTGCTGCTTTTTGGGTTGTGAGCGTATGAACCAAAGATCTGCAGCCTTGCTGGAAATACCAGGACTTTGTGTGGAAATTTCAAGTTGCTGTGGCTTAATGGTAACCTCAAATTAATATTAGGAGGTTGTGTTGGGGTAATAAGGAATGATATTTTTATTTGAAATCACAGGTCTCTGTCTGGGAGTGGTTGTGCTAAAGTGTTTCTTGGCAAATTTGAAAAGAACCCTCATCATTAATTTTGCTTTTGAGGATATTAATGACTTTATGGTAAAGCTTAATGAAAACCTCAGTATATAATAACTGCTCTCTTCCCTTTTCTCTAGTATATATGCATTTATGATTAGAGTGGTCATTCTTAAAAGTTCTAAGCGTGGGTTCTGTCAGGGAATGCTCAAATGTCTAAGAGAAAGATAAAGAGAACCCCTGAATTTGAAATGGCTTAGACTGAAATTCAGAAAAAGCCTTATGCTGTTTGCTGAGGAAACCACTAGAATTTGTCACGTTTTTCCCTGGCTGCCTGCACGCAGAGCTTTGTTCAGATGGCTTCTGCTTGCTTTATGCCACAGTTAATAGAGTGGAATCCCCAGAAACTCTTCCCATGGCCATTATTTTGGTGTCAAGAACAACACAGGCATAAAAACCTCCACCAAAACAAAGCAAAAAACCCCTAGGGGAAAGAAATGCGAAAAAGAAACTGGAATACACAAGGTGCCATTATATTCTGGAATTACCCAAGGCACTGTCATTCTGTTTCCAGGATACAGCTCTCAGCATGTAAACATTGACTCTGCTGCATTGTTAGCCCAACCTCGTGGAAGCTCTCTGCAGCCAAACGATGCTATCAGCAAAGGTGTGAATGTGTCACCTCAAAAGAGAGGAGCTGGTACTTCTCATGATCTGTTTGTTTGCAAGATTTTACAGTGCCAAAGCAAACTTGTTAATTCCTAGTTTACAAATTGAGGAGGCCTTCATCTTCCCTGGATCCGTGGTGAAATTCGCATTTTAGCTCCCAAGTGGAGCCAAAGCAGACAAGCACAGTTAAATATGAATGCAACTAAAAGCAGAAACTACTGTGAGATACTTCTTATTTAATGACTTATTCCTTTTAAATCTCAGTGTAATCTGAGAGAATTCTGAAAACTGCTAAAGGACCTGTGAGGAATAGATGAACAAGTTTATGGATGGTCATTTCAGCTCGAATTACTGAGTATGAATAAATTCTAGCAAATAAATTTTAATTAAAAAAAAAAAAAACAACTTCCAAGAGACAAGTTTGATTGCTACCATTGACTTTGGAGAACTCTGACTGGGAAGCTTTGCTGAGGTTCTTTGTTGGCCTGACAATTAAAACAATTGACTGGCGGAAGAAAGAGCCTTGCTGCAGCAGAAAATAGCAACTACAGGAAAAGTGTGATGCAAATTAAAGAGGTGATCTACCATTACTTTGTTCTTACAAAACATGAATTTTCTTTTTTCTGAGAGACAATATTTCTGTCCACCCATACACACCTGAATCACTCAACTTTTCAGACAGCACAAAGTCATTTTAAGTAGTCTGTACTCCCCTTAGTCTTGGAATGTTCTGCCACTTGCCAAAAAAACACAGCTGGTCATGGAACAATGATCAAGAAGTCGGTCTCGAGGAAATAATGCCATTCCTTTTAGGCAATTATAGCCTTTCAGAAGCTAGGAAGGTTTGAGCCCAAGCTTTCAACTGCAGTTGCAGTAACAGCTACTGCTGATCCTGTGCTGAACCACACTGTACAGAGATATGTGCTCACAGGTTTATCTGCTCTTCTTAGGTGGCAGAGCACCACAATAGCAAATAAAAATGTGGCCACAGTCCCTGTCCAGACTTCTGTGGTTGTCAACTTTTCTGGGAAAGGGCAGCAGCCAAAATGAAAGGATGCTGAATGATCAGTTCCAGCTCCTGGACCATAACATTTTAGATAAAGAATTGCCCAGTCTGTAGATTTCTATTTGGAATACAGTAAGAAGTTAAATTTTAGTTTGATTTCTGTAATTTTCTTCATTAGCAGAATTCTGTATGTCCTGATGTATTCTTCAATTTCTCCAATGTTCCCAAAAACATCTTCTCAATCTTTGGGTTTGTTCTTGCCCAGCAGCACTATGGGTTTCTGAGATGTCCCTGCAGGATTGGATTTTTGTTTTTCTTTCTCCTGCAACAGAAATTCCCTCATCCCCTTCTCCTCCTTTACATCCCCTTGCAATGGCACTTGTTGCTCTCTGGTGTACTGGAAGAAATGCCATTAGGAGCTTGCTAAGAATTTTTTATTTTTTATGAGTCTTTCAGAACTTCCACCTTTCCCTTGACTTAGTAGCTAGTCAGATTCCCCTCACCTTCTTTCTCTTTTATAGAATCTTTACCACCATTCATTTGGAAAGAATAAGTGAGTTCCTGGAGTTACAAAACCTGTTTGAGGGGTAGGAAATCTGCCTGCACTTACACAATCCCATGTTAGCATATCAGCACAAGCACAATCAGCTTGTTCACTGGCTAAATGCCTTCAGAGGGGGTGACACAGCAGGCAATAAGGGGAAAAAAAACCAAACTTTTTGCACAAACTTAATTATGACAGAAGGGGGAATTTTGTGTGTTTGTTTGTATTTCATTCTATGTGCAATGGACCCCAGGAAATGTATCTCCAGCAGTCAGGCTTAATATAAATAGACTCAGAAATGTGAGGGAATGTTTCACGGGTGTTTTTGAAACAGAGAGAGAGAGGCAGGAGTTAAAGACCTTCAGCAATGTATTACTTATCTCCTGCAGAACCACCAAGATGCATGTTATTCCCAGGAAAAGTCCTGTCCCATTCAAAATCAGGGGTGCCAGCCCCAGCCCAGGCTGAGCTGGGCAGGAAGGCTGCAGCTGCTGTGGCACAGGGTCGGGGCTGGCTGCAGCCTCTGCCCTGCCCTCCCCAGCCCAGCTCTGCAGCCTGACGGGTGTGGGAGGGCTGAGGGGACCTGTGAAACTCCCCAGAGCTGAGTGGGAGGGAAGGCTCAAAGAGCTGAAAGCAGTGATGGAGGAAAGAATGTTTGTAAAGCGTGATCATGAGCAGCAGAGCTCAAAAAAGCATGTGCTAACTGCACACAAAGTGGGATTTCAGTGATGTAGGGGTATGTTTGGAAACATATGTTTAAGCTAGGTAAGAGGAATATGAATCAGAACTGCAATAAAGGTCTAAAGTCACAAGGATTAGGTTGGAGATCCGGAAAGGCTCTGCTCCCCCAGAGGTGCTGGCACTGCCCAGGCTCCCCAGGGAATGGGCCCGGCCCCGAGGCTGCCAGAGCTCCAGGAGAGTTTGGGCACTGCTCCAGGGATGCCCAGGGGGGATTGCTGGGGGGTCTGGGCAGGGACAGGGGCTGCACTGGGTCATCCTTGTGGGTCCCTTCCATCTCAAGATATTCCATGAGTCTAAATATTGTAAATAAATATTTAATTTGCAGATCCTGAAAGCTTGTACCCTGTACTGTTCATTTTTTTAATTCACTGGTCAGTATTTGTGTAGTGCAATCTGCTGCTCCAACACACAGCAGCCTGAAATGCACTCAAATGAAATGACCTTTCTTCTAAGTTAAGTTGCTTAAAAAAGTAGTCACAGGAACACTGTTTTTTCAGACTTTTATTTGAAAAGTTACAGGTGTGGAATAGTGGGTGTAAAGTTAAGTTATCTGAGAGTAACATATTGAATTTAGATTTGGATGTTTTACTATCATGGCTGTTTTCAACAATAATAATAGAATTATTTTAGTGAGAGTAATCCTTGATCTTATGATGAAGATGTTAGACCAGGACAGAGGTAACTGGAAGGAAATTAAATCCAAAAGATGTTACCTGCAGTACCCCTGTGTGGAATCTTGTGCAGGTTGGTTGTCACAATGTGTATTTGTGTGTTTAATCAATATCAGGAGGATTGCGCTGTGCCAGTGGGCTTTGTGTGATCAATGCACACAAATCAGGTCACATAGGAGCTGTAAGGCACACTCTGTTGTCTGTCATACCACAGGCACTTCATAAGAAAATGCAGAAGAATTTCAGCCAAATGAGAACCAGAGTATTTGCTATACTCTCTGCTGCTGCATTTTCAGTGACAGAGCTCTGTTTTGTTCTCCTGTGAGCTCACAGAACTCTGACAGCCTCTTCCTTTTGAGTGTGTGGGCAAGATGAAATCCTGTGTGGGGAGCTGTTGTGAGCTGTCCATCAGCATCCACTGCCCGGGTAACAATAATGCATCCAAACCCACCAAGGGAAGCACCACGTGCTGCTCCCTCATCTTTAGCCAAAGCCACATTCCACATTAAAGCATCCTAAGTGGGGAGCTGATCCATTCAATGGGCTTTGTTTTGGAAAGCCAGGATGTTGCTGTATGCTACGTTCAGCATTATGACTTAATTGCAGATTCAGGAAGGAAGAAAAAGGAGATGGAGAAAGCCGTGATGAGGAAAAGGATTGCTTTAAAAGGTCTCCTGCATAAATTATTGGAAATGGATATGAGCTCTCATTAGGATGCACTGTGAATAAGGAGTTGGCCTTATCTTCACTGGGACTCAAATCTTGGCTATTCAAGTAAGAGGTGACTAAAGTATTCTCTTTCCCTGTCTGTACTCCAGCTGGAATGGGTGAACTGGGGCAGGAGCCTTTCACTGGTTTCTGTTTGTGAGCAGCCTCTCTGATCCTCCATCACCCATTTCTTGGTCAGGACACCTGGGCCACCTGTCCTCCTCCCTCTGACTGCGGCCACTCAGGTGGCCACTGAAGGCTCAGAGAGGGTTCCCTGTCCTGTTCTGGGCTGGTGGAAGATAATGCAACAGAATTTTGTCCGCAGCAAACTGCCCTAGAACAATGCCTCCCCAAAAGACTCTGGGAATCTCCACAGTGAGATGTGAACAAACTTTCATTCTCTTCACAGAAGCCCAGGTGCACCCAGGGCAGTATGAAAACTCCTTTTGCCTTCTTGGTCCACGGAGCATCTTGAGATGCTCCAAGCATGGTCTCAGTTCTTAGAGTTTTCTTCATTATTCTCTCATCATTATATGCCCTGTTAGGTTGGTAGCAGTCAATCAGGAATGGCAAACAGCCTAAATGCTGCTTCTTTCTGGCTTTAGAAACTCTATATTCAAACACTCTGTCCTATATTTTGATTCTTAATAGCTTTAAATAGAATGGGTCTATTGCCTAGCAGGTATTAGAATTATTATTATTTTTTTTTAATTAGAATTTACATACTTTAAGAAAAGCATCTGAATGGCTTTCTGGTTAAAGTGAAATTTCTTGCTTAAAAGGAGTTCAACCTGATGTTTTTTCAGCTTATTTCAAGAAAATGGGGTGGGAAAAGTAAAGTTAAGAGGCAGAGAAATGTTATTCCTAACAATGGATTGATTTTTGAATGTAGCATTATCTGTAGTATCCTGTACTACAAAGAAAGAAAAAAAATTCTGGTCTTAGCTGTTGCTACTTCCTTTGTAGAAGTTAAACTTAATTTCACTGTGGTGTTTCTGTTCCTGCCAGCACAGAAGCTCCTGTCTCAGATTTCCAGTGCTCCACTTCTACTCCTGTACAGTCTGGGAATGGGCAACCCCCTCCACCTGAAATTAGTGAAACAGTGCTTCCTTTTTTTAATGGGATCTGCATCAGGAACTTTGTATTTTCTGTATTGTAATTCCTCATTTTTACATTGTTTATGCAAAAAAAAAATGATTGGTGGAAAATTCCCTACTGCATAAAAAAAAACCAAAAAAACAAAAAACCATGAAGTTTGTTTTGCAGAGCCAAATTCTAATTTAAGATTCATAAAACCTTAAATTCTGCTGAACCCTTTGTTGAAATGCTGTGAAATCATTGCAACTCTTTGCAGAATTTGAGGTAACAGAGTAGGCTGAAGTGATTAGGTTGGGGTTAATCTGTGTTAAATATGCTGTGGGATAAAGGCAAACGTTAACACAAATTGCCAGAGCTAGTGGTGTCCCCTAGCAGTTATTCCTGCTCCTTGAGGCTGTTTAAGGCAGATTCCAGATTTTAATGTGGCTTAGAGATACCATGGGGAGATGACCTGGATGGTACAACCAGCCCTGTTAAGCCAGAAATGTCTTATTTTAACAGCTTCACCTCCAGTACACAAAATGTGTCACTGTAGCTGCCGTAAGAAAAACTCAAATCCAGTACCTACAATTCCACTGTGTGCAAAACACCTTTGGCATCTCTGGCATACTCAAGGCTGTGGACTCGCCCTAAGCAGCTGAAATTCTACAGGAATGCTCCGAGGCAAAACTTTGCACAAAACCCCTTAACTGTGATCCCATAATTTATGTTGATTTTTCTGTACTGGTGAGTGTCTGCTCCCAGTAGATGCCCTGCATTTGTACCAGGCTCTGAATGCAGATATTGGGCACAACAAGCCGTGGAGGGCATGAGGCTTTTCCTTGGATTGCCTGTCTTTGCCCAGGGTGGGCTCTTGGGACAGCCCTGCTTTTGCTGGGCTGCAGTTCCTGTGCTGGGCTGTGATACAGTCCGTGTGTTATTGCAGGGTTATCCAGGGTTAGTTACAGATCTGTCAATAAAACTGCTTTTACTGCAGCCTCCTGGTCATCCAGAGACTCTGGGCCCTGTCTGGAATGTGCCTGAATTTCTCCCCCATCTGAATCCCTGATTTTCTTCCTTGGAGGTAGAGAGAAAGAGCCTCTGGTCCTGACAAGAAATGCCATCTTTCTCCTACAGCCAATAAATTGAACCCAAACCTGCTCTTGCCAGGCTTCCTGGAGGAGCTACTGGAGAGAGATGAGTTGCTCCAGAAAGAAATTGAGACCTTACTTATTTTCTGGTCTCGTTGCCCTCTGTGAGATTTAAAATTCCCACATTTGGGGTCCCTGATAGGGAAACTCCTGAGATGTTCTGTGCCAGGGTTAGAAATGAGACCAGTGGGACTCCCTGGCTTCGGTCTCCAGTTGTTTATTGGTTCTCTTATCAGTTCATTGCCTTGGATAACAACAGGCTCTGTACATTCCAGAGACACGTGCCAGCAAGACACAAAATGGATGATTTCAAGGACTTTTATACAGATATCCAATTAAGTCTTACAATGTATCTGACGCGTGCTGTGTTTTTATTCTACTACCAATAATGAATTATTTGTCTGTCCATGCAACACCTGCAATGCGGGTGCTTCTGTCCAGTGAATTCGTGCCACCAACACTGCAGAAAATGAAGTAGATGAAGAAGGAGAAACTGAGTCAACACCCAAAAGTCCTCCACCTTTGTCTTATCTACTACCAATACTAAAAAAACCCAAAACCTACGTTTTCACCCTGTGATAAGCTACAATATTCTCTGCTTCATACATTCACCAAACTCAACTCCTCCCAAAGTTCTGGAAGCTTTTACCACAGCCAAAGACTAAAATCTGTGCTCTCCTGAGGAATAAAACATCTCAGGACAGGCAAAGGAATATTTCCTGTGTCCTGGATTCCAACAGCCCTCCCCTGGTTTGGTTGCAGATGAAACTGTGACATGGATACATCCAGTGCAGTGCTTGATGGGGATGTCACTGAAAATACATCAGGGTGGGTTGCCAGCTGGTAAAGTTCTTGGTCTGATGTTTTCAAATGTTTTACAGCATTTCTGTAAAAAGCTGCATCTTATATTTCAAAATTTCAATGGACAGCATTTGGCATTTCACCAGGATAAACTCAATTTCTACAAGATAAAGCCTACCCCTGATCTTGCTTTGAAGCGCTAATAAAAGCACCTGTTTTACTGTACACATGGTGAGTAATCAAAAAGTAAATATTTCTTTAGGTGACCTAGTAATTATCTACAAAACATCTGCTAAATTTCATGTGGTTTGAAACATTTCATGAAGCTTCATGACCTACTAATTAACAACAAACATCTGCTAAATTTAATCTCATTTAAAGCCCTTCCTGAAACAATCCTGAAACAATGTTGTTGTTTTAACTTTGTCCTTTTGTGCTGTTTTTATCATATTGCTATATGTTGTCTTGAAATTCAGTCCAGCTATTGGCAAGGAAAAGTGTTTGGAAGGAAGTGGGTTATAAAACTGTTTTAAACTGTTTAATTTGCAATTGTTACAAAGACTTAGCTGAAATGTTTCATGCTGTGATAGATCCTTTAAATATTGTGATATCGGAGACAGCTGAGTGATGTACTGAGAGCACAAATTTATTAGCTCTTGCCTATTATTATGTTATAATCTTGTCTGAGTGGGGGTGAACCTGAATGCTGAATGAAAGCAAAGGGAAGACTAAACAAAGTCTGAAGTCCCAGTTTTTTGCTGAGCTATCCTCTAACAGCTCATCCATACTGCCAGACAGTTCCTTAAGCTTCTATTATTTTTTAAAAATGTAACCTCACTGAGACAAAATCAGTGTTGAAGACTATACTTCACTTACTTTTTACATGGGGCATGATCTTCAGAAGCAATGAATTTTATTCTTGGACCAGGTGACTACTCAAGGTCAGAAATCCTCCCTTCTGATGTGTTTTCTGGAATGTTTTGAATGTTCCTAATAAGCTTCCATACAAGCACTGAAGGAAGTGAAAAGTGAAGTGTATATTCAGATCACTTTAGAGTGAGTAGATCAACCATTTTCATGACAATTGAGGATTTAGGTGGCTTTTTTGGTGGTTTTGTTGTTGTTGTTGTTTTTGTTTTTTTAACAAAAAGGGGTTGTATCTGAAGTTAGATGAATTATTTATACCACAAAGATGTGTCATCAGCATCTCCCAGTTAACTGTAGGTGTTGTTTCCTTTGTGGCTGATCCAGTTGTGCTGAGTGCTCGTGTGTTCAGGTGCTCTCTCCCCACCTCACCTGATGACTTCAGTGATGCAGAACCCAAATTACCTGCCTAAGAGTCAGCATAAAAAAATCACTCAGACAACTAAAGGAAATGCCAGGCCTGTCTTATTGAAGCATCTTCCACTTGTTTGGTCTGTGATTCGTTGGTTGGGTTTTTTTCCTGGTTTGCATTTAATTTTCATTTTTTCAAATCTTGGTTCAGCAAATTAATAAAAATGCAGCCTATGGAAACAAAGAACATAAATGCCATTCCAACCCCTAAACTGACACTGCTCCTCAGTGTGGTGGTGACTGCTGACTCAAATGAGCTTTGGACTCGTGGTCCACAGGTGTTTTCTGAGTCCTGAGCAATCCTGCCACGGTGTTCTGGGGGCTCAGACAGGCTGTGCCACCAGTGTCCTCACTGCTGTTCAATCCCGTGACTCTTTTAAAGTCAGCCACTATTTGCTTTCTCCCCGTTCAGCCACACCCACAGTGAATGGGAGGATGGAGTCACTTGCAAGGATGTTGACTGTGCTGGAGTGTAATTAGTAGGTTCTAAAGCTGTCCAGGAAGTAAAGTGGGAAAGTGGGAAGTCTCAGGGGGTGTTCCTGTGCTGGCCTTCCCATGACACAAATCACACACCGTGCACAGGCTGAGGCTTCACTGGGGCTGAAAAACAAATCCAGAAACAGCAAAGGAAGCACAGGGGAAAAGTTTTGATTTTGAAAAGAACAGCAATTAGCATTAATACTTAAGGGGGAAAGGTATTTGACAAGATTACCTTTTGTTTAAAGGGTCTGTTTTGAAAGAATTAAAATACTGATGCAAATTGAGTTTTCTTAACACTTTAATCATCTTGTTAATTCCCTTTCATTAGGAAGTCCCTAGCCAGAAGTTTCTCTCAGAGCCCAGCTAGAGAGATCTTCCAAATTTCCTTGTGTTGCATGTTTCTTTGTCTCCTGTGTGGATTTTCAGACAGAGAATGGCCAAATGCAGGGAAAGGATTGGAAGAATTCCCGTTAGCGCTGTGCAGTTTTAGATCAGGGTCAAAATTCCCAGACTGCTGATGTCAGGATCCCACCAGCCTCTGAATGAAGTGAGACATCTGCCTGGGAGAGAAAGGTGGGAGCAGGAAGGGGAAGCACTGCTGTGTTAAAATAGAACTTGGCATTTTCATTTTGCTTTTTTCCTGGGGGGAAAAAAAAAAAATCCAGGAAGGCTGCACCCTTTTCCTTTTTTTTTTTGAAGGAATAGTTTTATTAACCCACAGGTTATAACTGTTATTCAGATGAAAAGCAAAGGCTGAAGGAAATATTATAGTGCAAATTGTAGGGAACATTCTGTGTACATAGTAATAGCATAAAGAAAAGCAATTTAATATCTTTCACGCTGAATTAGTAATGTAGAAAAAATTATAAATTGAGATAGAATGTTACAAGTATTACAATGGATGAAAATGTGCCAGAGGAAAAATTATTTCTTCCTAAAAACTGAAATAGAATTTAAATTTCTTGAATTTTACGTAAAGCGGCAATTACAATATTTGCAATAAAATCCCCAACCCTATAAGCAGTAAGTTGGTAATTTGCACTTGTTGAAAACATGCACTCTGCATTTTTTAAATTCCCTAATTAAATCCTAATTAGCATGTGCACTAGAGTGTTAATTCTTGCTGTTATTCCTCCAGGGTATCCCTACACCTTCAGGAACATAAGCTTACTCAGATACGTAAAAGATAATTTTCAATAAGTAGGACTACAACATCATATGTTCATTATGTTACTTATTTGTTATGTGCCTGCTGGTCTGTGAGCCAGAAAAGAAAGAGGATTTGTTTGGTTCTGGTTTTGTATGAAAGCATTCAGCTTTGTCAGTGGGATACCACAGCAGCCCAAAAATTGCTCAGCATTTTATCAGGTAATAACAACACCGGGGCAATTTTTGCCTGAAAATTTCAAGTTTCATTGCTAGTGTGTTCCTAAAACCTAGAAATTCCTGTTGATAGGCTGCAAAATGGAGAGGGGAAAAGAACCAGTTTAAACTAAGCAGTCAATTCTCCGTTATACAGAGCTTGAGGTTATTTCTATCCTCATGCTAATATTCCACCTCTCATACAACTTGTAGTTCCTATCAACTACTTGGTGGCTTATCCGTATTTCCACTAATTATCTTAATAAACAAGAAGAAGCACTAATTACATTAATAAACAAAGGGTATTAATTAAACACCTATATTAAACTCCAACAGATAAAAACCCAGACACTGTAAATAGAGGAGCAGTGTGATTTCTTGGCAACCAGGAATAAATCAGCCAGTGGGGCTGTGGTAGAGACAGGGCTGGGTTCAGTGTGTGGATGTTCTGAGCATCCTCCCCACTGAGGGGGCTGAGAATCCACCTGACACTGGGCCTGACCCAGCTTGTTGGTGTTTAGGATATGACAGGATTTGGATTGGGTGGTAAATCATTTGTGCAGAACAATCACGGGATATCTTTCTCTGCTGATCAAAACAGGTATAAATGGTCAATTGTACTTGTAAGGTGAACATTTCTGCTCCTGAAGCTGGCACTTAGGTTGGTTTCAGTTGTTGAATTTGAGCCATTTCATGAAGTGACTGGAAATAAATGGTTTTCTCCCCTGCATTTTTCCGTCCCTCTCTGCTCCCTCCCACAGCAGGGATGCTGTCACCAAATGTGATGATTTACAGTTCATGAAGTTCTTGTCCTGGATGTCAAAGGGGCTCATTTTTTCCATCTGAAGGAGGTTTTAGAAGTACTATGTTGGAAGTATTAAGTTCTCACATTTTTCTTCATTACAGTTATAATCAGAGTTTGAATATAAAGGGTGAAGCCCAGTGAACAACATAAGGTCAGCTGTTCTTGCCATTACATAACCTGATGTGTAGTAAGAAATTATCATTGGGAAAAAATTCTTCTCTAAAAAAAGCAAAATCAATAAAAATATGTAGTGTATTAGTGTTTGCCACCTCTAATGAGTTTCAATCACATTTATAATTGACTATTTCTTTTACTCTGTCTTTTACTGACTTTCACTAAAATTGCCAAGATTAATTTTTCCTTCAGTATTTAGGAATAATTAATTCAGTTTTCTTAGGCTTTTGTTGGTCTAGAGTTACTCTGGCTGTAGTAAAATAATCCATTAACTATAGAAAATTAAGGCTAGGAGGTCTGTAAGAAATCGTGCACTAAAATAGCTGTTTGTCTAATGCGTTTATAGCAACAACAAATCAAAAGGGTTTCTGCAGCCTTTCTAGAAGTCTCTGAAGACTTAGTATCTCTTTTAGTCAGAAAACTTTTCCTAATATCTAAAGTAAATCTTTGAACCAAATGATAATGCCTGTCATTTGTTTTTTCCTGCCCTGCTTAGGATGACTGTCATTTTGCAGATTTTTGCATTGTAAGTCTCTCATGAATCTCGCTTTAATGTTTTCTTTTGTAAATCAAATACATCAAGTTCCTTCAGCTCCTCTTTATCTGTCATGTTCTAAAATCTATTGTCTTTATTGTTTTCCTCTTGTAGAGCCTGAAATTTGACATCATCTATTTTGGGATCTCAGAACCTGGCTCATACTCACACTTGTCAGGAATACTTGGCCATGTTTTGCAGTCCTGCTTGTGCCTCCGGAATGAGCTTGGGGCGTTTTACTGCTGTTTAAATTCTATGTCCTCTATTCTCTTCTATTCTGCATCTGACCTTTTTCTCGATAGCTGTTCTTGGTGCATTTCTTGACTTACTCCTACACACAATGACTTGAATCTGCCTTGACCAAATTTCATCCCTAGAGGTCTTTATTGACTTTGTTTCCAGCTTGTACAGATCATTTTGGATCACAAAGACCTGTGCTTGCATGTCCTCCTCCCTTCTTTCCCCTGCACTTTTTCCTTGGCCCTCTTCACTGGAGGATAATTTAGATATTGCTTGAGTGGACTCCTATGAATTTCCATCTTAATGCCTCTTTCAGTTCAAAATAAGAATATTGGTAATTACTCCTTGAACATATCTTTTAAATTAATTAAGGATTTAGCTCAAGGGGTTTTTTCATCCAGGTTATATTTCCCTAGCTTGCCAATGGAGATTCCATGCCTAGCAGTATTTAAAGCTTTATAGAAGTGGGGCTGAATTACATCTACTGCTTCTGCATTATCAGTTACACCAGCTACCTGTAAAGGAAGAAAATTTAATTGGTTGCTCCTGACAAATCTGTGTTGCCTATTTCCATCACTCTATTATCCTGTAGGTGATTATTAATTATTAAAAATTATTTAATAATTTTTTTTCAGAATCCATCAAGCAATTGAAGTTGGGTTGGCTGCTAATTATAACTCTCTCTTTTTACTTGTTGGATGGGAGGCGAATCTATATAATATTTGTATTCCTTTTTTGACTTCCATAATCTTTATTGGTTGCAGGTAGCATTGCACTGAGCTTTGCTCGTATTATTCCTTCATATACATCCTCGCCTGTAAGCCTTTTTATTGCCTTTGCAAATTTCCATTTGGATTTTAAATCTCTAAAGAATATCTTCAGCAATCCTGCTTTGGATAGCTGTACTTTTCTTTTCCATGAGTGCTGCTCCAGCTCTCCATTCCCCTGTCCTTTCCTCCCCTGCCTGCACTCAGGAGATGCAGAGTGTCCTGATAAGGACCTCATCTGTTCTCACAGAACTGTTTGGGTTTTGAACCAGTGATATTTCACCTTCCTAATCTGTCTAACCTGTGCTTTGGCTGGGTGTTTCCTCCTGCCTTGGACACACGTACGGGCAGTTCTCCCTGCCAAGCCACACCTTCCTGGGGACTCGGCATTCCCTGCCTGACTTTTGCTCCAGTGTTTGGGAAGGCTGAGACTGGAGGGCTCCTGTGGGCAGCCACATCACAAGCACAGCCTTCTGAGAGAGTTACCAGCAGTTCTGGCAGCACGGGATTTTCTGTGCTTAACAACTCAAAAATCTCTGCTTCCTACTCTCCTTGGCTGAGCTGGCTCCTGTGCTGCTCTCAGTTAGACAATGATTTCTTCATGCTTTGTTTTTTTGCCAGTTCCGAAGTCTTCAGTCTAAAGATTAGTGAATGTTCAAGTGCTGGTCTAGTTAAAGCCTCTCATTTGAAACAATAGGCACATACCAGCTCTTGGGCAGGTGGCTAATTCATTTACTGTTCATTAAATGTTGAATCCAGTTGAAGGTGTTCCTGCCCATGGCAGGGGGGTTGAAACTAGGGGGATCTTCAAGGTCCCAAACAATTCTGTGATTCTACGATTAGAAACTCCACATAAAATATTTTCACTCCAAAGGTTAAAAAATTAGTGTTTAAATTGTTTCTGCTAAGGGCCATGATTTGGTCACTTTGGATTTGACACAGAAGCAGGATCCTGAGGTGGTGTTTCCTCTATTTCCCAGGAATACCTTCTGTAACCACTCTGCATCAACACCTGCTGGTGTCTGTGCTGAGTGCCCTGCTCAAGAAGTCACCTGCAGTAGGGCTGAGGCTGGTTCCATCATTCCACAGCACACATCTGCCAACTGGTGAACATTCCACGATTTCTCATCCTTATGAGGATATCCTGGCTGAGGGCAGGGAACATTTTTGAAATGGTTTAGAGAGTTTCCCACTCTGCCTCCATGAGGAATAAGCATTTTGGGTAAGTGCTTCTGAGGGTTAAGCTGGAGGCTGTCTGGGATTAAATCACACAGCACTGTACCATTGCTTTGTTTCGTTTCACACTCTTTCTTGACAGCTAATGTTTCACTTTTCATAATAAAGGGAAACCAAAAATAAGTTTTCCCACAAACTCTAGACTAACTAGACTTGACATTTCTATTTAGACAATAGCATTCATAGTTGCCTTCTGGGTTTAACATTTCCTTCTTAATATATGGTTGTTACTCAAGTTTGTCTAAACTTGGTGATTTAACTTGAGAAAAAGACTGAAATGTTTGTCCTTATTCAGACAAACTTTTTGATTTAACTTGAGAAGAGGACTGAAATGTTTCCTTGTACAGAGAGCTTTCCAAATGGATTTCTGTCTCATAGTTTCTATGTTATCACCTTAGCATGCTCTGGGTGGTTTTTTCTCAAGCCTTATTGATAATTTATGAGTGTTAATCACATGGTCTCTTGCCAGGTAATTTTCATGGAACTACTGAAAACTTAAGGGAAAACCACTGCAAAGTGAAGGGTGATTTCCACATGGTAGAGATACAGTTATGCCCCAGCTAATGATCATCTCCCTGGATTGTCTGTGCAAAGCACCATACAAATATCCTTTGGTCAACTCAGGGCTATTTCACCTCTTTCATGGTAATGTGACTGACCCTCAAAACAAAATTTTAATAGAGTAACTGCTTCATTTTAACTGTTGAAATATCTTAAATGTTTTCAGTCTTTCCAAGAAAAAAATACTGTCCTAGAATTTAATATTTTTTAATTAATGTTTCTTACCACTGCTGAAAAATGCAGCAACATAGAAATTGTTGAATGTTTAAAGCACTATAAATTGAAGGCTGTTATGTCATTATGTGGTTCCTTTCACCTTGGAGTCCTTCAGGAAACAACTGGTCTAGAACAGCATGGAGTAATGGATATTTGGTGTCTGAGGGCTGCATCTCTGTTTTCTTAGAGACACAATTTTAGTGCTTAGTTTGTGCCCAAGCAGCAGCAGGGGCTTTGAGGGAATGACTCACCTGCCAATTGTGAAAATACTAGTATAGAAAAGATAATGCTGTGATCATTCCCCAAAGTATCCCCACCAGAAGAAATTTCCTATATTGAACACAGTGAGCTGTGAGCACTGGCATGGCTTTATCAGAGATAGTGTCCTAGCAGTTAAATTGCAGAATGGGAAGTGAATGAATGTTAAATGATGTAAACGTACTTTGAGCTGCATAAAATGCTGCCTTTCATGACAAACATGCAGTTTAGATATATTTAATATGTGTGCCAGATCAAAGGAATTACCTAATATTTCTTCTCTTCTATCCAGATGTTGGTATCTAAATATGTCTGAGCCTAAATTAGGAGTTATGTGCACATGGTGATAACATTCTGCATGCAAAGAGAGATGTGCAGGCCTGATCTAAAACTGGCCATTGAATAGCCAAAGAGAACCGGACTAGGGAGATACTGTTTTTAAACCAACAGTGAGCATCTGTAGCTTAATATTCATTAATTCTGAATCTTAGTTATTGTAAATTACAGTCTGGAGGTTGATTTTCATCAGTACATTCTGTAAGAAATTGCATTCATCAAGTGCATCTCCTCACTTCCAAGAATGTTTGCACATCATGGAACACTGTGGATGTAAACTGAAAAAAAATCTGCTGTTGTTAGGCACTGAGCTTTGAAAAGGTTGCACAGCAGGGAACCATGTAATTCTTGGGCATTTAGTGACTAGCACTGACACATCAGGGATGCAGGCAGAATGCAGCACGAGGAGGGGAACCTGTGTAATTGTGTATGGACTGTGCTGCGAGCAGGGTGGCTCAGTTCAGGGCCCTCTCCCAGAATTCTGTTTGGAGCAAAACCTTTGGCTTTTGGAAATATCCATGAAAACATTGCAGTGGGTGCTGAGCAAGAAGTTTTGAAAGAATGGCTTACAGAAGAAGATTATTCCAGTATTTTATAGCACCCATTTCTAAAAAGAATTTGATTGAAGCACTGGATTCCTCCTTGTGAGGGTGGGCAGGCCCTGGCACAGGGTGCCCAGAGCAGCTGGGGCTGCCCCTGGATCCCTGGCAGTGCCCAAGGCCAGGTTGGACACTGGGGCTGGGAGCAGCCTGGGACAGTGGCAGGTGTCCCTGCCCATGGCTGGGGTGGCACTGGATGGGCTTTAATGTCCCTTTCCATGCCAAAACTTTCTATTATTCTGTGATTGTATGCTTTTTCATTCAACATCCCTTTTTTAATTGAATGCACAATATTGCATGTTAAGTTTAAATTTAGAAGGTTAATCACAGAATCATAGAATATCCTGAGTTGGAAGGGACTCATAAAGACCATCAGATTCCAACTCCTGGCCCTGGCTTAGAATATTAAAAAATATAAAAACTACAACAAGACCAAAAAAGCAGTTAATTGCTCCAAGCCTTTTGGAGCACAAGACTATATCCAAAAATGGAGAGATTGAAAGGCTAAAACTGCAGTTGCCACCTGGGTTTGTCCTAACTGACCTCTGCAGCTTTTTCCTGTGTCTATCCCCTAAGTATGTGAGTGTTAGTTTAAAAAAAAACCCAGCACATTGCAAGCAATGCTGTAATAACTTACAATTTAGGCTGTTCATGCAGAAATGGAGTAGATGACATTGTAATCATTGCAGTAGGATGCATACTTTATTACAGTGTGGCTTTAAACTATCCTGAGGAAGGTTATTCATGCTACACTAGCCAGGGATCATTTTTGTTAAGCAAGAAAAATAAAACTGCTAAGTGCTAGATCATTTAGGTGGCTGCAGAGCCTGTCTGAGTGTTCTGCAGTCTCTCTTGAAGAACATGATACATTTATGTGGCTTAAAAATCCACACCTGGCTTTAGGGGCAGCAGCCCAAATGATGGCTCTGAGGAGCAACACGTGGGGAGGAGAGAGGCCCTAAGGGTCAGCAGCTGGTGTTCACACAGATCCTTACTTTGGAAAATAATATTAGCAGCTTCTTGCTGCTTCCTTTCACCAGTGTGTGAGGAGGAGAATTGTGAGAAACACGGATCCAGGCGAAACTACTGTGCCTGCGCATGAACCTGTCATTTGGATTTCCTGGCAGCTGGGCTTGGAAAAACAAACCTGAGAGGCAGAATCCACAGGTGGGAAATTTTCCTTTTAACAAGGAATTTTCCAAGTAAAAGAGATGGATCTACTCCGTGGAAAGAAAAATCTTTTTCTTACTCACAGGATGGGAATATATAATCGTTGTTAAGATTACTTACTTGATATTTTAACCTGATATTATACTTACACCTCTTAAGATTTTTGGAAGATTTATTAATCCTTTCAGTATAAAACTAACAAATAAATCAGAAGTTGCAATATTTTAAATTTATCTTTTTGTTTAAAGAAGCCTCACTCAATATAATTTCCAGATTTCCCTGTATGAAGGAATATTATCTTCTTGCACTTTACACAAAATTGCTATCTTGTGGGTTTTCTGACATTTTAGTAAGTTGAAAGGAAATTGAATATTAATATTTATCAAACAAGCTTTACTTATGAAATGTTCATATGGGCAAAATAGGATGATGTGTTCATTTTTTTCATGCATTAGATGTTTTATACTAAATATATATCATCAGATCTAAGCATCTAACTTATGTTTTGCATAAAGCCAATGTGTTTTTTTGAAATTTGCTCAGTCTCCTTTATACTTTGAAACATTCTTCTGATTTTTGAAGCTTTTGGGGTGTTTTTTAGTAGAAGGCTACCCATTGTCTTGGTGCTGTGCGAAATGAGTTATATTTGTGCAATTTTATTAGTACAAATTATGAAATGAAAGTAGAATGTGAAAAGATGTCATGTTTTATTGCAATGTTTTACTTGGATTATAAAAAATCACGTGGCAAACAAAATCACACATCATGAAAGGTAGGATAGTGTTAGTAGTGAAAGCACTGCATAGAGCATGAACCAAGCTCATAAAACTGCTGGGAAATTGTGTGAAATTCGGCGGATTCGTGGTGTGTAAAATTCACACACGCTTGAAGCCAGAGATCCACACTGACTTTGGTGGGGGACTGTCTCACTGGGATCGATCAGGACTGAGTGACTCACAGTGAATTCCTGGTTCCTGCCTTTTGAAGTGCTTGGAATTCTCCAGGGACCGTTTAACTGCTTTCACCCAGGTCTGATTCTTCCAGTTGTGTGGCCACCTGGCAAGGAATCACCCTGCCCTTCTTGCAAGCTGCACCGATTTTGTTAAGGTGCAGAAAACTCCAGTGTAACCAGTAAAATGATTTTAAGTGAAAGGTTAGAGCCTGCTGGCAGCAGCGTGTCTGCTCTGTGCATGATGGAAAGACAGCCTCCAAAGAGCAGGAGGAGCAGAAATGTGCCCCCATGGAGTGCCAGTGTGAGCCCAGCAGGGATGGGCATGACCTGAGGGCTCTGAGGGAGGTGGCACAGCCACCACTGCAGGTTTCTGCAGAGCTGCTCCAGCTGGAGCCCATCTCTCACTCACACTGCTGCTGGTGTCCCAGCTCCCAGAATGGAAGCTGGGTTTGATATCCTTGTCCATGTCCCTGCCCTGGTCCTGATTCCCAAGGAGGTGACCTGTGTGTAGGTGCTGTGCCCTCTCTGCACACTGACACATGCTGTGTGAATCACTTCTACATTTCTGCCTTCATTTCCTATTGGCTTTCATCCCTATTTTTTCTTCTTACAAGTGTTTAGAGTCTTTCACTGTTCCAAGATCCTTGAGGGTCCCTTTCAGTGAAGAATATTCTGTGATTCTGAATGTTGTGTCCAGTTCTGGGCATGTGTTGGCCAGAGAGATGTAGAGGGGCTGGAGCGTGTCCAGGGCAGGGAACAGAGCTGGGGAAGGGTTTGGGGCATCAGGAGGGGCTGAGGGAGCTGGAAAGGGGCTCAGCCTGGAGAAAAGGAGGCTCAGGGGGGACCTTGTGGCTCTGCACAACTCCCTGACAGGAGGAGACAGCCGAGGGGGTCGGGCTCTGCTCCAGGGAACAGGGACAGGAGCAGAGGGAACGGCCTCAGGCTGGGCCAGGGAAGGTTTAGATTGGATATTAGGGAAAAATTCTTCATGGAAAGGGTGCTCAGGCCTTGGCAGGGGCTGCCCAGGGAGGTTTGGAGTCCCCATCCCTGGCAGTGCTCACAAAGCAAGTGGATACCTGAGGACATGGTTCAGGGGTGAGCATGGCAGTGGGGCTGGGCTCATTGCTGGACGTAGTGATGTTAGGGGCCTTCTCCAACCTAAGTGATTCAGTGGTCCTGCCCACATTAAGGCTTACAGGGTTGGAGATGGCTTGAGCCCGAGTTCTCATGCTGTAGTTAAACCCCATTTGCACTGGAGAGGCAGCCAGGCTTCCTAAAAGCACAGGGAGTTCTCAGGTCACACAGCCAGGCACTAAACCACAGCAGTCTCTAAGAGCCCAGTCTTGCACAGAATGTCCTGGCTTGAAGTAAGGTGCTTGCCCCTGAGTGGCTCTGAGGAGCTTTAGGAGGTCGAAGCACTTCCTTCCTGCTCAGTCAGAGAGCGTGGCTTTCTACAGGGTGACCCCTCAAAGTGTGTTTTGTCTCAGCACAGGACCCCTGGGCCTCTTCTCCTGTGCTCAGGGATGTCTTGTGTGGAGAGGCAAGGTAGGATCCAGCCTGGATAATGTGATAATGTGCCTCACCTACCACCCAAAGAACCTGGATCACTGGGCACTAATGAGTATTGCTGTTCCTGGGCAGAGGCCCAGGAGATCCAGGGTTTTGTGGTTCATTGCTATTTTTGAGTTCTATTTCTAATGGGGAAAACTCACTGAAGTTACCGTGTCATTTCTGGTACTACGAGTCAGAGTAGTAATAATAATGTATTTGTTCTATATATATTTAACTTGCCTTTGAGTAAGAGAAACTATTTTAGATCTTTATTTATTTATATTTACCTTTTGGGTCAGAAATCAATGACCATATTGCTGGCTGTGTATATGCATTATGCAAAGCCACTGTATTTTTCAGTATTTTTTTCCTCCTTCCTGACTGTTTCTGTTTGACTCATTGCACCTCCCGGTCTGCATCCAAAGAGTGATTTCCTAGCTGGGAGGATTGTGGGGATATTCATCATGGAACAAGGCTTGAGGGAGAAAATGGTATCAACTTGATTATCTGAATATATTTCTTGAATGTTTTTACTTTCATTTCTTCACTTCCTTGTTTTCTGTCTTTGCTATTTGTTATATGGGAGCTTCTTGATTTAGTTATGCTTTTCCTGTCAATGCTTCTCTCAAAGGCCTTCCTGTTAAATCATTCTGCTTTGCTTTTCTTCATAAATACCCACTCAGCAGCACTATTGCTACATTCTGGTATTTCATGAGTAAACTGCTCATAATTCCTTTAGATCACATTTAAGCCACTTAACAAGAACAGTGGAATCATCTGCTCCCTTTCAGATCCCTTTCCTGTTAAGTACTGATTTCCATGGGTAAGCTGAACGTATTTGTATTGACAGCAGTGGTTTTTTAGGACGAGGCACATAAAAACATGTCCTTTACACAAACATACTCTTCATTATCTGTTAATTTGCAGAGCAGTATCTGTGCCCCTGTCTGATTGCTTTTCTTTTAAGAAACTGTACCCTGACTCTTAAAAGTAAAATAAGAATCAAAAGGAAAAACTCTAAACCAGAGCTAACACAAGAAAAAAGTACAACGAAAAAGTAAACATGACGGAAACAGTGGAGGATTGCTATTTATGGGCTTTGCAAACTCAGTGAGCAAAAAAATAAATACAACTAAAGCTGTGGCCCAAAATACTAATTTGGAACAATTTTTTCTTGGAATACTTTGTGGCAAACATGCCCCCTCAATCCACAGAGCAGGTTAGAACAACCCCCTAAACAGCAAGGCTAAACAAGAGCAATGCAAATTGAGTTAATATCAGACATGTTCAGCAAGCACAAACGTAAACTTAAAAAATGCCTCTTGCAGCCACCAGTGAGTGTTTTCCTGATGGCTTTTGGCAAAGGATGCCACGATAACTCTGAGCTGGACAGTTGGGCTGGGTAAAGGAAGGATTGAAGTCCTCATGAAATAGAAAAAAAATTCTACTTGGAAAAAAAGAAAAAATAATAAATTTGCAATACACATTTGGAGAAGATCTGGCAGGTTCTACCTGTGTTGCATTTCAAATGGTTGAGGCAGTGCCCTGTCCTGCTGTGTCCTGGATGTACTGGGGGCTGTATGCCCCTGACAAATGGTCCCTGCTGCCAGTGGTGCACAGGGAATGCAGCTGGTGTCACCCAACTTCCTGCATGCTGAAAACTGCAATTGCAGAGGCACAGAAGGGCATGGCCTGCCAGGTTTTCTTCCCCTTACATGCTAGGAACAATATGCCAGCAGCTGAAGTAAAGCTGATCTTGCTTTCTGAGTGAGGCTCGGGTGCAAATGCTCCTGAGGAAGGCACAGCTGCCCTTCCTCTGGCCGTACTCCCTCTGCACAGCACTGCAGTCTGACACCAGACTGAGCCACCTGCTGCCTTCACACATCTGCACCACACACTGCTGTCCCACTGAACACTCTAAGCATTTCACTGGAATATCCAGAATCCCTCTTAACTTCTTTATTAATTATGCTAATGCCATTTTCAGCTTCTCATCAACAATGAAGTGAAAAGTCAGCAGAAACTTGGCCTCTCAGCATGATAAGATGAAAAGAGAGGGGGAATGCTTACTGACTGTACTGTCCAAGTGTTATCCCACTCACTTGAGACATCTCTGCCTATGACAAATCAAGGTCCCTGCCTTGCCAGCAAGGACCCTCTTTTCACTACACCTAGTTATAACAATGTTAGAATCATTCTAGGTCCCTTTCTTAAAATCCCCTTGCCTAAGAGAGAACTTCCCCTCAGTGTTTTCAGAAATGTACAGCAGAGGAAATTAATGTTGTGTAGGTTCTCATATGATCAGAAAAAAACCTCAGAAGGCCATTCATTATTTCTGCCCCTTGTGAAAATCCATATGAACTCTCTGTCATTTCTGACAGTTGCATGTCCAACTACTAAAGATGTACTGACAGAAACTAAACTGCTTCAGTGAACTCCTTCAGTACTTCAGTAATTTGAACATTATTCTTGATGTCTAACCCAGCTCTTCCTTGCTGCAGCTTAATCCTCTTGCTGCTATATTGACCAGAGACATAAGTACTCACTGTTCTTGCCTGCAGCAGAATATTGTATTTGAAGACTGTTGCCATGTCCTCCCATGTCCCTTTCCCTTGGAATTTTCTTCTCTGGCTTGAGCAACTCTGGGCCAGCCTTTTCCCTTTCTCCTCCACTTTGCTTTAACAGTTAACACTTTTCTCTGCTCTCTTTGAATCTCTGCCTCATTAGTGTTTTCCCATCAGTATTTTTGAAGAAATATGCTGAAACTGATCTTTATGGAAAGATCTTTACGGAAGATGCTGAAAGATGCTGAAACTAAATCTTGATGTTAAGACCCTGATGGAGTGGAAGGATAAAACTGAGTTTTGCAAAGTGCTTTGTTAACATGTCCTACTATGCATATAGAGTTTGTTTTTGCCTAATTATTTCACTGGTGACTTAAATCCTATTGTAGGTGGTCTTCATCCAGGTCCTTTCCTGCACCTTATTATTTCCTCCATCATGTTCTTGAGGAACAAGACTTGTGAGCATCTTACCATGCTGGAGAGTTGACTTCAAGTGCAAATCTAACTGCCTTGGCAGCTAATGTCCAAACACTTACTAAATAAGTAGAAATCAATTGACTGCAAAATTGAATAGGTCACACAGCAGAAACACCTTAATCCCTGTATAATTTGCAATCTAATTGAAATTAAGTAAATGAAAACAATGCAGATGAGGTAAGCACAGTGTAACTACGTGTCTCGACTGTGCTATTAGTAAGTCTGTATCACAGCTCCTGCTTTCTTTTTTTTTTTTTTTTCCAAGACAAGTAAATTGCAATTTTCAATTATCTGACCTTTCAGGAAAAAAATAAGCATGGGGAGCTGAATAGGCAGCTCACCATCAAGCTTTTGTTTCTTTCTCTTTCAATTCCTATGTGGATGAGGGGTCTATTTAAAAGACTGAAATCAATCATCCTTCCAAATAGATTCCCATGATTTGAATGCTCAGGTCAGCCCAGTAGAGCAGTGGTGATTACAAACCAGCACAGGTGGCTTTTCACCAGACACAAGCAGGGTTCAGATGCTTAAATCTGAAATTAAAATTTCAGGTTAATTATTACTTCAATATTTGCCTATTCCTGGCAGCCTTCAGCTTTAACATAGAGATTCTTAAGCTTCTCTGCTTTCTCCCCATGACCTGGCCTAAGCAGCTGTAATCCTGAGCCTGACTGGGACCCTAAAGCTGGGCAAAGCATTGTGCAAGTCCCCAGAAGGTTCTGTTGAGCAGGCAGCCTTTTGGACTGTGACTGTGGGATCATTATCAAACACCTCTCCAGTATGGTTTATGTGCTTCATTTTTAAAGCACCACTCTCACTGCTGTGGAGCTTAACAGCTCTGATATGTCATTTATTTCTGTGCCTAGCTGGGAGGATTTATCTCCTGCACAGTTTGATAGCAGTGGCTTGGCATTCTGGGTGGGCAGGAGAGCCTGCTTTGTGCTCTGGAAAACTTGGAGGGAGTCAGGCTGGGCCCCTCTGAGCACAATTCCATTTGTTCTGTCCACATTGCTGTGACTTCACTGCTCTCCACACCCAACTCATGTGGTTTAAAACATCTCAGGACTCATTTAAGGTCCATTCAGTTGACAGATAGAGTGTTATTCCAAGGGTTTTATGTCTGTTTGTCCAAAGAATTTAAGTTTTCTCATGAAGCACACCAGGGAAAATCAAATATGGGACATGTTTGGTATATGGGACATTAAATCAAACAGGATTTTTCAGCCTGGAAAAGGGATGACTTTAGAGGGTATAGCAGAGACCTGCTCAGCTGTGAGTGGCATATAGAAAGTGAATTTGGGGTGTTTATTTTCTGTCCTTTCCAGTACAGAGCTTAATGAAACCAGCTGGTGAGGGGGGGAGGGAAACCACAAAAAAAAACATGCGAAAAAAATCCCCTCCCACCCTCCCAACAACAAAAAGAACCTCAAACTCAACAAATAAATCCAACAAACTGAAAAAATAAACCTCCATCTTCAAAGTCACATAATTAAGGCTCTACTTAACTCCCAGAATAATTTTTTTTGCTTGAACTTCTAAACTCTTCCTAAGTTCCTAAGAAGTTTTATTTTTTATCCTATTTTCTTGGTTAATTATTTCCCATATTATCTTCCTGGCAACATTTTAATTTTACTTCTCTATTTGTCTCTAAAGTACCCCAACCAATTAGTCTTAAACTTGACCTTTTCTTTGCCCAATAACACTTTTCTTTTTAGATTTAAACTGCTTGTGCTGATTTCCTATATTGTTTGTTCTGCATTTTGGGAGCAGTGCCCTCCCCATCCCCATCCTGCCCCTCAGAAACCCCAACAGGCCCCTGTGCTCTCTCACTTCTAATTCACCCACTGTGATTTATTCTACAAGAGGCTCTAAACCAAAATGCTCAATAAACAAAATACCAGGGTGACAGCTTGACGGACCAACTAGAGAAACTTAATTTTTAAAAATGTGCATTTGTTTCCTCTAGACATTGTGTGCAGAAGGCATTAAGTGGAGTGCACATGGCTGCAGTCAGATGATGAGGAATGAGAATGCACACCAACATCTGGGCATGGCTTTGGCAACCCATAGATTTATTAGCTGATTAGAAATAAAAGATGAAAACACAAATGCCTGTTGGCTCATTGAAAGCTGTTCAAATGCTAATATAATAGAACTATTATTTCTAAGAAATTTGATTAAATGTAATATTATGCTTCTGCAGCCTGACTTTTTTGTCTGCAGTCTCACTGGAAAGAATAATCTGTTGTAATAATATCAATCTTGGTAGATAATACCATCAAACTTTTAACCAATGGAACATTTCACTTAATAAAGTGAGGTGATTATGTGCGTTTTAAATATCTTTTTTTCTGTTTTCATTGATTTGTACTTAAATTGAGATGTCTTGAAATAAAATCATTATCCTCCTGCTTTCCAGTACTCTGTATGTGTGAAACTGAAGTAATCAGCTTGTTATCTGTTATTTGCTTACTTGGTGGTCATAAAACTCTCCTTCTGCAAGGACCACCTTCTTTTGCCAACATTAAATTCTTCAGGTCAACATTCATTCCTCCCAAGGATTTTATGCCTGTACCATTTGTACCATTTTGCCAGTGCAGATTATACTTGTACAAACCTGATTTTATCAGGACTTTTTTGATTGCAAAATAATACTGTGCTGTGAGGAGACAGATATTGCAGGATTTCCTGTAATTACATTTATTGAGTTTATTTCAATTGATTTGCAGATAAATGGTCATGTGATGATCTAGTATGTCCTCTAATATAATGTCAGTCCTTCCTAAGCCTCAGTTGGTTTTGGGGGCTGGTGCAAGGGCCTGTCTGGGAGTGATAGAATTGAATCTTGATGGGAAAACTTTCTAGATGCATATAGAATATAATAAAATTTATAATCAAATGTGAAAGTGACCTTCAGGTCTAATCTTATGTCCAACTTGTGTATCTCAGATACAGTCTCTTCTCATATTTTCTACAGTGGCCCAAATTTAGTGTTCTGTTTAAATTCCTGTTAGTTGTTTAGTGATTATCTGAGTGAATGGAGAAAAATAATTTGCAAAAAAATAATGACCTGTGCAGTAGCTTTTTTGTTTGTTTTAGTACTGATGTAAGGCAAATTCAGCAAAATCCAAGTATTTGCTTTGTACCGGGGGAGAGACAGTCATGCAGCAACAGAAAATGTTTGCAGCAGCACCATAGTGGGTATAATTGGAAAAGCTCTTATCAGAAGTGAGCTGTATGTCTGGTATTATTTTAAGTCTTATCAGTCTGCTTGTTTCAATAGATTTTTGAGGCTTGAAAATTTAACTGTAGGTAATTTTTAAAACTGCCTTTAAATTTCTTGCCTTTTAGTCCCATTGAAATTTCCATTGTTCTGCTAATTTAGGTCAAAGTAAATAAAAGTTCCCAACTAGCTTTAACTGTGCTATTAATTTTTATATCTATCAATAGTCCAGATGCACAGATCATTATCACTCAGCAACATCAGCAGGAACAGGATCAAAAGGCAAGGCAGCATTTAACTAAGAAAATATCCCCACATTGCTCATATGAAAGAGAGCCGAGGAGTTCTGCCAGCAATTAGAGTCCCAGTGAGGGTCCTGCTGCTGTTACTCTGCAGCCAAGACTTTGCTGGGCCTGACCTGTGCACTGCATGGAGTTTAAAAATGCATAAATATGAATATAATGAAATAACTCTCACAGGATTGCCTGTAGATAAGTTGGCTTTTCTTCTGAGATAAGATGTAATAACTGCACAGCGTTTCCGTGGGAAGCTATTTATGCCTGAGGAGAGCAGGACAGAATGCACTCAAAAAGCATTTTCCACAGCCCAGGGCTCAGTAGTTTGTGGGGAAGGATGTGTTTGTCCTGGAAAGCTCTTTGGCACATTTTAAGTGTCCACTCAGAGTGAACAAAACTGTTTGCATGAATTGTTTGTTCCCCTAAATACTGGGCAGAAGAAGAATGGCAGACTGGTAGGATGGGGTGGGTGATGGTTGTGCTCATTACCTGGGTTCTCAAGGTTTTATATCTATACTTTAATTATATCACAAGTAGGAGGGGCCCTTCTGCATCACTCGTGTGTTCTTACCATCCCTAAGGAGTGTGGTTAACATATCCACCTTTCTATTCTTAAAAAAAACCCAAACCTTTTCCTCTTTATAGTAATTTGAAGGACTTTTTATTTGTTCTTCTGCTTTCATTTTTGCAGTGCACACTGGATTATTCATGTTGGCTCGACATTTGACTCTAAAGTATTTATAGCTGATCTGAATTTTCTGTGTGGATTGTGTGGAGAAAAGAGTTTAATTTTTAAAGAGATTTGTCACACGCAGTGCCATGTTCAGCGGAGAGGCTGCTTTCGTCCTGGTGATTTTGTGCATACCAATATTTTATAAACACACTGCCTGCTTCTTACTGGGTTTAATGGCTGCCAAAGTAAAGATTCAAATGTCATCAAAACAGCAAGAGAATTGAACTCCATTTCTGGGTTGTCTCAGGACAGGACAGATGACACCAGAAAGTCTGGCTGACCTGTCCCCAGCAGAGACACCCAGGGACTGAGTCCTTGTCCTAGGTTACAATGTGAAGATGTGCCCAAAGGTGTGTATTCTGTCACCATCAGCTGTTGAAAGCAGGAAGGGCAGTGTTTTCCTTGCCTCCTCCCCTGGACTATCTCCTGTTAATGGGCCATCAATGCCTTGCCCCATGACTCATGCATAACTCCCTTGAAGAGCTATTTCTGTTTAATGGGCAATCAAGGACCCACCACATGACTGATAAAATGACATCAGCCCATTGTGAGATGCTCTGCCCAGGGGGAGGAGCCAAGCATTCCCACCTGGATATAATCTGGGGTTTGGGACAGAACAAGCAGCTCTTACCCACTGGTTTCCACGGGACAAGAGCTACCAGACCTTTCTACAGGATCACCACTTCAGCAAGACCACTTCATCTGGACTGCTCCCACCACCCTAGGAGCCCACTAGCAGGGTGTCAGGTTGTATTCTGATTCTGTCAGTGAGTTTCTCTTATACTATTGCATATATTTTATTTTTTCCTATTAAATTGTATTTCTGACTTAAAGTCTCTCACTAGTTTTGCTTTTAAACCAGCACAGGCCTTGAGAAGAGAGGATGGTGGCTGGCAGTGGCTTCCTGGGGAGCAGGAAGAGCTGTTGGAATAAGAGCATTGGTACCTCCTACTCCACTTTAATACTTCCTCACAGGCCCAGGTGGTGCAGGTCTCTGGTGAAGAGGTCATGGCATGATAAAGCCATCCCCTTATCGTGTTACACAGGTTACAATTCAAAAAAGCTCTTACAGGAGACACATACAAATTCAGACCAAGCACAACATGGCATCCAGTGGCTGGATGTATCACAATACACAAGAATTACTATAATTATTCAAAATTACAGCAACAACAAAAAAACCTGTATTTTAGGGTAGAAATTATCCTGAAAGAATACATGTGTGATGTCCTACATTTCAGGTGGGGTAAGAGAGCCAAGAGTGGAGTAGAGAGAATAATTCCCAGTGGATGGGGCAGGTATTGATGGAAATAATCGGTAAAGAGAAAAAAGATGTCATGTGGAGCTGATTAAAATACCTCAGTATGGCCCCTGCTGCCATCAGCATCACAGACCGAGAGTGGGTTGAGTTGGGAGAGACCTTAAAGCTCACCCACTGTCACCCCTGCCATGGCAGGGACCCCTGCCACTGTCCCAGGCTGCTCCCAGCCCCAGTGTCCAGCCTGGCCTTGGGCACTGCCAGGGATCCAGGGCAGCCCCAGCTGCTCTGGGCACCCTGTGCCAGGGTCTGCCCACCCTGCCAGGGAACAATTCCTGCCCAATATCCCATCCAGCCCTGCCCTCTGGCACTGGGAGCCATTCCCTGGGCCCTGTCCCTCCAGACCCTAAGAAGGCCCTCTCCAGCTTTTTGTAGGTAGGAATAGTATAAAATGATTTATCCTCCAGAATAACATAGCTTCAGCCAAGTAATGGGGTTTGTTAAATGCATTATGTAGCTTTAAGAATGTGTCTCATCCAAGTGGGAAAACATTCAAACATCAAGTTTTAACAGAATCACAAGCAAAATGTTGATATATCCTGTTAGGGCCAAAGAGAGGAATGAGGAGGCCAGGTAGTCGATGCAGCATCTGGACTCATAAACCAGAGTGAAGGATGAGAGCTTGGTTCAGACGAATCAAGTTACTGCTTTCAGGATTTTTTATCTCACCTTGTTTCCTAAATCATCCATTTCAAATGGATTAGAGAAATGTGAAAGTGTAAGTCCAGGAAGATGACAATTTGAAGGAAATAATGAATAATTAAAATAAAAATCTCTATGATTTTAATAAACATTAAGGTTTTTATTAAATAAAATAACAGTTTTTCCCCTCCTGCTGCTGCAGTTGGGCTGTGTAATTCTTGTGCACTCCTAGCAGTTACAAGAGCTGTACAGTCACTGTTTCCTTGTCTCTAATGTAGGCATCACCTTTCTCTCAAGTAATTGAGGGTGTAACAGCAGGTGTTACCTTTGCTTTATCTGCATGTAAATCTGTCTTTAGTTCTCTTCATTAGAACACAAAGGGCTGGAGTTTTTGATTTCTAGCACTAAAAGCTAAAAATACTTCTCCAAAATGCTCCACAATGACATTTTACTATATCATTTACTATTTACATTTTCCTGTGTGGCTCTGGTGAAGATTTGCTGTTTGTGTGTACAGTGCTCTCTCAGAGATTTACTGAGATCTGCTTTGAAATCCAGAGATCTCAAATCAGCTGCAGGATTTGGGCTGTTTTAGCCTGGATCATTCAGACTTCAGGGTGTGTTCACTGCTCTCTGCTTCTGCAGTGACACCACCTCCCTCCCCTGAGACAGTGACATCCAGTCAGGCCATGGCCACGATTTGCTCCTCTCTTCAGATTCATTCCTCCACTGAAGCAATAGATCTGGAGCTGTTCTGTGAGCGCAAGGCCAACAGAGCCCTGCATTTCCATCTCCCACAGGCAGTGGCCTGAGGAGAAGCACAGCCAGCACAGGCATTTTATCAAGGCCACCAAAAACTGTGTTTTACTGAATTTATTTTGTGAAGGCAGGATTTTTCCAGCTGGCTGACAGCTGGGAAACATCAGTAAGAGATAAGGTCTATCTTTTTTTCCCCACTGTCAGCTGGCAAAGATAGGATAGAGCTGTACCTGCCAAGGGTACCAGGTTCATGGTGAGGAAAGGAACAGCAGCAGGACATCCTTAGAGCATTATGACCTCACTCCTGCACTTATTCTTGGTGTCCTTTGGTTTCCCAGGAAGTTTCCTCAAAAGCCCTTCTCTGAGTGATGCAGAGGCTGTATCTGCAGTGACAACTGGAGCAGTGCTGGGGAGCACTCCCAGGCACTGTCACTTTTCTCCAAGCCTGTGAAAGTGCTCCCATGGTCAGTGTGTGACAGAACCAGCACCACCATGCTGTGGGGTGGCACAGGGGCTGTGGAACAGTGTCCTCTCACTGGGTCCCAATGTTTAGAGTCCAGCTGTCTGAAGACTGAGGTTTGAAATTCTCTGTCTGCAAATGCTGGAGTGTTAAATATTCTGGTTCCTTATTCACACAAATACCCAGCACCTGGAATCTCTGCATTCCTCACCTCATCAACACACCATGCCCTGGCACACCAGAATTAGCAAGACATCTGTCTATTTTATTTCAATACAAAGGTTTTAAATTAAGCTCAAATATCTGAAGTGAGTTTTAGAAACACTTGGGTTTTTTTTCCTAAAATTTTTGACAGGTAAATCCACCTTCTGTATCTCTAAACATGGTGCCAAATATTTAGATCTGACAAAAAAAAGAAACAAGGATGTTGCTCCTTAAGTAGGATTTGTCTCAGGGAATTCCTAAGCATTGATCCAAACCCCCAGACAGGGGGTCACCTGTCTTATTTATCCTTTCTCACTACGCAAATATTAGAAGATAAAATGGGAATATGAACACAAATCTCTTTCATCTGCTGATAGAAGAATTTGTATGTGGGTAAAAAGGCATACCATAAATAGCACCTTGTATAGATTTGTCTCAAAGAGGATACAATGTGTGTGCATATTAATTTGAATTTGGAAAATGTTTTGGCTTTAAATGAAATAAGGAAAGTTTGTCTTTTTATATAATAGGAATAGTTGTAGCATGTCCTGGCTGAATCAGGTGTCATATCAGGACATAAAAAAATCTTACATAATGCTCTGAAAGGGCAGAAATATTAATATTGTGATATTTTCTACTTAGCTCTTGAACACTTGGCTATTAGTCTGAGATGGTTAAGTTAAACAGCTCTGAATGAGAAAGCTCAAAGAACAAAGAAATATACAGAAGGTCTCTGAAATGTGTATTCTGTCAGGGCTGTGTTGGCAGGAATGGAAGTCAGAAAGATATAACAGCTCTTTTTTATTTGATGCCTTTACAAGACAATGTGGTAAGTACAAAGGTTCCTGTTGACTTTCTGTGCTTCATTATTTCCAAGACTGGGAGGATTAAATAAAAAGATGGACCCTGTATAATATTAGAGAGAGAGTAGAAGAGCACGTGACAACTAGGAGATGAGAAAGAAGGGCAAAATTTTTGTAATTATTTCTCTTTCTATTACTTTGAGTAATGAGCTTCATAATTTGGTATTTGCCTTTGGTACAACAGGAATGGTTTTTCACATTTCTGTGCCCAGTTCTGGTGTGCAGAGATGTAAAGTTCATTTCAACTCAGGTAGCCTGTCTTGTTACCCACTTTGCTTGTGCAAATACAGTTGTCGTTCACATATTCCTGTTTCCTTTTTGTCTAAATTTATGTCTTGATCATAGGTCTGTCTGAAGGACAAAATTTCCCTCTTAGATGTGCACATTGAAGCTCAGCTCTAATAAGCAGCTCTCACTTTGAGAGGATCCCCTGGTGAGATCAATGGGACTGGAGCATGCAGGGCAAGAGGAGTTATCGGGGTGAGCTTTGCTCTGTGGATTTCAGAGGACTTCTCTGTCCTAGCGATGAATTATTTATTTATGTATTTATTTATTTTGAAGTCTAAGCCCTGCCTTTGCATGCTGCTTCTAGATGTGATGCTAGTGCTTGGTGTAAGGTTATTTCTTTTATGCTTCTGATGTGAAAAAAGTAATGCCATGCAGGAAGGGATAACTTAAATGGTAGGAAAAAATGTATAGAATCACCGAATGGTTTGGATTGGAAGGTACCTTAAATTTCATTTCATTCCAGCCCCTGCCATGTCAGGGACCCCTGCCACTGTCCCAGGCTGCTCCCAGCCCCAGTGTTCAGCCTGGCCTTGGGCACTGCCAGGGATCCAGGGGCAGCCCCAGCTGCTCTGGGCACCCTGTGCCAGGACCTGCCCACCCTGCCAGGGAACAATTCCTGCTCAATATCCCATCCAGCCCTGCCCTCTGGCACTGGGAGCCATTCCCTGGGCCCTGTCCCTCCAGCCCTTGGCAATTGTCCCTCTCCATCTTTCCTGCAGCTCCTTCAGGCCCTGCAAGGCCATGCTGAGCTCAGCCCAAAGCTTCTCCTCTGCAGGTGAACATTGCCAGCTGTGCCAGCCTTTCCTCCCAGCAGAGCTGCTCCATCCCTGGGCTCATCCTGGTGCCTCCTCTGGCTCTCTGCAGCAGCTCCAGGTCCCTGCTGGGCTGTGCCCAGGGCTGGGGTAGCTCTGCAGGTGGGGTCTCAACAGAATTGCAAAGTCTCTCTTTTAACCAGTTATTGAGGAATTTTGAAATCCTCCCCAGAGACCACAAAGGACAGTGGTTTTGTAATCATTATTAGTGCAAAAACATCACTGCAAACCCCATTCTCTACAGTACTTTTATATATATTGGAAACTTAATGGAATCTGTATGGATTTATTGTTTATGGGGCTTCAGGTGCCATTATCTGCCCATATGATACACTGTAAATTGCTTAATTAGCTGACAGCTGATAATTACCAAGAAAACTCTTACTTGCTGTACTCAAGATGTGCTGGTACAACTTGCTGTACAGCTGGATTAGTGGGAATTTTGTGCTAACAACATGAATGGGACTGAAGAAAGAACACTTCTGAATGGCTCAGACATCATTAATTTTACTAATTAGTGATTGATGTTAAGTATATCTTTAAAACATATATTAAAATGGGCTTTCTTGGGAACTGGACCTCTATTTAGCACTAGACAAGTCCTTCAACTAATTTTTGCTTTCAGTTGTTTTTTCTCTTCTCTTTATATTATTTTGTTCTTTCAATCTAAATATTTTAACTTTCTTTCTCAAGGCTGTATGAGGTCCACAGGAGGAAGTCTATAGCTTTCATCTTGATTTATGGAGCCAATGATAAAAGTTTAGTCTCACAGCTTGTCGCCCATTTCTCTGCTAGATTGCTGCCTACAGCATATGTTCAAAGACAGGTTGCCCATAGTTGAATGTAGCTTTATTTCAGTAAACATAGCCTACAGTGGAAACATATTGAATTTAGGCTAAACTTGCAGAGGGATTGAAAGGAGAACACTGTGTGGTGTTGGGTTGTTAGTCTGTTCTAACTTTTCTGAGGCTGTGTGGCTGTGCTGGAGGGGCAGAGAGGATGGGATGGGCTTCACCCCTGCTCTGGGTGTCTGCAGCAGCCATGGTTTGGGGCTCAGGGTGTGCAGAAACTAGATATTGTTATGAGTCTGGTATGAATGCATCTCCTCATGAATCACTTTTCTGTGTCTCAGGAAGCTGCCTCTTTCAGATATCACAAAGAATTATTTCTGTGAAAGGTTTTCATGCTGGAGAGGAGAAACAATATGAAACTGCATTTGAGTAAGAGGAGAGTTATTCATCCCCAGGTGAGGAAAAAGACTGCTCCTTCATGCTTCCTCAGAAAGGCAGGAAGCAATATAATGGAGTCATCTCTTTGAAATACCCTTCACTGTTATATAGATTCTTAAATATATTTATATATTACCCCCTCATTTTTTATATATAACAATTGTGCACTCACATATATGTACACATTTTTTTAATACATGGACTACACATGCTGGCATGTTAATTAACAGCAAATAAACTTGTTACTTTTATTGACCAGTCTTCATCATTTTAATGTTAATATAACAATAAAATCCATACAGTTAAATGTTAGTGATTGCTTTCTGTAGGAGTGTGCTCTCAGTTTTACCCAAAGAAGATACGTGCTTATTCTTTCCTTGGAATAAGAATTCACTGTTACTAAAATACAGCATCACCTCACCAAACAAAGACATGTTTAAGCAAACCAATACATCTGCTTTAGGATCACTCATTCCTGGTATTCTCTGAATTTGTTGTCTGGAATTACTACAGTAAGGCTCTGCCACAGCAGGAAGGTGATTCTTTGTGCAGGCCTGTCCATGGGCTGGAGCCCACTCCTCTCAAAACTATTGCACTGCAAAAATCCAAAATTACAGAGCTCTTTCAGTGCTAAATATTGGCAACGAAGGGACAATTTTTGTTTTGGTTTGTTTTTCTGTTGCTGAGCTTGGGCTGCACAAAGTCCACACAAAGGTGTTTCTGTCATCAGTGATGAAAGTACCTACCGCTGACTTAACAGACAGACAGCCAACAGATTTGCACCAAAGAAGAAGTAATATTCAGCTTAAATGCATCAGATTGAAGGGACATTTTTGTTCCTCAAGCTAGTTGAAGCAAAATAAAGTGCAGGATATTCCCAGAAGTACGTGGAATGATGGAGCATTGAGATCCTCGTCCATAACCTGCCTGTCGCACACCCCTGGTCGAGACCAGATTGGTTGCTCTGGGAAACTTCAGATTAATGCATCCCTTCTGCTGTCAGACTCGCTGGAGTGGCAGATTAAGATTCTATTTTTGGTGCCTAATTTCTAAATTAGCAGTTTCCATCAGCCTGTGTTTACTGCTGTCACCCAGGAACACGCTGGGCTGTGCATGAGCTCGCTGAGTGACGTGTAATTAGACAGAGCTGGGGCTGTGCCCTGGCACTTGCTAAACGAGATGGTGGCAGCTCCTCTCCCTCAATACACTGATGAGGGTTTTTTGGGGTATATTTACTTGGCACATTCTTTAATAGATGAGGTAGTTGGAGGGTTTTTTCCTATCACTGACTGGTAATTGCTCAAAATTAAAAGATTTTTTTTTTTCATTAGTTTAATAACTTTGTTCTCCTGAGTCTTTTGTGCCTTTCAAGTTGCTGTTAAATGGGTAGGCTTGCTTCAGATATTGTAGTTTAAATACAGTTTTACTTACTAAAAAGTGGAAAAAAAAAGCTGTCTCAGCCCCTATGAAAAAATATTTCAGTCCTCATAAGGTTAAAATATATCTGTGACTGGAGGTTCAAGAACAATTGAGAAATTCCAGGAAAAGTTCTAACAACTACATCAAAGTGGAGTGAATGATGCAAATTTGCTTCCTGAAGTTATGTCCACTGTAGATATACACTCTCAGCTCTTGATGGAGTGAACTTGGATTGACACCCCATTCCTAAAATTAGCCTTTCTAAAACCTGGCATTCTGCAGAAAAATTGAAAACAGCACACCAAACCTTTTTCTAAGGTCTTAAAGGATGCTAAGCTTTTGGGAAAAGTCTCATATCACCTGGGAAGTAACCATCATGGGGAATAAAAGGTGAAAATAGGCCTCCAAAACTTACAAATGAGTCAATTTTGTCAGTGAGGAGGGGTTACTGAGAAGAAACTGTTTGTAGAAAGGAGGATATGCTGGATATGGAGAGAGAAGTCATGACTGGCCAAGATCAGGAGACTTTTATTCACTTTTTTGGTAGTAACTTAATGAAAAAGAGTACTTGACACTCAGCACATAGCCAGGATTCACAGCTTGTCGATGGGTAGTGGTAACTCATTTTCAGGTTTAGAACAGAAAGCATTAAAAAGTATCAGGTGCCAGCACTCAGTGGTTTTGGTGTGTCTCCTGGCTGTGCTAATTAATCCCAGCTAACTCAAACAGATCAGGTGCCACTTAATATAAGGCTGAATTAGAGAGGTTTTGATGAGCTTATGGAGCTCTCTTAGGGATGCTGAGGTTAGTGAGGGTTTAGGAGTTCCGTATAATTATATGAGTTTGAAAACATTTTTATTTATCTTCCTAAAGACATCTTAATATCAAGGTACTCATTTGATTTACGTTTTTCCTATGACACCTCTGCCTGGGCCATGAAGGAGCATTTTTGTTCCTTAAATATGTATATAAATTAGTTAAGCCTTTTAAAAACCCTCTATATGTTCAAATAGTAATTACAGATGAAAGTATTATCACAGATGAGACAGAATTATTTTTAACATCAACATCTTTAATTTTTTAATTCTGTTTTTTATGCTTACCAGGAACGGTATTCAGTATAAACAGGTGACTTTATTCAGACTGTAAGTTTTTAAAGAAAGGATTTCCCATTTTGTAAAGGATTTGTACTCAGTTCTTTGGATTTCTTTAGATATGCTTGCTGAACTGCTCAGAAAGTCTTTGATTTCCTGACACTTCACGTTTCTGCAGTGTGTTTGCCAAAAATATTTTTTGTCAGAGAGGTTGCAAAGCTTTTTTCTGTTTGCCTCTTGAAGCTGCGTGGCACAGAGATGCCTACAGTGAGAAAATGGAATAATGAAATTGGTGTAAATGTAATCACTCTCAGTTATCTGGCACAACAACTTGAAAACATTTTTCTCCAAGCGGAAGGTGGTGGAAGGGTAGTGGTTCATTCTGAGTAAAATGATAAATATTAGGTTTTGATTAAAACATGAAGAATCTGTGCTATGGAGTTCCTTAAACTCAGCAAGAGCTGCTGTTTCAGGCACTCCTGAGAAGGTGGATTATTTCAGGTTGGAGTTGACTCCCTGAGCCCTGTGTAGGGAAGTTATGTCGATGTTTGGCAGTGTCTGTGGGACTCTTTCCATCCCAGCAGTGCATGATTATCTCCAGATATATCTGCAAGCAATATTTTAGTCCTGGAAGTGCTGACACATCCAGATTGTATTTTCCTTTCCTCTGGTACAGACTTCTTACCTGTAACTTCCAGAATTACAGGCACAGAAGAGCACCAGAATAAATCATAGTGATTTCATTCCACTCTTGTAAATTGTTCCCTAAATTGTCAACACCTCTTCACTATTAGTGTTAAGTAAACTGGCTTTTATAAAATATGAGCCACTCAATCATTTATCTTAAGCCCCAATCTATCTTCTTGTTGTTTTTAAAGGCAAGATATAGCAGTAAGTGAAACCAGGAATTGCTTCCCTGAGGAAATTTTACTATGATCAAAGCAACCTGGCTGTTTAGGAGTGAAAGCAATGTCTGTCTTAATGAAATCTAGAAGAAGTTAAATATATAGATGAAATAGAGGATTCCCTCCATTTCTCTCCCAATTGTATAGTAGATCTGGAGAGGGAATGGAAGTTATTGAGCCTTCAGGTTGAATGTGGAGGGGTCAATAGTGTGAGTAAATGAGCTTGTGAAATACAATGTATTTTGTTGAAAAAAGGAGAGGCAACTGTAGAGGTGGCTTTGGGACAGCTGGACACTTGATAATGTTAAGTTGCTTTTGGGGTGATGCGAGTTAAGTGTGATGAGAGAAGAGACTAAATCAGATGAGAAGAAGTGAGGAAGGGTGAGAGCAGGAAGATCAAACTTCAATTTAAAATCTAACTTTCCACAGATTTTTTTTTTTTTTTTAAATCTGTATTTCTTTATAAATAGAAGATTCCTATGCAAGAAAAAGAGCCTGGTTCAAATGTCATTCTCCCATCTTCAGGCCTGGCATAGGAGCAAACATGAAGTGGACCAGACTGAAGTGTCACCTAGTTCCAAATACAACTTGATGACTCCAGTTCTAGTTTAGAAGCCATGGGTCTCAAGGGATTTCCTGTTGATCAGTCCAACAGCCTTTATGCTTGTTGTAATATCTTATTTTTGAGAGGCCTGGTTTTTATGTTCTGCTCACAATCTCAGCATTATACTGTTTGCCAGATTTGAGGCTGGGAAATCATCTTCCCAGATGAGATTGATGGGTTAATGGACCATTTGTAAGGGTTGTTTAAGCACAGTTGCACTGTTTGATGTGTGCAAAACTTGTCAGTAAAAATGTTTCGACATATAGGGATGACTCTTCTTGTTTATCACCCAGTCTGTGAGGACAAAAAGGAGTGTTTTCATTTTTGTGTGTCTAATTATTTTCTTTGCTCCTCCTCTCTAGGAAGTCTTGCTTGCTGTGTGGAGTGCTAGAGAAAGGTAAGAAAGATATTTTCTTAATTCCTGTCTATGTAACCATATGTGTATGTGGGAGAAACACAGCTTTCCTCAAAATGCTCCTTGCAAGGAGGTTGGAAACAATATGCCACTAATCAGAACCTCTTGCAGGTAAGCACTGGGGTATTCCAGCATGTGACATGAATGCAGATGTAGCTGAATAATTGCCAAATTTCTCTGCACATTTTCAGCCAAGGCCAGGAGCAGTTGTAGGTTTGCCTGTTTTATATAACCTTCAATTTAATCTTAGACTCTCAACCCCACAAACCTAAATGGGAAACTACTCTGTTTTGAATACACTTCAAGTTCTGCAGTGAGATTTTTTTGACCAAAAAAAAAAAATCAAGTCTTAAGTTGGCTTAAAAGTCTCCCTTTTTAAATCTCTATCTTCTTCTTCAGAAGATGAGATCAGGTTTACAGACCTGATGCTGTCATCTGTATAGCACTCACTCTTTTTTGCCTGATGTGATGGCCAGTAAAACAGGCATGCTGGTGAAATTATGTGTTCATCTTTTAAGCCTAAATTGTTTAATCCTTGTGTGATGGTACCAAGACAAACACTGTCTGCTTATTTTTTCGTAGATCTCCCTCTCTGCCTGTATACATCTGTTGTATATTCTCCTCAGACAGATGCCCAAATTAGTATCAGGGAAGCAAATATAACAGAGTTAAGGTCAAATGCCATCTATGCTCTATGGTAGCTGTGTCACAATATATAGCAAAATATCTTTTATAAAATTACACAATTTTTCGGCTACATTACTGTTTTGAAATGTTCAGCCTCTAAACATCTACATTTAGGGCCACAATTCACAGAGCACTTCATTAGGAAACCATTGGAAAGCTAGAGAGACTCCTAATTTAAATCAATTCCAAGGGATGCTCTCAGTGGCATTCTCAGTGTCCATCTGCAGTTTTGCATTCTGTGAGAGGAAGAGGATTTGTGTTTTACTCAATCCAGCTACTCCTCAGACTTAATCTGGTCCTCAAAATTCACTAAGTAAAGCTGGGACTTAGGAAGAGATAATTCTGTGAAGGACAGGCAGGAAAGCTGCACTATGGATGTGGGCAATTAACTGAGATCATTACTGATAAACTAATTTGTGGTATCAATTAGAAATATAGATATATTTGCACCTAGTGAATGTAAACTCTTGATCATTGTTCTATAACCTTAGGTACTCTCCCCCTGTCACCCACTGCTTCTGCCAGTGCAGGGTGTTTATTTTATTTTTCTGATAATATTTTGGTTTGGTTGGAGCAGGCTGGTAAACAACTGAGCTGTGATAATTATTTCAGTAGTTTGTTTGGTCTTATTTCCTCTTTGGGATAAGCTGTGTAACTGTGTTTGTACTGCCTGTTCTCAGGCAAAGGTTTTGGAATTGGAGATGTCTTCTACACAACTTTCAGTTAAGTTTTTGTATATTTAATTCCTCTCATTTCTGTATTTTTTTCCTCTATGGCTTCTTCTTTCGACTCCTTCATGTTTTTGTTAAAAGAAATTATTTACAGTTGTATTTTTTTATTAAGAGAAAGGATATGCCATTAAAATGAATCCTTTAGAACAGATTTCTGTTGTCAGAAACCTTAATACCTTTCTCAGCCCTCTTCCTGTCACAAATGTTGGCTATATTTTCATCAAGGTACAATTCAGTTATGTTGCATTCTGTTTGGGTATTTATCATCTTGGAGGTCACCTCAGTCAGTATTGTCTGAGGAGAGAGTCAGTTTATTCAAAATGCATTGTTTCTGCTTTTGGCTAATTCTGTGGATACTGGGAAATGTTTTCACTCAAACACGGAGCATGACCTAAGAGGAATAAACACAAATGCCCAGTTTTATCATCCTTGGTTCTTTGCTGAGATGGACTCAGCTCTGCCACAGCTGGTGCAAGGGCCAGTGAATTTGTCCCCATTTTGTGTTTTGTTGAGGGAGTAAATCCAAACTGGGATTTTTCTGGACCAATTCTTGCCATTTCTCTAAGTGCAGTTTGGAATGTGGTTAAAGGAAAACAGGTTATATTCTATTCTTGCTTGTTCTACTTTTAATAATTGTTACTCCAAATTTTAGCACATTCCTTTTGTCATACAACATACGTATAGTAATGATGAGAGGCACTTCCTCCAATGCTAGTCTGTTCTTTTAACAATCCACATGAGTGACACAGATTAATAAAATGTGACATGTCAGGATCCAGAGTAAAATGTGAAATAAAAAATGACTGTTTGAGGAAAAATTAGTCATATGCAGAGGGATCTATTAAAGTTGCCTCACATATCAAGCCTTTGTTCTGAGCATGTGTGACTGGAAGTGCAAAGCTAGGCTGTCAGGATTTGTTTAGCTAATGATTCTAACTTGTTAAAATTTTAACCATGGCTCCTTTTGTTGTGCTTCAAAGGATTCCTAATGCTCTTTATATTAATTTATCTTATATTCTTGAAAGTATAACACATTTTAGTTATTATTTGGTATTGATATGGCTGCTTGGCATGTACTGTTTATATGCAATTTTGATTTTGAATATGGGGTTCAGCGTAAAAAAGAATCTGCATAAAATTCATAGCGCATATAGAAGTGCTTTTTTGTTATCCACTAAGACACGAGATACAAATCAAGTGTGAGAAGAGCTTGAAGCTAGACTGTAAGATGTGAATGCTAAAACCTATCACAATTCATACTTGTCAGAGAAATGCACATTTAAAATCCTTGGTCATGTATAATAATAGACTGAAACACAAATAGGATGCTTGAGCATCAAACTTTAACAACACTTTTGTTTTACAGAGAGGAGAGGAACTTGAAAAGAGTCATAAAAGTGCAATGTGGGAAGGAGCTCATACTGAGTTTTCAGCATGGCACTACCAGGCCTGTTATCTTTATCTGTCTCTGTGTGGTGAGCAATAATAAAAAAGGATTTCACTTTCTGTGTTAAGCTGCTGGGTAACCATCTGGTTACAGAAATGCATAACGTTTTTGGATTATGTTTGGCACAGTCCTGTTCTCCCATCAGTCCATGCCCACACTACAGACATTTTGCTCCCTGAGCTGGTTCCAGAGCCCAGTAGAATGAATGCAGATGATGCTGTGGGTCTCAATAGTGAATTTTCGTAATTAATTTTTCTTGCACAAACATTCAAATCACAGAACCTGCTTCTCTCAGTATGCAGAGGGAAGTGGCTCCAAATTCCAGGGTCAAGAGAGGTGTTTTTAAATAGATACATCCAATTGCAGTTGCTTGCTGTGCATACCCCTATGGTCATCAGAAAAAAGGCCTCTTGAAATATCTGTGGCTTTAGAAATGCTTTGAAAAGATGGGTTCAAACTAAAACTAGGCATAGAGAACAGTTGTATAAGATGGGTCTCAGTAAAGCAAAGAACTGAACTTTCTCTTCTCACCTAGAAGGGTCTGGCTGATCAGGAACACCTGCTTTCACAGGGAATGGCATTTCTGCTTCATCTGTGTCTGGTGGGGTTGGCCTCTTGAAGACATCCAGAAGGAGAGATACAGCCTTACCCTCCTCTTATACACACATTAGACTGTGTTAATAATTGGATTTTTATACCACACTGATTGGCTCATGTGGATTCCATTTGAATGAACTGTCTAGAAAAAACGTGTCTGTGTGAGTGTGTGAATCTGCCATTCAGCTGCTTTAAAGGGTGTGTGAATCCTGAAGCACACGTGTATACATTCAGTACATGCTTTGTAATTCCTTTCTGATATGATGAAGAAAGAAACTGAAGGTAGAATTACACTCTAAGCAATGCCAAGGACTTTGTGATATGTTTTGAAAATACCATGTACGCCACAGTATGACACTGAATATGTCCAAGTTATGAATTATGTGCATCTTTAGATATCCCATTGTATTACCAGAGCCTGGTTGGGAGTGTCAGATAGTGGCCTTTTGGAGCAATCTTTCCATTCTTAATGCAGTGACAAGTGTGTTCCTCTCCCCATATGAAGTTTGGGAGCGTGCTCCCCTTCTGCCTCCTCTGAGCAGAGGGTTTGTCATGGCAGTGGCAAACGAGCAGATGGAGCCACAGCCTCTTGGGCAGAAGAAGCCCCAGCATCAGAACCAGCCACATCAGCAGGCTAGATGAAGGTTGCTTCCTTGTGGATAAATATCATGTGAAGTGTTCTATCTGTGTGAAAATATGTGTGGTTTTCTGTGCAGAACCAAGGGGATTCCAAACTCTCTGCCCAGATTGGCAAAGCACGCGCAGCTCTGTGGATGGCCTGAGATGATCGTGTGCTATGGCATATTTTTGGATTTCTTTTTGATTAATATCATGCTTCAGTGCACCCATCTGTCTGTGTACTGGGTGAAAGTTTCAAAGGAAGAGAAGTGTTATACAATCAATTAAAAAAGCAGGCAAAATTCAGCAAATTTCAGTAAATTTTGAAAAGTAAGATGTTGCCATATTGAAATGCTCAACAGGTTCATGCAGTTTTCCAAGAAAATGAAACCTATTTCATTAATACAAACCTGGGAGACTGAATTAATAATGCTTCCAGCCCTCCTTGTTCAAAGAGATGAGGAAAAACACAAGAGAGAGGCAAAAGACGTTCTGGTATAATAACAGCCTAGGATGGAGTTGTGAGATAACTGCAGTGATTTCCCAGAGACTACACAAATAATTTCAAAGTAGTTTGGCAGCTCTGCAGCTTGCAGAGCAAAAGCTATGTCTGTGTTTTACCACAGACACATTTTAACCTAACCTGCAAGCTCTGCTTCAAGAGTCAAGTCCCCAGCTCTCCAAAAGCTGTGTCTTCAAATCCATTTGGAGCAGTGGATTCATTGTCTGTGTCAGGCTTGGCAGTGCAGGTTATTAGCCTAGAGGTTACTGAGTGAAAGCAAAAAGCCTCCAAGAAACTTTAACCCACCCATTTTAGCAGTCACTAAACCAGCTAACAAACTGAGACAACTTAAATTGCTTCACAATGCCACCTGCTTGCAGAGTACCTGCTGTCCTCTTGAGAGGTTAAAAAATAATCTATTTGCAGCCCTAAGATTGAAGAATGCAATGAATTTAGCAAGCTCAAGCCTCACTGCACTTGTCTTTCATGCTACCAAATGTGTCCTTTTAAGATATTATACTGTTTCACAGCTGATTGAATAAAGAATTTAAGAAGATATCTTCTCACAGTATATCTGTTCTTAAGTCTCTTATCATTTCTTAATGTTGGAACACATGCATGCCAAAATCCATGGGGCAGTTGGAAAACATTTATACAAAATGTCACAGCTGATGCTCTTAAAGCTTTGTTTGAATATCTAAGGAAGACTTGGGTTTCATACTTTACAAAAAAAAAAAAAAGAGGGTTTATCCACAGACAAATACTGTATATCACCACAGGCTCTTTCCAAAGCAGTGGTTAATGACACAAAAAGGATCAGTACAGTGCAACCTTAGATCAATAGACTGACAATGACCAGATTTGTCACTATAAATCCATTACAGTTAAGCAAATTACAGATTGAATTATTTTGCCCCAGGGAACCTGGAGGTGATGTTTTGTGAGAGGCTGAAGGACCTGAGGTTTTATTAAAGCAATGTGATGGTGGTGGTGCATTCAGCCAAATTTCAGTGTGTGTGTGCTCACAAAGGTGTTGATGGATATTTATGCCTGTACACCCAGGTATGGACGTACAGATGTACCAAGCATTTGTAACATTTTTGTGCTCTAAATAATTCAGTGTGTTTGGAGGTATTTGAGACAAAAACTGCCTTGGGATATCAGTAGGTCATACATTCAGTGAGAATCAGCTTCTCCATTAACGAGCACTGGCATGGAATCAATATAGTGTGAGTTATGCTGTCAGCCTGCTCATTTCAGCTTCATAAAAATGTGGAAGAAATATCCAAAATTCACAATGGTTTATCTGAAGCAGAAAGAATCTCAGTGACTTATTTTGCATATGAAATTGCTGCAAGGCTGAGAGTAAGAGAGCTCAGGGCCTTGGACAATTCTGGGTGCACAGGGATTTGTTGTAGAGGAGTCAATAAGCATTATAGTTTTCCTGGTTTCTCATCACAGTATTTTTTTCTGAGTGGATGCTGTGGGGTTTGGGTTTTTTTTTAGAATCAAGGTTAATGTTAAGAGCCCATATCATGCTCGCAAAATTCACTGAAACTCTGTAAACCACTGACTCAGGTAAGAACATGCAGATGTTGAGGAGCAGAAATTTCTGCTTTAAAGCACTGATGAAGTTATTGCTCAAGGGTAATGAAGAGAAAGCTAGATTAAATTCTTTAAAATATATGTATCTGAAGTTGTAAAACCTCACACAAAATTGGCTTTTATGTACTTCAGTATATACCTGTGCTCCTGTTAGTTCAAATGTGTGCAAAATGCTCCTGGTCAGATCAAAAGCCTTCAGCATCAGTATGTGTTGGGCTCTTTTCCACTTATAAACTGTCTTCTGCAGCAAACTGACCTTTCTCTGAATAGGTCAACATCCTACAGGGCCCAGGGACCAGTGCCTGACCTGTGTTACAGTGATGAATTTCTCGAGTGCTCCGCTGATGTCAGTGCAGCCACTCCATCGCATTCCGGTGTGAGAGCAGGAGTTTCACTGGGAGCTGCCTTCGAGTATCCTCATGATCAGTTAAAAAAACTTTAAATTCATTTTTTGCAGGGGTAATTAATTAAACAAAGGCTTGAAATCTAGTCCTTGCACTCTGCCAGGAGCAGTGAATGAGCAGGTCAGAGGAGATAGAATTGTAGGTGAGGAAATCTGCTAACGTTTAACCTCAGAGGCTGCAATTTGTGTTTGTGCTGGAGAGGGGTGTCTGCAGAGACACTGCCACGGATTTTGCTCCACTCTGAAATTGCCTATGGATAAACAGAGTCTACCTGGTTTCTTTGTTACCTATTTTATCATCTCTGCAAGCACTGAAACTGAGATGGATTGTCCAGTTTAGAAGGTGGAAAATAAAATTAGTTTGATTTGAACTAAGAATGGATATTACTGACAGACTCCATCAGAGATGATCAGGACAAAGCTGATGTTACGTGTTACTTGACAATTTTTTTCTCTCATTGAAATTAAAGAAATTTAGGCCACTTTGAAACAAAGCTGTGTCTAATTCTCTAGAAGTGCACTTGTCTGCCTTTGGGGAACCTTCAGAAATGTCTATTTATGATAAACCACTTCAAGCAGAAAGTTTTAAGCTGTGCAGAATGTTAGCAACTATAAAGAAAAACCATGTCTGTTTAATTCAGATCATTTTCCAATTTATGTAAATGAAAGGTTTGCAATTTTTTTTTCTTTTGCCCAATTTTCGAATTTTCAGTGTTTTGTTACATCAAAACTGGTTGTATTTACTGGGATGTGTGCTTAGCACCAAGCTCAGGGCAACATATACAATCCTGCATAGCATCTTTGGGGCTGGCTTTGCATGACACTGCCATCAGTAAGCGGATGAAGTCAGTCCAGATTCAGGACTGCAGTTATACATTATTGCACATCCATTTGGGATGCGTTTTTTTGTGTTGATTTGAACCTTGATTCCTGATCTGAGCACACTGAGAAGTGGTGGCTGTGTGGGAGTTATATATTCCACTGGTGCTGGTGCCACTGTGCTCAGAAAGCAAATAATGATTCTGTGTGAATCCCATCACCCGTGGATGTTATGCCTCTTCTGTAGTGAGGGAATTGTGTGTTGGCACTTTTCTAAGAACCAATTTCTCCTCAGGCTGTGAAACTGCCCAGTTGGGAGTGCTGAGATCAAAAGCATGTGGGACAAGTGTGAGTTTAAACCACCTTATATACGTTTGGGTTTTTTTTTTTTTTTTTTTTTTTTTTTTTTTTTTTTTAAGATTTAATGATGATTATTGGATAATACTGCAGGCAGTTGGTTACTGGAGTTCCTTTAAGTACTTGGGGAATTGATTTTTTTGGAGGGTGAAGGTCAGCCTGGGAATGAAGACACCTGAAGCAATGACCATGGTATGAGGAACCACCCTGATGTCGCCCTTTTCCCTCCTGGAATTTGCTTTGCTTCCATCAAATACTTGCAATGGACTTTTCTCACAGGTCCAACACTGTCTGTGGCAAATCAGGTACTTTAGTGCAGGTTCTTGATCTGTAATCCCAGAGTCCCTGAGAAACTCATTTAATATCAGTCGGCTCTGGCTGCCGGGATCTGTGTGCTTAATGTGCTCTCTGTAAAAAGGAATAACTATATTGGGATAGTATTGGGCCCTGTTATGTGCTTAATTGGTCACATCCATGGGCTGAAGTATGAAGGCAAGGAAGTACAAAGCTGGAATGCCTGTACCCAGAAGGATGACATTCATTTCAATAAAAATCTCTGTTGGATATTTTCAGACAGAATATTCTTTGTGGTTCCCACATAGGAAGCATAGACATGAAACTGCACCCTATAGTGTTTTGGTGATTTAAATTTAGAATTCAGTATTGAATCTGCATGGGTACAATTCACTGCCTAAGTGAATTTCCCAGCTACTACAGAATGCACCAATAATGTGCACTAAAACAGAGAACACTCCCAGGCTTGGTGCAGTACTGGGTTTGTTGTGCAGTTTACAAGGGAGCTTGTAGAGCTACAGACAGAAAATAGCTGTGAACACAGAAAACAGAGGGTGAAAATATAGATGGAACACTGAAGTAAAGAGTATCAGTGAGACTAGGTGCTAGAAAGTGATTTATTATTTATTTTGCATTGTGTTTGAATATTGTTGAGCCATCTCAGAAGCTCAGAAAAAGGTAGAAACAAAATAATGTCACAGATAAATAGTGAAGAAATACATTCTGTATATATTGAGAATAGATTTAACACGTGTCTAAATTTAGGCCAAAAAGCCCAAATGACATAGCATTTTTTGGTGAATGACTTCCATTTCTTGGCATCACATATCTAAAAGCCTCATAGTGCTGTAGTAGAAAACTGATACAAGTATAATCCAATAAAGCAAGAAAGTTACTAAAGGGCCAATAAACTTGAGATAAAAGCCTTTAATCCCATGACCCTTTAAGAGGAAACAGGGGTCAGAGATTACCAAGGCACAGCTGATGTTTCTGGATGTTAAATACCCAGTTCCTCTTGATTTGGCACTAACTTGTGTGCTTTCCTGGAGAGTAGTAGAACTAGAGTTATGAAAATATAATATAGTAAATTAAAGGATTGGGGGGGTTGGATTTTTAGCCTGGGTAACTCTGCCTGCTTTTCTTCTTTTGCCCCATATTTTTTTTCTCTCAGTATGATCCTTTTGAAGAGTTTTCTATGAGTACAATACTTTCTATGAGAATGTGCTATTTTTTTTTTTTTTTGTGTCCTGTTTAAACATAGGTCTATCCTCCATTTTCATGCATGTCATGCATGTCTGTACACTGCTTTGGGTTGCTTTACTTTATTCAGATGAGAATGTTAAGATATTTCCCATGAAACAGAAATATTTTCTACCCTCTGCAGTGTTACAAGAATAATTTCTTAATTTTATCTCCAGAGAGCAACCAGGTAGGGAAACATATTGTTATCAGGTTTTTGATGCTGACAATCTGGAAAGGTGGATATTGTGTTCTGCTGTTGCACTTTGTCAGCACAAGCATGATATATATTTTAGTGCTGTTTACATCAGAAACCCTAATTTACTTACATGCAATTACTATAGCAGTTTATGAAGGCAGCCAGCTGAAATACAGGTTTTGCATTGTTGCTTTAGATATGACTAATTTGTCACTGGAAACTGGAAAGGATTCTTTGTAATCTCTTGGTTGGTATTTTAATTGTACTTGTTTGGTATTTTAAATGCACCTCTCAATCCAGTTTCAAACTCTATACTGGATTCAAGGAACAATTGAGAGATGATATCTATTAGGGAGAAGATAAATTGGTATCATGCAATATTTAAAAATACAGACCTAGCAAAGACTAGTGAGTGGCAAGGAAGCAGTGAGAACATATATATGTATATAATGCCTAATACAGAAACCTCCACCAAAGGAAAAATTCCTCACTAGTGTGGATCAAACAAGGTAACCATAGTTCAAATGAACATTTTAATTTTCTTTGACTTTAGGGATAGGACTTGAACCTGCATCTGAACTTTTGATGAGTGCAGTTTCTTACTGCCAGTGACAACTGTGAGCTGGTTTCTGTTTGTTTTCCTCTGGTAAGAGCTTCAGAAGGAGGACATATATCAGAGGATAACCAAGTGATCAAATCCAGGTTTTACTCTCTACTATAAAATTACCTTTTTAAAAGTGCATCATTTGAAGCTGTAGCATCCACTGATTTCTATTAATGTCTTTTTATCCTTGAGAGCACCATGAAAACTCTGTGGAATTTAATCCTGCAACTCACACAGGTATGCTAATAATTCCTGCTTAATAAGAGCAAAATGTCTTTCCTTACTCAAAAATTATGCTGGTTATTGTGGAACCAACAGAACCAACAGAAATGCAGAAGAGGAGTAGGTTTTATTAATTGTATTGAATCTCTGATTAAAATCCAATAAATTTTAGAAGATTGTTTTATAATTAGTATTTCCTAGAGATAAGTTACAATCAATGTCTGAAATTAATGTTGCAGTTTAAGATGCAAAAATAAGTTCAAGGACAAGCAAAAAAGAATCAAAGGCTAGGCAGTAAAAAGATGAGACAGAAGCCAATGTGTCCACAAGTGCCTCTTTTACAACAGTGTTTTATCACTTCACTTATGAAAAAAAACTTCATCTTAAGATGCCTCCATCCGACAAAAATGAGGGTTGTATATCAATTTTGATAAATATTCTCCTGTGGTATTTCTGGTATGTTTTTGTTTAAGCCAGAAAGAAAAGAGACTTCTGCTTGGTTGTTTTCAGTGGCTGTACCAGCACTGCAAAGAAATATATTTTGAGGCTGACTGACCCAATGAGCTGTGAAGAAGATGAAGTGATGAAGTGATTGGTAGCTCTTTCTCCTTCCATCCCATAAATTCCTATGAAATTCCTCTTGTGTATCTCAGTTCAAGTGCTGGAACTGTGGAAATTCTCTTGTAAGTTTTTAAGAAACCTCTTTTCCAGTGGTTAATCTCCTCTTTGTTTCCAGAGAAAAATCTTCAGTATATTCTCACTGCAAAGCAGGTGCTGAAAGAATGATCTTCTCTTTCCACTTCAATTATTAAAGTAGGCTGCCTAAATTCTTCTCCTGTCAAAGTACAGCCCTCACTTTCAGATGCTTATGCAACAGAAGAATACAAGTCTCCACATTCTGAGATTCACACAGCAGCTGTTACTATAAAAGTTCTTTCCTTTTTTTTTTCTCTGTTTTTCCACAAAATGTTGCCAGCCAGTTGAATTTTTCATATAAAGTGGAGGAACTGTGAAATGCCATGATAAACCTCACCAATTTTTCTGATGAACTTGTCAACAGTTAGAAATCTCATTGTCATGGGAAAATAAAAAAATAATGTGTTTCCTATCCATAATGACTAATTTTACTGAAGCTATCAATCCATGGAAGTGCTTTTAGTCCTTACTTATTCTGGTTAGATTCTTGCTGTGCCTGAGCTGCTTGAAATACAGAAACATGTTGTGGTTTGGTTTTGAACTGCTATATGCAGAGTTTCTACATTTCTGTCAGGTATAATTTCAATGCAGTGCTAACAACCTACACCTGTGCTGTCTTTTCTCCCTCTCCACACACAGGTGGTTCTGTTAAAATAGGCTGAAAATCAGGACATGGAAAGCTTGGCATGTGCCTTTTATTTTTAACGAAGATGAGTGATATTAAGCATGGCTTTCCCAGCTACTCATTAGGATTACTGTGGTTTGGAGCAGCACTGCTCCCTTCTTTATTTTAGTGTGTTTCCTTCTTGTAAAAAATGCCAGATTGACAGGCTTGAAAGCTGAAATCCCTCTGTTTATCTTGGGGCTGTGCTAGTGTAGTCAGTGACAGCACAAACATCCACCCTGCCTCATCTGTATGCCTCGAGTGTGAGCAAAGATAGTTCAGTCTCCATGGCCATTAAATCCTGTTGATTCCATCAATAAGAATGCCAGTTACTGAGAGATGTCACAGTGACTTTGTGATCCGAGTGACTGCTCCAAACACACTGGATTGAGACACCAAATTCATCTCACATACCTCAGCACAAATACCATGGTAATGGTTTTCACTCATGGGGAATCTGGCATGGATTCAGAAGGTGTCTTAGATTTAAACCTTTCTGAAATTCAATCACCTTCCCCTGAGCCAGACAGGCCCTCCACTTACTTGAGAAACTTGTTCATGTTTTTTAAGAGGTTCCTTTTCATATATGAGGTCTTTCTTGTTTTCAGGACCTTACTATCAGAAGGAAACAGCTTCTAGGATCTGTGAGGCATGTGAATAAGAATACTTAAAGATTGTGAATGTAAAAAAACTGCACAATCTGGGGCTGCTGCAAGTATTTGATGCTGTTAAATGCGCTACAGGGACCTGTCTTTAATCTCAATTTTGCCCCTGCTCATGTCACCACAGGAGCTGCAAAAGCCTAAAGGGATCCAAGTGTAATGGGGCGGCCCCCAGCAAAAGCATCTCTCTTCCTGCCTCAGCTTCCCCAAGCAGAACCTGGAGATAAAAAACGCTCTCTGAAGATATGACATTAAAAACTGATTAATTCATATTTTGGTATTTTATCAGACATGCAAAATACTAAGTAGTATTGCCACCTAATTTAGCTATCCATCAGTAGATTAAAAAAAAAGGAATTTAGGAAAATTTTACAGTTTTGGTTTCAATAAGACTTTCAGGCTAATGAAATGTACATAGATCATTTGCTGTCTTCTTTTTAGTTTTAGAATTCCTCCCTAGAAGAACTCTAAATACTCTTATAAAATTCAAATGCAAGTAGCAGCAAAGTTTGCTTCAAGACAAATCTGTAGAAAACATATGAGCTTCATTACTGATCAGGCAATATTTAACTATACTAGTATGGTGAACAGATGCTGCTCTCCAAAGGGTGCTTTTGTCTAGAGATAATTTTGATCATAGAGAGAAAGAAAATGGAGAAAGAACTGTAGAAAATTTAGCTGCAAAAAAAGAAACCCATATTGGGTCTAAACCTGAAAATTATTTTTTTCTATCATCCCAGGAGTTCCCTTTTTAGGAGGAGTGTTATTGTGTGCACAGACTTGTCCATGGAAAGGCTTTGTGTGGTCAATGGAAAGAAAGCTCTTAGCCAACACCACAGACTGGCTTGTTTGAAGTGGCTGTAGAGCAAATACTGTGGAGCTTCATCTGCTTTATCAGGCAGCTCTACAGGAACTCCAGGCAGGCTCTCCATGGGAAGAAGTGACTCAGGGCTATGGAGAGAATCTAATATCTGGTTCTACAGTTGATGAAAAAGTACTGCTGATGGTAATTTGGTGCCAATTCAGAACATCATGGGAGATAGAATATCCTGAGCTGGAAGAGACCCACAAGGATCATTGATCCAGCTCCTGTCTCTGCACAGACACTCCAGCAACCCCAGCCTGGGCAGCCCCAGCTCCCTCCTTTGGACATTCTCCGGCAGCTTTGGCTCTTTTCTACCTCGTGGTGCCCAGAGCAGAGCAGGACAATCCCCTGGGTCTGGTTGCATCATCTCCCTCCAAACAGCTGTAGTAAACACAAAACTTCAAAATTTACAAGTCTTTAAAACCCAAACTTATTTTATGTCAGCATCTTATTATTCCATGTAGACAGTCTGTCTGATAGAGAGAAGGCAAGATTGCAATTCCCTGCAGGCAGAGTTTTCAGCACCAGGAGTACATGGAAGCCATGGAGTAACTATGAACCAGTTCCTGATTTGATTCTGCAGTGGCAGAAATACAACTTTCAGCTCATAACCTGCAGGTGCGTCACAGGAGAGCCAATGTCCCTGCCGTTCCTCAGATGAGCTCTGCATTTTGCTTGTCATTAAAGATGGTCTCAAACCATTTTGGATATCTTGAAAATTCCAGCATATATAATCTATCTCTATTCCTGACATTTTTACCTTTGCTAACAAATTTTGTTCTGGTGTATATCTTTGGCAAGAAGGGAGAAGATATTTTTACATAGAATATGGTTTTAGAGGCATCAAATGTCCCAATTAGCTGTGGCTTAGGTAATTTGAGAATTTTTTGCTGTTGACTTTAACGGTGTCTGTTGTTTGGACATGGGTAGAAAATAAAGCTGTACCTCTAATATGAATGCCTCAATATGTTGTAGAGGTATTTTTGAGACAGTGCCCCTGTGTTTTGTTATATATGATTTTCAATTTTAGAATGTGGCCCACATTTCTAACCATGTACTCTATTTAAATTTTGTTAAACATATAAATAGATAGAATTTACATTAAGTTCATAATTTCTGTACACTTTCATTGTAAAATTCACTTGTAAGATCAGCTGTAAAAGCACTTTTGGCTTATGGACACTTAAAAACAATATATTAGTAATCAGTAAATGATTAACACACATTTTCCTCCTTCGTTATTTAGGGCAACGTTGAGTAAGACAGTGAGAACTAATGCACATTATAATGTATAAGTGCTACGAAATAATGGATAGCATCCTGTAATAATGTATTTTAATATTATTTATACATGTCTCTCTCATGTATTACACAGTGGAGCCATTTGCAATAATTTGACTTAAGAAAAGCACTGCATAGACCTGTCACCCGTTTGTCCCAAATTGTCATCTTGGTTTACAGTGCTACTGGTATTTGCTGTTCCCCTTTTTCAAACATTAATGCTGTTTACTGCTTTGCCTGGAGAGGGCCACAGACATGGACTGATCCCACAGGGACTCACAGCCAGAGCTGAACACTCAGTGCTTCACAGGGAACATGAGGAAGAGCTGATTGCCCTGCTCCTCTCTCATGTGTCGTCACAAAATGCATTGCTCTCAGTGCATGAAAAGGGCTAAAACCTCAGAGTTCAGAGCTTCCTCGGGGTATTTGTTTATTTGTTATAGGCTTGAAGCAGTCTGACTATACCAAATTACTTAAACTATGCCCTTGTAGTAAATAATAATTTTAGTTTTGCTAAATAACAAAATAACACAGAAGCATTTGGCTTCCTTTTTTAAATAAATGTTAAAAGCAACTGATAGAGGATTCACATTGATAATTCATTATATCAATGTGGCAAGCTTCTAGTAAGGAAAGTTAAATAATTTTAATGAAAATGTAGTGGCAGAAAAATAAACAGGCAGAATTGAACAATGGGCATTTGAATGTCTTGCTCTTCTCATGGGCTCTTTTAACTGACTTCACATGGAATGTGGCCAGTCCAGGACATGCTTTACTGATGTCCCCAGCACAAATGCAGGTGAGCTCAGGAGCCCTGGGACTGACCCTGGTACCATCCCAGGCCTTGGATTATGCTGATAATGATGCTTCTCTGTCTTCATCTCAGATCTGGATGGAGTTTGTAATGTAGGAAACATAAAGATGCACTTTCAAATGCATTCCACATATTTCTTCAAATGATGGAATCCTAAAATTGTGCTTTTAAGCTCAGTATGAGTGGCCAGGGAGCACAGTGGAACTCAGGAGTTTGCACTTGTAGAGTTTTACCTGCACAGGGTAGGGTGTTGCCTACACAGTTAATCTGGATTTACAAACCCACAGGACATTTTGAGTGGCAATTATTTGAATTCACAGAGCTGAGAGCTGGCAGAGAACTTGTGTTTGTCTGTTCCCATCCATGTAGGCACACCCTAGATTTTCATCCTTGATCTTAAGAAAGAAAGAAGGAAAGGAGGGATCCCACTGTTCTTGAGCTCCTGTGAAATCCTCTGCTGAGCTCAGTTTGATTTCCCATGGAGAGCCACCCACCAGTGGGGAAACAGTAGACACAAACACATACAATCACAGTGCTAAAATACAAAATTGTGTGTATTCTTTTAGTAAATATGTATATCTGAGTAAACTGAAGAAAAAATATGATTAGAAATCTGCATTCTTGCAGGACCCATCTGCTGTCTGAAGTTGGGATATTTGAGATTTGCAAGGCATTAGAAGATTTTAAGATTAGAAGAGTTAAAGAAAGCAGATGGCTTCATCCTATTTAATTAAATTAAATTTATTTAGTATGAAAAAGAGAGAAAGCTGTCTCCAGCATAAAAGCTCTTTAAATGCATTAGTTTCTGAGAGGCCTGCAATCTGAACACTGCCACTGTGCTTTTTAGATAAATTAGATATTGTCTTCCTTCATTCCTTATAAATTGTGAGGCAGAATAGCTTCTGAAGTTCCTTTTAATACAGGAGGATGTTCAGGCATCCAGTCTTGAATTGTAAGTACATTACTATGGAACAGTAAAAGTGTAATTCAGAGCTATTTCTCATTCATGTTGTCTATTAATGCCCTAGACCATCTAGAAGATCTACTTAGCAATGAAAAAAATTAAAAAATTAATGGAGATCTATGTACTAGAAACATCTCCTTCATTTCAGCTTTTTCATGTCAGTTTTTATCCAAGTTAACTGTAGGACTCATAGATACTGCCTTTTAGAAATGTTTTCTCCTGCTTATCCCCAGATTCACTAATGCTGCTAAGATTAAAAGAACACAGGAAATCTTGTGTGTGAACCACAGGCAGGTAATAATAAAGCATATGCTTTCATAGATACTATGTTTTAAAGCTCTTAAGCAGTGATGAGTTTCACACCTTCCGTGCTAGTCTGTTACAGTGTTTAATTATCCAGAACAATTTAGAACAAAATCATACACTTGGCCTCATTAATGTAAGGCAAAGCAGAGCTTTTTTAAAGCAACCCCCAGACAGGATTTGTAAACATCAACTTCATTTTTATTTGGTACAAAGCACATTAACAGCAGCAGCAGAGAAAGAGCTAAAATTTTACAAGTAGAGAATTAATCACAGCGGGTGATGACAGCCTGGTAAAGTGTCTCATTAGGAAAAGAATAACAAGGAGTTTAATAGAGAGCCAGCATTTTGTAAGGATAATGGACTGGGTTTTCAGAAGGTATTGGTGATTTGGGAATGCCATAGTTCTGATATCAATTCAAAACACCTCATTTTCAGTGAGAGCTTCAAACCTTTCCCTGCAACTGCCTTAAAGCACTTTGAGGGTGAGCACCCCAAAGCCAATAGACTCTTTTATCCATCCCAGGCAAAATTCTTTCCTAAACCACCTAGATCCACAATTTTTGGAGACAATAGGCTGGTTTATGAGGCAGATTTGCAGCTGATATGAAATATCACAGCCTCAGATCCTTTAGGCAGAGCAGTGCCAGTTTAGGGCAATGGAGATCCTGCCCCAGCCATGAACTCCCTGCAGAATGAAAAGGACAAATCAGTGTTCGGAAAAGCTCTGAGTTTTGGGGAAAGCTACAAACACCCCCCTGCCTCAATCAGCCAACCACACCACTCCCCAAAAGACAGGATTTGGGAAATGCTTTACTCCTTGCTTGCAGTGGACATAACTAACTCAAGATCTCATCTGGAGAAGGGCATCACAAACCCAGCTGGCAGAAGCAGGAGACAGAACCATGAAAGACAAGAACAAGCCATAACTTGAATCGACAGGTTGGAAAATGGAAGACACCAGAAGAAATTCTGATGTTATTTTAGCTGTTTGGAGGACGAGGCAGGAGTCTTACAGTGAGTGTGCTGGGTAATTTGCTCTTGTGAAGTACAACCAATCTCTTCAAACAGATTAGCTGCAAAAAGTACAGGTTTTTTCTCTTTTTAAGCTTTTGCACTACATTTAAATATATTATTTTGTTTGGGGGTTGCTCTCAGGAGTGCCTTTTCCTCAACTACTGAGCATATAATTTATGTAACCTTGTAACACCATATATTGCAGGTAGGCATTTTGTGGCATAATTTATTTATATTTTACTGTTGCTGTGTGCAGTAATGAGCTTTCTGCTGCTTCCAATTTCATTTATTAGCGCAGGCAGGACAATGGGCAAAAAATCATAACCAAGGGCTCAAAATTTCAGCAATGCCTAATTTTTAGAGGCTCTTACCTGATGTAGTGTGTACCTACATGTTAATAGGCTTTGTAAATGACATAGGAAGAAGAATGCACCCAAAACCAATAACTCATCATGTAGCAGAACTAAAAAACTTATAAAAGGTGTTCAGGTTTGTCTGTTGGTGCAAGAAAACAGTTTTTTTCCTTCTGATGTTTCCTCCCCTCACCACTGACGCCACAGGGAGAATTTTAATGCCCACCCCCATTTCAGAGCCTTCTCTGGACATTTCTTAATTGGTTGTCATGGTGATGTCACTGGTTACAGTTTTAATGTCCCATTTGAAGATAATGCACTACCTAATGACCCAAAAAGTATGTCTAATTTCTTTAGAGAAAAAAAAAACAAACAAACAACCCTTTTCAGGGAATGAATTACACAGGTTACTCATAGTACAAAATAATGAGAGAATGCAAATGGCACAGTGTAAAGAAAGATTTGGTTAAGATTATAGGCCTAGAAGATGTTCTACACCAAGAAACTTTTTAATAAACATAGCAAAAGAATAAAAAAGAATTAAAATAAAATAAATAAAAAATAAACAGAATAACTATAAATGTGGATATGGATAAGAGTAAAGAACACCTAAAATATCCTTGTGAAGTCTTCAACACTCTTTACAATTACAAAACAGTAATGATCTGGAGAGCATGAGAAACAATTTTGTATTTTAAAGGAGTTTGTTGTGACATTCTCCATTCCTGGTCACACTGTCCCTCTGATTTAGGTGGCTTTGCAAACTGCAGCAGAATTCTAGCTGGGAATTCAGTTTCAGCTTCACCTGAGCATATTCCACATTTGGAGGGGAAAAAAAGCCCCAAAAACTTGTTACCTTTCTGTTTCAGACAAATTTTCTCCTCCTTAAAGCGTTAAATTTCATTGTGGTTGCTCTAGAAATTTAAACATGGTTTTCATAAGCAGTCATTTAAATTTCCAGAGGTCTTGCTGTAGAGTTTTTTTTTTAAGCTCTACTTTTATAGGCATCGTAGTCTGTAACACCCCTCCCATCCATTCTTGTCCCTCCCGTCTGGAACATGACAAATAAACTGCTTTGTCACCTCAGAACAGCTGAATTGGATTCCAGTCTGTTCAGTTTAAACCAGCTGATCCCTTCCCTTCCCAAAGAACCTCCCTGAGGTTAGTCAGAATAAATCCCCCTAAATTTGTGTGCCAGGGCACCGAGTCCTCAGCAAGAGCTGGTTCTGTCAGCCCTGCCTCTACTTTACGGTTCTAAAACTTTAATCCTTAGGCTGACTTGTAGCACACTGAAGTCAAGGACTTAGAAGAGTGAACTGTTTGTTTACTAGCAAAGGAAGTGTAAAAACCATGGAGAGAGTAGGGAAGGGAGAAAAAGGGAAAAATTAAATTACAGGCGAAAAAAACCACCACCATTCACATTATGGGATCATTCATCTTTGTCTAAGGCCTGGGTTTGCAGAAATATTTGCATACTTAAATCTCATTCCTGCTGAAGAGAATTAGGTATCTAATGCCTTGATGTTTGGTGAATAAAATACTGCTTTACCTTCTCAAAAAAACCCAATTTTTTTTGATATCCATTGAGAAAAGTTTTTTAATCAAGATTTCAGGTACCTATTAAGACTTCTAAGTGGGACAATGGTCAGAACACAAGAAATAATAAAATATTTGCCTTGTGGCAGATTCTGAGGGCAGCAAAAGTAAAACTGTATTTTGAGCATAAGGAAAGTTGAAGATTTTCATAGACATGAAGAAAGTTCTGTAGGTCAAGGACTTCATTCACAGTGCAATGAAAACAGCTTTGGTTTCGTTTGGAAAATAACTATCTTCTGGGTATTTTCTAGACAATAGCAGTCTCAGAAACTATGGAAAGAGTGAAAAAAAATCTTTCAAAAGAAATGTGCTTTGTTCATTGACAGAGGGGAAGATTTTGAGGGAAAAAATATACTGTGAAGAAGATTGTTGATTTTTTTTAAAAAAAAAAATCAAACCAAAAACAAAGCCCAGAGAACTTTCAAACCAATATTTTTTTGGGGGTGGGGATTTTTTTCCCTGGTATTTGAACTAAACCTATCTGATCCCTGCTGTAACAGGTCTAGAGAAGTGATTCCTCTTGCTTACAAAACCTTGTCAAATACCACCATCCTGATTCAGTGTTTAGTCATTTTACTGACATTTGCTGCTAAGGCTTAATTTTACTTTGCTCAGGCCTGATTTTACCTGATTAGAGCTCCATTACTGTAATGTCTGACGGCAAGTATAACATGTATTAATGAAAACAACCAAATCTCCACAGAGATAACTGTTCTGATAATCTCTGGAATGTTTATTTATCCACAAAAGGTGCAAGCACTTTGTAACAGTAAAGGGTGATACCACAAATGTCTTTAAAGACCCATTAGAAGGGAGTCAGCAGAGGAAAATTTATAAAGGTTGCATGATCTGAAGGTGATTATGCACATGCTAAAGCAGCCAGAAGGTTCTGGTGCTTCATTGCAGCAAAAAATACCATGTTCATGCTTGGCACATAATGAAGCTTGGACTATAGAAAGAAAATGGTTTTATTCAGCATGAAAGTTAAAGATAAAACCCTTCAGAACTGAACATAATTGTCCTTTGAGGTATTTCTTAAGGTCAAAGCTGTACTTGATGGTAATTATAGTTCCCTTCTCATGAAATCTTTGCAATTGTACTAAAAGCAATACCAAAACCTCCTGAGCTTTTACTGGCTTTGCTGCAGAGAGAAATAATGTTTCCTCTTTCTTTTCAGTAAATAATGCTAATTTAAAAGGTCATTGTGTTTTAGTTTTCCTGTGGTGGTTATAACTGCAATTAAACCAATATCAGTCAAAATAAATTATTCAGAAAAGTCTACAAGGCAATAGTGAGAAGTAGTACAGAAAACAAATGACCATTTTGATCAGGAGATCAATCTCCTTAGAATCTCAGTTAAGAAACGAGATTCACCACTTTTTTTTACAAAAGGCAGACATCCTTTTTTGACATTTACCTCCCTCCCAAAGTATTTCCTTCACTCCTTAGCAGCAAGAAAGGGTTCCACATACCCTTGTGTGCTGCTGCAAAAGCTTTGCATGTTTTCTGCAGTGCAGGATCTGCTTGAGCAATGGTCCTTTCGTAGAAGATAACAAATGTAATGCCATAAAACAATCCTCACTCTCCAGCCTCCCCAGTGCTCAGTATCTAGAAAGCAAACCAGAACAGAAACAGCAGCCAAACCCCAGATGTCCCATTCTCTGTTTCTTTGGGTGGCTACTTAGGCCTGGCAGACTGGGGCTTCCAGGCTCTGACAAGTTTTCTCCCTTTGTTTTAAGACCTCAGCTCTGCTGCTTTGCTTCCAACCTAAAGTTTGCATAAATTCACGCCTGTCTCTGTCTCTTGTCCCCTCTCAGCCTGGCTCTCCAGGCTGCTCTGAGCTGTCGTGGCTGTGCAGCTCCTGCTGATGGGAGTGATGCTCGACTGTTGTCAGGCTCAGCAGCCTGGGCTGCAGCTCCCTCCTGCCTCCCCTCCTTCCACCCCTGGCTCTGGCAGCATGATCCCCCCAGTTTCCTCTGCATCACTGCTTCTCCTTTCGGGTCTGTGTCCTTCTAATCTAAAACACTCTATTATATCTAACCCAAAACCCCCATTCGTTTTAAACATAAACTTCCTCCAAAATAAGTATTCCAAAAAACCCCAAAAAACTCAAATAAACATTTAAAAATAACAACTATAAAAACAACAACAAAAAAATTAAACAATTAAACATCTTATCTAAACTATCAAAAACCCATCTACAATAAAACTCCTAAAAATAAAAAAAACAACAAATAACAATTACCACCTCAACAATACGCCACCAAAAATATAAAACAACTCAAAATACTATAATTAGAAGAAGCTTCCCATGGAAACTGAAAGGTATTTCTGTTGCAGTTACTTTTGGGAGGAGGATGTTTTGGGCTGAGCATGTGTCTGATATACCCCTTGACATTGTTAAAGAAAGGAATATTTGTAAAGTTCATCAATAACTATTTTAAGTCATCTCACTCCTTTGGCCTTATTTGACATAATGCTTTCTCTTATTTTAGGTTCTATTTGTATTTGTGATCTGAGAAATCACAGTGTTCCAATTGGCCTCTCTGGGAATTGCTCACCAATGCTTTCTTTTCCTGGCGAAACTTAAACATTTCTTCTGAGGAATTGTTCAGTTCTATATCTGCATAATCCTACCTTGGGAAGATCATACAAAGCTCTGCTTTAACCTCACTTCTTTCAATGGCTGAGATGTTTTTGAGGAAAGTCAAGTCCTATAAGAATAATAGAAATTTTTAACAAAATGAAACAAAAAAACAATTTTGTTTGTAGGGAACAAAAAAAAGTGTTACTGAAATGTACAGGAGCACTATAATTTAAATGCTTTCTCTGTTCATGACAACAGACTGCATGTTATATATTTATTACCATTTTCATGCCCTAACTGCAGTCTCTCATTTGTTCACAATAATGTACATTGATGCTCAGACAATAGCTTGTTTAGCCAAATATAGGTCATTACACTTACTTGAAGTACCCATTGCTTTCTGGCATTGTATGCTGACCTTTTCTTTCTCAGATTAAATAATTTCATACTAATTTATGAAATTTTTTCCTCCTTTTTTTTCTCTTTAATTCCTTCACTCAGTGGATGGACATTAAATTCAGGACTGTAGACAGACTGGTACGCATTAATACCAATGCTGAAGTGACTAGATCTTCAAGATGGCATAAAATATGCTAAATTTTTTGTAATTGAATTTCAGAAAATATCATAGTCTTATTTAGCTACAGTTCAACAGCAAAATAAACAGTAAAAAGGTGATTTTCCCTCTAAACTGGGTACATTTTCCATGCTGGCATTCAATTTGATTAATGCTTACATTAACAGCAATTTATTGGTCACTTGCTCAGCAGTAGCTTTCCAAAGAGACATTATATATGTTAATGTATTGCTACTTATATCCCCATAAAACATACACAGATTAAAAATTGGAAAATATAGGACCAATTAACACTGATCAGCAGATGTGTATACTGATGTGGTATATTGAGAAAATCTGATTTTCAGCTCCATTTAATCAGAATCAACAAGCTGACCGTCGTTTTGAAGAATGCCTGAGTAAACTTTAAAACACATCAGCAGAGGCCTTATTCATATATTCAGCTTTGTTTTTCTCTAAGTCTAAAATATATGATAATGTGGTTTAAGTTTAAGGTCTGTTCTGCGCTGGAGTTGAAAATTAAATAACAATCATAGAGTAGCCTGGGTTGGAAGGGACCTTAAAGCTCACCCAGTGCCACCCCTGCCATGGCAGGGACACCTCCCACTGTCCCAGGCTGCTCCCAGCCCCAGTGTCCAGCCTGGCCTTGGGCACTGCCAGGGATCCAGGGGCAGCCCCAGCTGCTCTGGGCACCCTGTGCCAGGGCCTGCCCACCCTGCCAGGGAACAATTCCTGCCCAATATCTGACCTAAATCAATTAGATACTGCAAGTAAAGATACAGTGGTAAAACAATTCAAGCATGATATTCACAAAGCCCCCCAAAAAATACATCTCTGTATAGATGAAAACTTAAATGTCCCCCTTTTTATGCTTTGTTCTTAGATATTTTTAGTGTGATGAGGAGATATGATAAGAAAGAAATCACAGCAGAGCTAAAATAAGAAGGAAAGACTTGAAGGCAATGAATGTGTTTAGAGATCATCATCTGTCTAGTACAATACAGCTTCCACTTCTGCTGAAGGAACTGCATCACAGAAACCCCCAGTTTATTTCAGTTTTGCACAAGTGCATTCCCACCCAAGTGCACCATATGCCAGCCTCACTAAGGCTGATGTGAAGGGTTGGGAGAGAAGCCCCAGAACTGAGAGATCTTCCTCACAACCCATCATCAGAAAGGAATGTGTCACTCCTGTTTACTCCTAGGCAGTGTTGGGAAATGAATAGCATTAAACATTTAGCAACATTATTCCTTTCCTATGTCTGCATAAATTTTTAACTGTTGCGGTGTCCAAAATAATTTGTATAAGTTTTAAAGCTGAGGAGTATATTCGATCATATTATGTCTTTACTAGTCAGGCCAATAAATCTAATTTCAGAGTACTGCTCTTAAAGTCTGAATTGGACTATTTTTGAATCAATTTGAAATTAAATTTTAAGTTAGTGCCAGCTTTCTTTACGTTACAAGAGGCAAAGTTTTAGCCTAGTAAGAGGTGCCCCAGAAACTCATGCCTGTTATGTGAGATGCAGTTTTGCCACCACGGAAATGCTCACAGGCAGGAGTGTCTGCTTCTCCTGTCATCACTGGACATGTGAGATACATCTATGTAATACACACATCTTTAATACTAAACACAGATCTCATAGTAAGTTGCTGTTCTTGTGGAATTCAATTTCCCGTATGTCCGTACAGTGAGTCCTGCTCTTGGTGTTTTTTGGTCTCTTGGACCTACCCTCTGCCCAGCCTTCAATCTCCCCATTTCCACTGCTATTTCCTCTCCACCAGCCTCAGAAACCTTTCAGACATTTGAGTAATATGTCATATTTTCTCATCTGTTGTGGACAGGGTTCAGGTCATCCCTGCAGCCTGCTCACCTGTCAAAATTGCTTCCTCTGACTCACGGGGGAGGCTCTGCCAGCCAGTAACAGCAATGAAAGGAGATTCAGGGACTTGAAGAGCTCTTCTCTGCCTAGTCAAATCTCTAAGCAGTTCAAATTTTATTAACCTGCCCTGCTCTGATGTAGTATTGCAGTGCATTATGGCTGGAACAATGAGGGTAGACCCTCATGAGTGGCTTTGCTGTTAGAGACTGGACTGAGGTAAGAGAGGAGGGACCTGACTTTCTTCTCTGCTCAGGGGGGCAAACCAAGGAAAACTGCTGATGGGTTTTGCTACCAAAATCTCCTTCTAAACATTCCTGACTGTAGCACCCTCCATTTTGATGACTACTTCACCTTCAGAAGAGCTTTTAGCTTCCAAATGACATCTTTTCTTGAAAACAAACAAGAAACATACAGACCATGTAAAAACATGCTTTATTGGATTTTAGGACTAAAATGGCTTTACTTTTCCTGCTTGTGGTGAGAACTCTGCATCACTAACTTAGGGTGCAAGTTAGTATTTCTGTACAGGATGGAATTTCTCCCAGTCTAATCTTCCTGGGGACAAAATGTCTATAGGTACTTCAGTAATTCAGTTTAAATTCTGGATTTGGTCCCCAATGTGGGAATTCTGCTCTAACCACAGATATTTCTCTGGAAACTAGTTGTAGTTATACTATCATCTGCTGATTTTTGGCTTCTGAGTTCATCACTTTTCAGAAGTGAAATCGTCATTCAGGAAGAATATGCAGCATGGATATTAGATTATTATTACATATTTGTTGCAAGAAAAAAAACATAAGGGAATTTATGGCCTATATCCCAATGAATTAATTGTTAAAAATTCTGCACTTGCTCACAGAAGAGAAAATCTTCCATATTGTGGAATGGAAAATCTTCCATTCAACCATATTGTGGATATAACACTCTCTTCCCCTTCTTCTGTACTTCAAATAAAAGTCAAAAGTGCATTTTTACATATTAGCATTTTTTAAGCTTAGAGAGTAAAAGGAGGAACACTTTGTGGATATTTTTTTTTCAGGAAGAAGAAAATCATCCATTGTCCTAACTGAAAGAATAAATAGTTTTCCTAGATTATGCAACATAGCTTTTGAGAGTAAAGAGATTGAATTTTCAGTCATGTCAGTATGATAATAATTTAGCAGGCTTCCAGATTTATTGTCTTGTTGTTTCTCATATGAATATGGAGCTTCTACCTGCGCTGAACACAGAACAGCTGTCTCAGATCACCAAAAATTTGTTGATTTCTTTGGCTGAAGAGTTTAAATGTGTTTTCCTCTGGTTGTAACTCAAATGAAAAAATGTTTCATGTTATGTCGTTATGTAGCTGTGCAGGAGTAAAGGCAAATAGGTAGAAGTACAGAGTTGCCTGTGATAGATAAATGATTACCCTGTGCTGGTGCTAACATTTAAATACAGGAATCTGGGACTGAAGAATGTGAAAGCTGGCAATGAACACTGCTTTCCCTGAGTCACATGCATTGCAGTGCTTTGGGCCTTTAAAGTGCCTTTTATTTCAGTTTTCAAAACTGTCATCATTCAAACACTTGTGAATATCTCTGTCTCTTTTCTGTTTAAAATCACTGGTGATTAAATGTGCAAAACCAACCAAGGCAGCACTTTCCAGTCCCTTTTTGTGCATCCTGAGGGGGTAGGTCATGGTTTGGAAGATGCAGAAATTGGTGTCCAATTTAAACATTGGCACAAACTAATGTTTTATGTTTCTTTATGTGCACATGTACACCTCTAGTTGTGTAAAAGCACACCTTTACCTCATGATCTGACAGCCCTCTGAGTCCTTTGTTTGTTTTTCTTCCAAAACAAGAAACCTGTTTGCACTCCTCATACCTCAGATAATTTGGTAGTTGTAGGAAGTTCAAAAAGAGACAGTAAATCTTAGGGAAGTAAGTGAAAAGTTGTATGTTGGGAACAAAGAGAAAGAACATCAATTTATGCAGCAGAGGCAGTTTATCTTTTTCATTCTTCTGTCAGTTTTGAAAAACCATGTGCTACCTAAGGGTTAAAAATAGAAGAATGTTAATATTGTACAGAAATGCTTGTTGTAGACCTCAAATTCCAATTATTGCCTATAGTACATTGATAATTTAGTGAAATTTTTATAAGCCACCTGAGCTGCCTGCTGCACCTTGGATGGCTTCAATACTTGCTCTAATCCATGTGTGAGTTAGCATTCCGTGAGGAATAGGGAACCTTCCAATTTATTAACTGAAGTATCCTACATCTTTCTACGCTAGAAAAAATTTTATATTGACATATCCAGAGTTTTTATTGAAGTTATATTAGTGCTATCTATCAGGGATATGCTAGAAAATCTATAACTTCCACCAAAATGTTGCCCATGTGAGCAATTCGGTTTATGAAGTACAATCTTCCCAGGCTGGCTTAGTGCCTCCTCGTTCATTTTTCAAGCTGTGTGATGCTTAATGAATTTGTCAAAATAAAAACTAATACACAGTTTCACGTCTATCATCAAATTATGCTTTGCAATATATGGCTACGGGTATGAAAAAAGACACCTATATGAAGGTCTGCAAATGGAAAACATCTCAGGTCTGTGCTGTTCTATTTCTTGTTTTGACACTTCTTTGCAGGCTCAGAGATGCAGAGATGTTTTACTTTGGTTGCAATTGCACTGGGAGTTTGTCCAGATGAAGCAATGACACAGTTTCATTACGTGCAGCATGTAGATATTTGTCTGCAGTGCACCATCAAGCCAGTCAATATATTTGCAAAAAAAAAAAAAAAAAAAAAAAAGGAAAGGGAAAGGTTGAGAGGTCTTTATGAGCTTGTTTAAAGCAATCCCAGATCCCATTTTCTAAACTACTGAATAGATTTTTAGACTCATTTGTTTTCTCTTACATATTAAGTCAGAACCTTGTGGCAGCTAAGAGAGTGACATTTTTAAAGCAGCTTGACATGATGTCTGACCTGGTTATACAACTGCATCAGTTTCTCAGGGCCTTCAGTTTCTTTGAACAAAGCTAAGAACAGTAAACCTTTAGGAATACTAAAAAGAAAAATGATTTCTCTCTGCCCTGCTCTGCAGGCATGAGTAATACATGCTGTACTGGCTACCAGTTTTCATAATCACTGGCAGTTGTCAATCATCATAAATCAGTCAGTGCTGTGGCCTCTGAGGGATCTCACAGGTCACTGCAGAGAGCTCCAAGTGTCCCAGCTTTGATGGAGTGAAGTAATGACACAGTGGTGAGAGAAGAGGACGAGACCTGTAACTTCTGGAATATGAGTCCTGTGAGGAGCAGCTGAAGGAGCTGGGGTTGTTTAGCCTGGAGAAAAAGGAGGCTCAGGAGGGGCCTTTTTGTTCTCTACACTCTCTGAAAGGAGGGTGGAATCAGGTGGGAGTCAGCCTTTTCTGCCAGGCAACCAAACCCAGGAAAAAAGGCAAATGGCCTCAAGTTGTGGCAGGGGAAATTCAGCTTGGATATTAGGAAAATGTTCTTAATTGAAGGAGTGGTTAAGCATTGGAATGGGCTGCCCAGGAAAGTGTAGTCATCATCCCCAGAGGTGATCAAGAAATGAGTGGACTTGGCACTTTGTGATGGTGTTAGTGAGAGGTGGCATTTGTTGGTCTTGGCAGTCTTTTCCCGCCTTAATTATCCAGTGATTCTGTGATTCCCTTGCCATCAGATGCTGTGTGTGCACCCTAAACCTGGGGGGCCAGGGCTGCAGAGCTCTGCTGTCACTGCAGCTGAGCCTGGGCTGACACTCTCAGCCTTCCTACGCACAGATGTTCAGGCATGTTAAGCTAATAAAGCATATTAAAAACCCACTGGTGGGGCAGTGCTGATTACAGAGAGTAAAGAAGCCAAACCTTACAGCAGAGATTTATTGTGGAGAAAACAGAACCATCAGAGGACATATTCCTGTATTTCATCAGAGAGAGGAGAAAACTCCCTCTTAGGTGTATCTTTCTAAACCCTGTACTGCCACAGCTGCCAAGCTGAAGTGATATGGCCTTGAATTGACTGCAGAGACGATGTTTTATAGCCATTGATATAAATTTTGCTATTAATACCGGCACATGAATGGAATAATATTTAAATGCACGTAGCCTACAAAAACGTATGCATGATACTGGGTGTGCAGTAATGCACCAGAGGGTAGGCAGAAGCTTAGGAATGGGTGTGATCTTGTTGGATCAGGAATGTGAGGCAGAGCTGTCTGATGGAGAATATCTGTGGCAAGCAATCCTTTTGCTATGGAATCCAGCATCCCCTGGGCAGGACAGTGCCAGTCCAGGGCTGGTCCAGGACAGTCACACCACTCCAGCCCTGTGCAGGCAGACTCTGGCAGCTTTCCTGCTATTTTAGTGCTTTCCCCTTCTTGTGGAGGAGATGATTCCTCTGGGACAGTCTGCAGAACCAATGCCATCATCACTGAATCAAGATATTGGTTCTTGCAAAGAAATACAGAGGGCTTCTGAAATGAAACATGATTATAGGGCTCTTCTGTGAGTTGTTGGTATATTTTGGTTTCCTGGCTTTTTTAGTGAGTTCTTGTGGTTTGTTTCTTTTTTTCCAGTCAAGACTGAAGTCCCGTCAGAAAGAAAATTAAGAATCTGAAAAAGGCAGAGAACTCCAAGTGAAACAATGACCACAGGCAGGTGCAACTCTGGGAGTCCTCAGGAAAGACAATTTTTTGAGGCATGGGACTGCCTCAGAGGGGTTAATTGAGTCTTTCAAAACATTTCCATTGGTCTCAGATGATACTATCTGAGTAGTGAATCAAGAATGAGGATTCCTTGAAGGAATGTTCATTAGCATAATTATGCTCATTAACATGATATGTTCATCACTTAGTATGAATCTGATTGACTTACTTGGGATTAAAAGCCTGAAGCTGCAAAACTGAGGATGACCTTTGCTGGGAGCTTGAGGACTTTACTTCTCCAAAGGTTTGGGATTGTAGGTCCAGGATCCCATGTTTGTACCAGCACCTCAATATATATATATTTTTGTTTACAATTATAGTTTTTCAATTATGGTTCTGAAAAAGAAAAGACTCTCAGACTTTTTTTTTTTTTTTTTTTCACTGCCAGAACATCTAATATTTGCCAGATAGAGACATTCCTGTCAGACAGAACTGTACATAGAACTGTATTCTGGAAACAGTTAATACAGAACCTCTGTGTAACTTGAGTACATTTATTCTTGATAATAATGGAATGCTAGGTTGGCATCCTAATGTCCTATTTTTCTGCTTAGTTGGAACCTGTCATGTGCATGTTGACATTAACAGGAAAGCTGAATATGAAACTTGACTTCAGTATCTAGAACATTAAAATTTCAGTAAGTTCAAAAAAGAAAAATGCAAACATTTGAGAGGTCATTCTGCTTGTTCATTTTTTTACAGAAAATTGCATGCAGCTCTCATTATATCATTTATCTCTTGTAATAGCTTAATTTGGACTCCTTCCAAATTAAAATAGAGACAGAGTTATTGTTTTGCTTTTTTTAAAAGAGATGCTGAATTTCCTATGAATAAGGCAATAGAGCAATGTCTTGAATACTAAAAGGAATACACAATTTCATTCTGGTAGCTGTGCTGGCAGTTGAGTTAGTGTGTTTCCCTTGCTTGAATGGCTAAAGAAAATAATGGTTTTGTCCCTGCAAATGGCACTGTGGAATCTAAGAGTTGATTTCAGCAATGTGACTCATACATCATGCTGTCGTAGTTCACATATGGTCTCCTCTTCCAGAAGTTTCTTGATGGCTTCCTGGGTGATCAAACACATCTCTGTCCAGCTCATATTGCTTCCATTGCACCCTCCCCACTGCAGAGGGAAATGAGCAGGTAAACCCTGTCTATTTCTGAACATTCCCTTTTAAAGGCAGCATGTAATAATTTTGGAGCTCTCAAACATGATCAGACAATAGTTATTTTTTTTAAGAAGAGTCAATCCATAATGTTATGCACACGAGTACTGCCTGTCGTCCCTGACAATGTGAGCTAAAGTGTCAGCACATTCAGGTGACTCTAGTGAGGTTGATTCTGAGGTTGTGGTGAGACTGGGCCAGTGCCTAAATACAGGCTGGGGCAGAGGGGCTGGAGAGCTGCTGGTGGGAAAGGCTGTGGGGGTGCTGGTGACAGGGGCTGGACACGAGCCAGGTGTGCCAAAGGCCAAGGGCACCTGGGCTGTGCCAGCCCTGGGGTGGCAGCAGGGTCAGGGCAGTGCCTGTCCCCTTGGCTGGCCCTGCTGGAGGGACCCCGAGGGCTCTGTGCAGCTCTGGGCACCCCCAGCCAGAGAGCCCTGGAGGGGCTGGAGCGTGTCCAGGGCAGGGAATGGAGCTGGGGAAGGGTCTGGAGCCTCAGGAGGGGCTGAGGGAGCTGGGAAGGGGCTCAGCCTGGAGAAAAGGAGGCTCAGGGGGGACCTTGTGGCTCTGCACAACTCCCTGCCAGGAGGGGACAGCCAGGGGGGTCGGGCTGTGCTCCCAGATGGCACATGAGAAGAAATGGCCACAAGTTTTACCAAGGAAGGTTTAGATTGGATATTAGGAAACATTTTTTCATGGAAGGGTTGTCTAGCTTTGGAACAAGTTGCCAAGGGAGGTGATGGAATCCCCTTGTTTTCAAAAACATAAGTAGATGTGGCACTTGAGGACATGGTTTCGTGGAGAACATGGTGGTGGTGCTGGGTAGATTGTTGGACTCATGATCTTTGAGGTCTTTTCCAACATTAACAATTCTGTTCTGTGAAAGGAGAAGCCCCAGAATGAGCACCCATCCCCTTCCTGGGGTGCTCACAGGAGGCTGTACCCTTTATGTAGGACTGTGGTCCTAAAGCTCAAGGCACTCTGCAGTCTCCTGCCCTTCAGAAGGTGGTGTTGGTCACTCTTCCAGTCATGCTCCCTTCCTCTTTTGATGCTTGTTTGTAAGACCATAGAATTCAATTTCAGTTTAACAAATCATGACTTTGATTACAACCAGGAAACTCCACTGCTTTTCATGTGCATATTCCTGGAGTTGTGTGGGCACCGAGAGCAGATTTTGACCCTGCCCCACTATCAAATGTAAATAGGAAATATCAAGAAGAGCAACTGTATTTTTCAAAACCATCCTACAATAATATGAAGCATGTACTGAAGAATAACATAATTCACTGAATTTTGAAGAAGCGAAATGCAAGTGTTTATACTGGAAAATGGCCAAGACACAACAATTATCTGCCACATATTATTTGAAATACTCTCCTCCATAACAAGCGCTGACAGGAGGTCAAAGACACCCTTTAGCTCATGCCCTGGAGATAAACACTATTCATGTTGCCTTTTAAATATTAACTAGCGGCTGTTCTCAGTTGTCCTATAAGTTAACTAACAATAGTAATCATTACTATCAAATGCTCTTACAAACCTTTCAATGAGTGGATGTCAAAGAGCTCTGCAAAAATCTGGAAGTGCCTTCTATTTTGCAGTTTTGCAAATGAGGAGAGTGATGTGGTTGGGATTCATGATTTCCCTAAAAGCCCAGGTTGCCATAATGCATTTCTAAGAATAGCACTTAGGAGGTTTTGGCTCTCAGCCAAAGGATCACTTCACAAAACCACTTTGCTTCTGATACCTGTGTTGAGAGCCATGTAACACTGATTTGGAGATGAATGGAAAGGGAGAGCAGCATTTCATGTACCTGCAACACTGAGCTTTGCAAAACTTCAGATTGCTTTATCAGAGATTTCTCTGCTGGCTACAGACTGACCTGAGCTGTTGCTTATTTGACAAGTGAGGCCATGGTCCCCTGTTCTTGGATGGTTGAACACAGCAAGGCTCTCTGCATGCTTTCCTCTTTGTAATTCTGACTGCTGTGCCCACTCTTCTTGAAAATTTTTATTTCCTTGATAGTAAACCCTGATGGGGCACTAAAACTTAGAGTCTTAGCTCAAAGTGGAATAGAATTAAATTCAGTGTTGTGGTGGAATACACAGAGGTGGCTGGGTGATAAACTTGGGAGCAGAAAACTCTGCGACTATTTTGCTTCTAGAACAAGTGTGGTATAACCAGTCCCATCAGAGATGTGCCAGAAGTGCCAAAAATAAAAAAGACCTCAGGTAGATCACCTACTATATAAGAGTAGAATTCATAGCTAAATTCAGGTGATTAAATTCTTTATCAGGAAATAGAAGTTTGATGCCTGGGAATGTTTTTCCAACATGCAGGAAAGTAAGGCAAGGAAAAGCTCTGAAAATGAGCTGGAACAGATGAGTGGGGTGTAATTCTCATCCTGCTTCTCTTCTGTGCTCTTCCTCTCCCCTCTCCTGCTCTTTGAAGATGTAGCTCCAAGGTCTAAGGACTCAGTTTTGCACTCAGGAGCATCAGGGAAATGTTGCAGAAGGGAGATGAGGGAAGGAGGGAGTGAAAGAGAGAAGAAAGCAGCAGACACCTTGGAGACACTAACCAACAGAATCTAAAATATTCTTTTTGAAACTTGACCACTGTGCAACTGGAAAGCCCATGGATGTTAAGCTAGTCAGTAGCATGGTGTGTTTGAACACGTTACAATGAATGAAACACTCTGAAAAAGAGAATATCAGAATTTTTCAATTCTTTGGCCAAAAAACAGGACAGTAATGCTTTTAATGGATCCTTCTGCTTCTTCAAGTCTGGCTGCACAGTGGCTCAGTTCCTCAGGAAGCTCATTCTCTGCATGCCAGGTGTGCATACACTGCACTCATTTCGTCCAAAGGCACAGGCAGAAAGAATCTCTAAGTCACAAAGTGGTTTAGGCTGAGTTAGATTCTCTCTTTCTCATGCCAGGGAGTATCTGTGATGTCCATATACCTCTAGGTCCTTATCCAGTACAAATCAGGATGTTTGGATCAATTAAATTCCTCCTTTTTAGAGCTCCTGTTTTCTGTGATTTAAGTTTTTGGTAAATGGCCTTGATACCAAACACGGTTTCTGTTCTAATTTTATTTTGATTTCTGGTATAGCAAATATTATAATTAAGGCAGAAGTCTCAGAGTTTGGTCCCATTCTGGTTACCCTGAATCCATGTATACCAAATATTCATCTTGGAGGGAAATTGGGATTTTCTTTTTTCCAGTGACAATAGAACTGTGTCCAGATTGGCACATACAACCTTATGTTTCCTGTCAGTCTGTTTGCCCTGAAGTTTTGGCTGCATTTTTTCTGAAAGATGTTGATAAATCATGTTCTTAAAATGAAGTACTTTTAATTAAAAATTTGACAAAAGAAAAAAGAGATTTTGCATGGCTGGATTACAAATTCATCATCATCATCTGGCCTTTGTCTGAGTTCTCAAGCAAGGTGTATGATCTCTTTGGCTAAATTACAGTGAGAGAACAGAGTTATGTTACATATTCCATCTTTTCCTACATTTTCTTGCCACTTCCAAGAGCCACAGTTTACCCTGCCAGTCCTCTTTTCTCTTCTTGTCTGGCTCTGGGAAGAAGCAGAGTTTCAGACATCTCTGACTATCGCTGACTTCAATCTGAGCTCAAAAAGCAAGGTGGTTTCTTCACTTTCCAAAAATCAAGATGAAAACTTTCCAATGTTTTTGTGGGTTTGTCTGTCTTTCCAAGAGAATTCTTTGCACATGATGCTCAGTTGTTTAGGAAGGCACAAATAGGTTATTTTCTCTGTGTTGTAGTACTTGGTCTCCTACCGGTCACTCCATCGTGGACATCAAAAATTAATTTTTATCTACTTGCACTCTCTTCTGCAGGAGAATTTCTTTTCCCTGTTTGTTTTAGCTCTTAAGCCTTCTCTGCAAGACCCTAATTTAGTGTGAACCACTTATAAAATGCAATGATATCATTTTTCATTGGGTATGTTTTTAGTTCTACCACTGTGAAGGTGCCTCAGACCAGCTGAGCATATTAAATATTTGAGAGTGTATTATAGCAGCAAAGGAACATTTTTATCAATACAGTTTATGATATAATTAAAGAAATTGAACTGTTGTGTGTAGACAAAGCCCTAACTTTGTAACACTGTGTTTATTCAGGCCTCTGAGCTAGTCCCTTTAGCAAAAGCTTGCTGTGATATATATTGGGAGAGCTGTAGAGGGGAGCAATAAATCAGTGCTCTTATCATGTCTTCTGTCACTACCTGGTCTTTACTGGGAAAATTGATAATCAAAACAGCAGACAGAATTCACTGAATCCCAGTCTTTCAGCCATTCACCAAAAAGACAGGCTGCTCTGCTAAAAAATGCTCTGGTTTGGGTACAACTTTTAACAGTAAAGGAGTGCTGGTGTCAGAACTGCTTATGCCACTTCCCTGAATGAAATAAGCTGGTTTTGCTCAGTGTGACTGTGTCTACCCCTGGGCTTTCACTGCTACAGAAACACTCCTGGCTGACCTTGTTCTGAGGAAAACATCTCTATCTAGCTTTCGTTTGACTGGGCTCTAAGAAACAGGAGAGCTCCCTGTGGGTATAGGGGAGGTGGGAAAGGAGCACGGCCGTACAGGGTCACCAGTGCCACAGCAGCAGGAGTGCCATCATACCATCATACATGTGATGGGATTTTCCTGGCACTCTGGCAGTCTCAACAAGTGCTGGAGAGCTTGTCCCACGCCCCCAGGATGTGGGATAACAGACATTTATTTAATACAGGTGCCCAGAGTGAGGCACATTTTGGGTGAGGTGCACCTTTAGTAATTGCAGGAGATGAGCTTGGCTCTGCATTTGCTTATTGATGGCACCTCATAAAATGCAAATGCCTGCCTTGTATTTGAGAGATAGTAATTAATGATAAATACTAGCAGTTATCTATTTCTTAATTGGATAAATATACATTTCAGCAAGGAACCGGTCATATTTTATGATCTAATTAAAAGAATGTAAAAAAGGATTATTGCATGCAGTGGTCTATGATAATTGAGAAAGACAAATAAACCCAGGCTTTGCTGCAGGATGTTTGAGGCAAGGAATTCTGTAGCAAAATAGGGAAGTGTGCAGTGGATGGACATGGCTTTTCTTGGCACTGTGGCTGATCGACACTTGGAGGGGCGAATTCATAGAGCTGCTCCCACTGCTCCAGCAGCTCTGGGATGATGCCGTACACACAGCATGATGGAACAGCGTGTGTTATCTAATTCCATTACCCACAGGCTCTTCTGTTTCAGGGAATTATCATGGTCCCTCATTTGGTAGCTTGCAATGAACCTTTCTGTCCCGGAGCTGCTGCCAGGACTCAGAGCTGCTGCTGCACGACGGGCCTGGGGTCCTTTCCCTTGGTGCTGGAAGCTGCAGGGAAGGAAGATCTGGTTAGGAAGGCAAACTTACCTGGGAGACCTGTGCTACCTGCTCTGCCACCCATTTCCTTCTGCCTCTGCCAGCAGTTTCTTTTATCGTCTCCATTTCAATAGAATTATGTATCTCCAAGTATCTCCAAAAGATAAAAACCAAACCAAACAACCTCCCCTCAAAACCCAAAAAACAACAAAAAAGGAACAAACCAACAAAACCTACAAACCAAAATGAACAAAATATCCCCCAAAACTTTCAAAAATAGCCTCCCAAAACCCCCAAAACTAACCAACCAAACAAAAATAAACCCAAAAAACCCTAGCCACGCAAAAAACAAAACAAAACAAAACAACTCTCAAGCAAACAAACAAAACAAACAAAAAAAACCAACCAATGAACCAAAACAAAACCACAAACCAACAAAGCAAGGGCAAAAAAGGAAAACACAAAAAACTGTTAAAGAACCTTCCCTGTCTGTCCATCCAGGAGCCACTCACACCTCAATGCAACCAAGCTGCTTTCACTAAATGTATTCCTCAATGAAAACTACTTGCAAACTGTGGGAGTGAACAATTTCCAGTGGAAAGGTTTATGTAAGAAGGCAATAAATAAAAATGCTGCATGGGATAAGCTGCCTTCATCGGGGTTTTCAGCATATTGAAATATTTAATAAGATCAGTAGATTGTGTTACACTGTAAGAGTACAATGCAGCATATTTTGTCACTCTGAAACATTTTGATGATCAAAATGAAATGTTTCATAACTTTGTTTTTATTCTGATTTGAGACAATAAAAAAGCCTTGACATTATGAGTCTGTGGAAACAAATTAATAACTTGGCTTTCCTGACAGTATAGAAAAGAGTTTCTCTTCCTCACATTCACAAACTCACAAAATAGTAGAAGCTAGAAGAGAGCTCTGGAGATCTCCTAAGTGAGGACACATCCACTTCTGTGAGATTGTTTTCCTTTGGTAAGAAATGTCAGATTTGTCCCATTTTAACAGTAACATGCCTAATGTGAAATCATAGCAATGTACACCAAATTTCTGGCAATACTTCCTGCCTCTTTATTTATGGATGGAAAATGCCTTTTCTGGAGTGAAAGAGAAGCATCTGACAGTTCTTTGAAACATTCACGATGTGTAAACATATCGTTAATATTCTGCAATAAATATTTGTTTCCAGTTTTAAGACCCTCAGTGGAAGTGAGTTGTACTCTGAGTCTGTGTTTTTAAACTCTTTTAGAAGGCAGAAGAGTCTCCTGTAGTGCTAATTTGTGTACATGAATTTTAGTACAAAACAACTGTAATTTTACTAACATTAAATATTGATGATGCGTGTTTCACAATTTCATGAAAGAATTGACTGCAATAATAATCTCCTTCTGGTCATGTAAAAAATCTCCTCTGAGCCTCAAGCTAAAATCTGACAATTGGATAATTCTATGGGAAAATAGAGTTTTGCTCCAGTATAAAACCAAAGAGGCTATGATTTGTTTCCTGAATGTCAGTAGGAAAACCCAGCTGCAGTCATCAGCTAGAAAAATGAACATACAGGATTGATGCTGGTGTCCTGCCACAACACTCTGAAGAATCCCTGCAGCCCTCCTGTGATCCTTAGAAAATTATTTGGATTGCCTGGACATGTTCAGTGAGTCCAAACTTTGCTAAATCCAGTCCTGCCTAAAACAGAAATGACAGGTTTTGTCAGTGACTGGACCAGAGAATTTACAGAGATTCATTATTTTCTTGCACAACAAGTTTCTGCTTAGGACAGGAGCTACTGCAGTTCATTTAACCCCAGTCAGGACAAATTCCCCCAAGGTCCCCAGAACATAATTCAAAGTTCTACATAGAGTAAAGCAATGCCAAAAATAGCCTTTTGTAGCCTGTCCTCTGCATGTATGAAACCATGAGTTGTTATGGTGAGTAGTGCTGACTTTGTCTGGGCTAAAACGATTTTGGAAGGAGCTATCAGAGTTCATAAAAGTAGGTTGAACTCATGGCAGAGTTCTGTATCTTAATGGGATTGGTGTTTGTGTCTCTTTCAAGTTCTCTGCTGGGACATCAGTGCAATTCTGTTGTGCTCCTACATATTTAAATAAGACTTTGCTTGCTTTGGAGATGTGGTTTAAATACACTCAAGAATTATGCAAAACCCCTAGGTTCATGAAGCCTTCAGCAGCATTCCTAAACCATTTAGATGGATTTGAAATCACAGGGGAACACAAAAATACTGTAATTAACTTCAGAAGTTTTTGTAACACAGATGAGAGATATTGTTTGAGGCAGCTCCTTGCCATTAATGCATTTTGCTGAAGAAGTTGCCATGTGTCAAAAACACAACCAAGCTAAAAAACCCAACTACTCACCAAGGAAAAAAACTAAACTTGTTCATAAACTGCAAAGTTGCATTACCACAATCCCTTGGCTGGGCTGAACTGGTGTCTGGACTCCACCAGAGATGTGGAACAGCTCATAGCAGGGAGGCCACAGCAGCAGCACCTGATGGCACACATGTGGTGTTTCAGAAGTGCTTAACCCTTAAGTGGTCTGGGAGAGCTCTGCACTGGCACAGCTGGGTTGTTTCCAAGGCTGAGGTGGTCTCTGTTCTGCTGTGCACACACCAAGCTGTGGATGGTGCTCTGTACTGGGCACCCTTGCAGCCAAGCTGGGTTAGTTGTGCCTTGGTGCTGTTCCACCCCATGAATGCTGCCTGTTCTGTACAAATCTTGTGCATGCTCAACTCCCCCTGGTCCCTTGTGCCATAACTTTTCTTCTCATATTCATGTGTTTTTGTTTGTTTGTTTTTTGGAAGGTGGGGAGTTTTTGACTCCTTTCTCTAAATTTTATATTTAAATTTGCAACTACAAAGCATTTAACCCCTACTTTAAGAACAGGTTGTTTAGGGAAATGGTGGCACCACCATCCCTGAAGAGTTCAAAAGGCATGGGATATGGCATTTGGGAATATGGTTTAGTGATGAAGACGGTGGTTCTGGGTTAATGTTTAGACTCAATAATCTTACAGGTTTTCTCCAAATTTACTGACTCTATGATTTGCACAACTAAGGCAGTGATTCTGGGTAGCTGGACGGCTGTTTTGTTTTTTTTTTCTTCCATCTGATATACAGAACAGAGCTATTTGTGGTTTGTCTCCCTGGGTGAGGAAAGCTGCTCTCACAGTTGAGACAGGCTGCTCTGTTGCTCTGGTGTCCATGTTTTGCTAACAAATAACATGCAGTTGGGAAAGACTAAAGTTCAAGATATGATGGTGACATTAGCAGAGCTCTTTTCTCCCTAAGATTCCCCTGAACCATCTGCCATCAAGTGATAAGATTGTGTAAGTGAAAAACTGTAAGCAGCAGAGCTCCTACTGCATTGTCTCCATGACCACAGGAGAGAATAAAAAAAAAAACAGTACTGTTCTGCCTTGAGGTATGAGCACCAGGGGAGAACCCCTTAATAAATACCCAACATGTGAGATGCTGTGTGCAGAAGAGTCACTTTAAGAAATGCTTGAATGAATGAGAACAGCTCCCTCATCAAGGCACATAGGTATTATACCCTATGAGAACAGAGACCAGAGGCAGCTCTGTAAAATTCACACCTGTGGCCTTTAGGTCTGATATTTATGACAGACAGGCTGAGCTCTGATTGACCACCCAGAGTCTAATCACTCTGTAAGTACCCGGAGCACGCCATGCAATGGCACTGACCCAGTGGGGGCAGCTTTATTGGAGGCTTCATGCCTGCTTCACATTATTATGCTGCTGTGGCCTTTTAAGCTTAACATTTAAAATGAATGGACTCCACACTGGGTAGAATTTACCTATAAACTGTCATTTCTGTTTATGCAAACAGTGATGACTCTTAATGAGAAATGACTCAATTGCTGGGAGAATAATGCTGCCTCTCCAACCAGAAATCACAGGCTTCTGAGTTTCATTTGAGGAAATCCAACTGGTTTTTTTAAAGGTAGAATAAAAGAGATTGAATTTTGACACATGAACGCAGGTTTTCAAAAGGCCCTATATTTGGCATATCATTCCAATATACATAGTCCTTACTACAGGCATTTTTAATGCATTTCTCTGGTTGCACAGGCCTTGGAGAGCCTGCCACATGGGCCTTTGATTTTCATAATACAAGTGTTTGCCCATGCAGGTGCTTGCATGAAAATTAACTAGTGCAGTCTGTGACTGTGCATCTCTTGTGCCTGAATTTCACTAACATGGCAGCTTAAAAGTCAGCAGAGTCCATTATTTTCCTTCTTCTAAAATTCTTGGTTTGAATCATGCTGTGCCATGAGAAGTGAAGTTTGTGCCAGAGACAAAGAGCACTATCAGCCAGAGGGACACTCTGAGAGAGGCAGGATGTCTCTGGCTGAGCCCATGGGGAGAAAGGGAGCACCATCTCCCACTGAGAGTGACATAGCTGGACTCTTGTTTGTCTTTTATTTTAATGGGAAGATTCTCTTCCTCTCTCTCTATCTCTGGGAAATAGCACCTCAAAGAAAATTGGCAATAAAGAATGCAGAAGTCAATTGGATTTGGAAGAGGAAGGGAACAAAACAGATGAAACAGCTTTGTGCCTTTTTGTGCCCCTGTGCCACGGCACCACCAGCCAGATGTACCTGGCCCTCACACATGTGATTTTGGCTACTGCCTTTTGGTCGATAGTTTTTTGTTTTGTTCAGTCTGTGCACTGCAGACATGATCCTACAGGGCTATAATATCCTCCACCTACCTTTGTTCTTTGCCTTGAAAGTGCTCTGCTTACCAGACATGCAATTTTCACTTTTAAAAAGCCCTTTTTGTCCTTAAATCCTGCTATTCTAGAGGCCTTTAGTAAGATGATAACAATTCCCCACTGGTCTGTTGAGGGATAATTTTTTTTTCTTGTTTTATACTTTAATAATTCAATGAATACAAGTAATGAATGAGCCACAGCTGGGTTTTGCTTGCCTTTCTCCCAGTGTATTTTGTTCTAGATATGAGTTGAATCTATTCTAAGAATTATTAGGAGTGATTCCTCTCACAGGTCTGTAAACCTTCTGAGTTTGGCAAGCCAAAAGTACAGGCTTCAGTGTCTGTGCAGCCAACTATGCTCACTTTGCATGAGATAATTCAAATCCAAAGTTCTCTGTGCAAAGCAGAAGGGTTTTTTGTTTTGCAAACTCTGGATTATGAAACCCTTTTGTTTTCACTCATGTAGGTTTACACATTCCAGGCCTGATATTCACCTGGTGTAAATAAGCATCATTTCACCCAACCCAGTGAAGCTGAGCTCTACAGCTTTCTACAAGCTGACAATCTAATACCTAGAATTACAAAGCACAAAGCCCTCAGAATCACCACAGTAATTTCTCCTGATTTTGTTTGGTTTCCATGCAAACCTGAAAACTGATCTAAGCTTCAGTAGGAGGTCTGGCCTAAGTGTAAGTCTGGTGGCAAAATTGCAAGCTGGGCAGTTTGACCAGACACTGAATTTTCCTAGCGAATTTTCACACAACTGTAGTTCTGAGGTAATTGGTCTTGTGTATTTTTTGAGCTTATTCAGCGTGATTTTTGTCTCAGGACATGCATGAAACCAGATGCTTACCTGCTGCTTACTAGGAGTGTCCTGCACTTTTAAAGATATGAGGAGACTAATGGTCTCAAAATATTTCCATGTCATAATTTAAAAGTATTTCTCAAGAGATGCTAAGTGCTTAATTATTCAAGACTTCTAGGTCTTCTCATTCACATATATTCTAATCTTTAGGCACATCCTTAAGCCGTCCCTTCACCCTCCCATGGGCTTTTTGTGCTAGGGTACCATACAGCAGCACAGTGAAATTCTGCCAGGAGGCTCTGAGAATCTACCCCTGAAAATCAGAGGAATTGCCATAATTCTCTTCTTATATGGGTTCTGTTAGATGGGAACATGGAGCTCAGAAGGACAGAATCCCAGAATCATTGAGGCTGGAAAAGCTCTACAAGGCCATGGAGTCTCAGCTGTGCCCAATGCCCACCTTGTCCTCAGCACAGAGCTCTGAGTGCCCCCTCCAGGTGACACCTCCAGGGATGGGCACTCCAAACCTCCCTGGGCAGCCCCTGCCAAGCCCTGAGCACCCTTTCCATGGAGAAATTCCTGCTGCTGCCCACCCTGAGCCTGCCCTGCCCAGCCTGAGGCTGTTCCCTCTCCTCCTGTCCCTGTTCCCTGGAGCAGAGCCCGACCCCCCTGGCTATCCCCTCCTGTCAGGGAGTTGTGCAGAGCCACAAGATCCCCCCTGAGGCTCCTTTCCTCCAGGCTGAGCCCCTTCCCAGCTCCCTCAGCCCCTCGTGCGTCTCCAGAACCTTCCCCAGCTCCGTTCCTTTCCCTGGACACACACACCCCTATGGTTCACTACATACAAATGCACTGTTTGCCAATATTATGAATGATATTGCAAAGTGTATTCAGAAAACACCTTCGTATTGCAAAAAGAAGGAAAGAGCTTAGCAGAAATATTATTTTTTTTAATTTTTATTTAGATTGCTCATGTAGAAGCTGAGGAGGGTTTGGGTTGGAAGGGGCCATTCCAAGCCCCTGCCATGGGCCTGACCTTGCCCGCTTCAGCACAGCCCGGGTCCCCTGGGCCAAGCCCCAGCGCTGAGCAGCCGAGGACGAGGTATGAACACCGAGGAAGCACAGGGACACCAGGGCCATGGAGAGCAGAGGCCTTGAGCCCTCACACAGTGGCACAGGAACGGGGCTGCCAGGGACGGAGCAGGGCCAGCACAGCAGGGTTCCAGGCTGGCACAAACACATGAAACGTCACAGATGGAATATGGTGGAAATCACAACTTAATTGAAATACCTGATAAATATCAAAGTATTGTTTCTATCCTTGTATAATAATATCAATAGTTTCTATCAGTTTCTAGATTTATAGCTGTTTGTGTATTCTGTGACATCTATGCCATGCAATATACCATTCACAATTTATAAGATACAGATTCAAATATACTCTTCTATATGATTATGATTGTTAAGTTACACTTTGTGATACATCATGCATAAAACACATACCATATATTACATATAATACACTGCTACGTAATAATTTTTTTAAGTAGTAATTATAAAAATGCATAACTCTGGACTAATGAGTTTATATTCCCCCAAATTTTGTTTCTAGGTTGTGCTTATATAAATTTTAATATTTATTTTTAAATAATAACAACTATTAATATACTGTACAATTGTAATTGTACAGTATATTAATACAATAGAGTGATTTAAATACAATAATAAACATAGAATTATTTCTGAACTCTTTCACTGTTGAAATCCATGTGCATGCATCTGGACCGATCCTCCTTCAAAGGCCTTCATCCTCGAGCAGCGGCAAGGCTTCTGCCGGGAGAAGTGGTGATAGATACAGTGAATATGGGTGCAGTGAAGAGATGCAGTGAAGAGGAGGAGGGTCTGGCAGGAGCCCTGAGCCTCTGCCCCAGCCCAGGGCTGTGCTTGCAGCAAGGGCAGCTCTGTGCCCCGGCAGCTCACAAGGATGTGCGGCTTGCCTTGGCCAGCCCAAAGAGCATCTCCAGCAGGAAGGTTTTCTTCACACAGGCCACAGTCTGTGCTCCTCCAAAAGCCTGCCCAGCTTACCTTCACCCTCATCTTCTTATATGTTTGAATACATCTGGCCATTGTCCTCTGTGCCATTTTCATGGTCTTCCACATGGCCCTTATCTCCTTGAAACTCTGCTTGAAGCGAAGCCTTCTGCGCTTGATTTCCATCCTGCGCCTCAAGGCCTCTTCCCGAGCTCTCCTGGCTGCTGCTCGCTGCCTCCTGGCTGCCCTTCTGTGCCAAAACCAGAGAGCCAAAGGCAGCAGCAGCGCTTTGGCAGCGGCCCAGAAGGGCCACAGCTGCGAGGCAGCCCCGAGCAGGGCTCCCCAGCCAGGCTCGGGCAGCTCCACGGTGCCCTGCTCCGGGTCCCCCACGTGCTGCTGCCACGCTCGCTCATCAAATCCGTTCACCACGGGCTGTGGGAACTGGAAGAGGAGCAGCACAAACAGGGCCAGGGCTGATTTGTCCACCATGGTCTGCAGGGGGAGAGAGACGAGGCTTTCAGAGGGGCTACCAAGGGAGCTCGTGGTGGCTGAAGCGAGTAGCAGAGGGCAGGACTGAGAGGCCCCAGAGGGCTGGCAGGCAGCAGGGCCTGTCCCGGTGGGCCAGCAGCAGCAGCTCCGTGCCCTGCCCAAGGCGCCAGCACAAGGGGCTGGCCCTGGATGCAGGGGGACGATGCAGGCCCAGGTGTGGCACTTGTGCCCCGGCCTGGCCCAGCCCAGCCCCGCCAAGCTGTGCTGGGCCAGAGTTACCTGCGGGGCCTTTTACAGCTGCCCCCATTGTGACACGTTCCCCCGATGTCACAGGGGCCAGAGGCATCACAGCCAGGCCAGCCTCGCCCTTTGTCCCCAGCCCAGCTCCAGTGGGCCCAGCAAGGAAAGCCCCCACAGCCACCAAGTGCAGCCCCTCTGGGAGGGAATGGGCCCCCAGGGGCTCCCTGCACAAAGCAGGCAGAAACCCTCTGATCTTTTGTCAAAGGGAAACAAACATCATCAATTCTGCTGATTAGAATCAATAATATCAACTATAAAACTGCCAGAGATGCTTTTGTGATGGTGCTGTTTTTTCTACAAGTGGGGTGGGTGGATGTGGCTCATTTTTTCCCTGCTTGACTGTTCCCAGATCCAGCCTCTCTAACACCTCTGGGAAACCCTCCCATTATTGGACATCAGAGATAAGGAGCTGTAGCTGTAGCCAGACCACCTCCAGGCTCCTTTAGGTCAAGAAGCAGGACACGAGTGCTTCTGGCAGAGAATTTTTGCTGCTTTGCACAAGAGTAGCACCCGGGTGTTAGCAGAGATTGGGCAACACGGGGCATCCATGTGAGACAGTGGCAGCCAAGAAAGCACCATGAACAAGCAAAAGCCTTTGCATGAAAGGAAAAGCCAAGCAGGGGATTTGGATGCTGCTGAGGAGAAGCAGCTACAGCTCAAACACTTAAAATGCACAGGGAGGAAAACACAAAATACAGCACTGCAAATAATAAGGTGTAAGCAATGAGAGGAAGTTCAACTTGAGTTTCATTTTCACCAGAAACCACATGAGTCTGGTGTAGCCCCAATTCCTACATGAAGGGTTTTGATTGCCAACCAATGCTCTCCACGTGGCAAGTACCAGTATTTACACTTATACACACACTCCTTAGGGTTGGGAACATTCAAGGAGCTGTTTGTGAAAAAGGCAATAGCAGCATTTTTGCGGCATCCTCTCTAACACAAGCAGAAGTTCTTTCACTCCTCACCCCACACCCCACACTTCAGATCAGATCAAGAACCCCAGAATCATTTAGGTTGGAAAAGACCTCTGAGTCCCAGCTGTGACCGATGCTCACCTTGTCACCTAGCCTAGAGCATTGAATGCCATGTGCAGTCTTTCCTTAAACACCTCCAGGGATGGGGACTCCAACACCTCCCTGGGCAGCCCTGGTGTTTACACACCCTTTCAGGGAAGAAATTCTTCCTGATATCCACACAGACCCTCCCCTGGCCCAGCCTGAGGCCGTTCCCTCTCCTCCTGTCCCAGTTCCCTGGAGCAGAGCCCGACCCCCCCAGCTGTCCCCTCCTGGCAGGGAGTTGTACAGAGCCACAAGGTCCCCCCTGAGCCTCCTTTTCTCCAGGCTGAGCCCCTTCCCAGCTCCCTCAGCCCCTCCTGGGTCTCCAGAACCTTTCCCAGCTCTGTTCCCTGTGCTGGACACCCTCCAGCCCCTCCAGGGCTCTCTGGACAGAGTTCAGAGGTGCAGATCTAACAGGTGCAATTGCTGAACTCTTGCCATCTACACTTGGAGTCTGCAAACCAGCTTTGCCACTGTTCTCCCAGCTCAGAGCTGTTCTGAGTTGTGGAGCACTTCTACTCCTCTTTGCCCAATGGTCAGTGTCCAGGGCAGGTTACCACAGTAGAATTTCAGTCTCTTTCTGGTCAGTGAAAGGCTTGACCTTCAAATTACCCAAACCAACAAAAGTAATTTCATTAACTTCAGTGGCCTTTGGATCAAGCTGTGTCAGGCTGCACAGGATGGTGCTGAATAGACCTTTGGAGAATTTTTTTTCTCCTTTGGAAAATGTTAACGCTTGGGAAAAACTAGCATTTTTTAAATTCTTGCTTCAGGAAAAATACTGAAAAAAAATATTTCAAGCTGCAGATGTGTCAACTTTTATTAATGAAAACAAAATACTCTGTGGTTTGAAATATAAAAAATATGCAGGTGAAATATTTAAAAGACAAAACAACCCAATGCATTCTTGAAGTAATTGAAGCCCTGTTTCAGTTTTCTTCTTCTGGGAACACAATTTCACCTTTTAATCCAAATTTTGAGGAAGAATATTTTGTACATAAACACCCACGCATGCATGGTGACTGTTTTTTATCCAGTTTTACTACCCAAGATCACCTCTTCAGTCCCTTTGCAACTGTGAGATTTGCCCAGAGTGACATTATTTAATGTGTTAATAAAAGGAATGAGAAAAAGTAGGAGAAATGACTGGGAAACATAATTCTAATTCCTAAATCTTTTGCAAACTGAAGAGAAATTTCTCATCTTTATCAGCATTAACATTTCTCCATCCTTCCTCAAGTTTTAAATCTTTGAAGTTCAGCACCATTTGAGTCACTCAGTTTTACATTCCTTCAAGAGAAATTATATCTTGTCTCAGGAAGGGTGACAAACAGCAGCTCTCCCTCCCTGTGTGAGGTGTGATCAGGCAGTGCAGGACACGCCTGCCTTGGTCACACTCTGTCCCCAGCTCCCCTCCCACCTGCCCAGCTATCTCAGTCACCAGCAGGCAAACAGGAGGCTGAAAAGCTTTTGAGGATTGTTCCTGTAACAAGTGCAAAATTTTCTCTTCTGCAGGCTTTGGGCTGTGTTCTGGTTGTTTGCACTTCCTCGTGTACACTCTTTTGCCCTCTGGGGCTGAGCGTTTTAGATGTTCCCTGATTGTCCCACATTTCTCTGTCCACTTACCTGGGGCCAGGTACACCAATAATGAAGCGAAAAAGGATTTCCTCTCTATGGGAGCTGTTAAAAACTGATGTAAAGAGCTGCACAGAGGAAACCATTTTCATTTCACAATAACAACAAGCTTTATTGGTTAATAAATCCCAGGAACTATACTGCTTTGTTTTCCTGTAGCATCTGCTGGCCCCTTATTTATTAACTAGCGATTTCAAAAATATAAAGCACTTTTAATACCAAGGCCTGATCCAAAGCCTTTGGGTAATTCAGTAGGTTTTGTATTGGCCATTAATACAGATAAGTGCTGCTGCTGAGCCCTTATGGGTGCCAGGAAAGGCAAAAGTAGCTCTTCCTTGCCTATACCATCATTTAACACCCATTAATAAGTATGACACAAAGTCAGAGGTTTTGGGTAGCTGCTTATGGTCAGATCTTCTGAATTCTGAGTTCCCAGCTCCCATTTAAGCATTATGGTGGCTTCTTCTGATGTTGTATTATAACAGCTATTTCCCTGTCTCCATATGCTTTCCATACACATCTGCAGTGCTTTTCTGTATGCTTCAACACTTAGAAAATGGACATTAGAGACAGAAGACTGATTGAAGATCTCTTGGTAAAATTTATTTAACTAGAAAGAGAGAGAAACAAAAAGAAGTCAAAATCCATCAGTATCAAAGCATTACATGAGGAGCAGTGGCTCTCAACAAATACCTTGTTTAAAAAACCAAATTGAAGTTTTCAGATCTCCCATTTCAAAAGGCTGATGCTATCGTACAATATTTTGATGGATGTGATGAAAAATTTTAAAGGCAAGAAGCTTCAGCATTTACATTTGTAGATTTAGATTGCAACACCCATGGCAAGCCTGATGCAATTTCACTGAGACCCCAGGCAGAATGTAGATATAAATCCACACTGCATTACTGTAGGAGAGCTCCAAGGATATTTTAATTAAATTAGTGTTTCAGCAATAAACTATTAAACCAATCTCAGACTTATTATTCAGGTAAAATATCATATGGCAGAAAGACTCCAGGATGTTATGACTAGTGTAGCTTATAATGATTTACTGGGCAGCAGTAAAATCATTCAGTTCTGCTGCTTGTTTGGGGTTCTTTTTTCAGATTGTTGACCATGTGGCTGCAGGGGAAGCTGGCTTTGTATTAATAGGTAATACATTTAATTGTGCCAGTATCCCATTTAACTCTTCCCCTGTGGCCTGCCGTCCATGCCTTTGCCTTGTCCTGTTGTATGATTGATACGTGAGTGATGAGATAAATAGTCCTTGTCACACTGTGAGCTCCTCATCCTCATAAGGCGTGTTTGTCACTCCCAGAAAAGAGATAAATTCTTAATTGTTTTATGCTGACATGTACCTTTTCTGAAGAGGATGGAACATATGGAATGATAGCAAATGATGTGGGGGGAGGGGTAGAGGAGTATCACCTTGGACTCCTTGATTCGTCCAGCTCAGCCCGGCTCACTGCAGGATATCAGCAGCTACTTATGGAACCAATTTGTTGTCGATGTCCTGTATGCCCCTTTTACCATCTGAGTGTCTATCAGGGAATGAAAAAGACATTCCTTGGCACAGGGAAGGTTTAAAGGGCAGACCAAAGTGGCTGTGCCAGATCCATGTCACCGAGAGAAAAGTGGAAGGAAGTATAGAAAATTGGATGTCAAAAAGAACAGATGTTGCTAATGAAACATTCACTGTGACAGGTCTGTGTCCTGGCAGAGCTTCACAGGAGCTGAGTGATCTCAAAAATGCCTTTCCTGTTTTGCACTTGTGTTCAGAAGTGTGTTATGAGGATGATGATACTTAACTCCCATTGACAAGCACTTTTGGCTGAAGTGTTACAGTAACATTGAATATCAGGTGGATGAGGACTGTTAGCAAACTGCTCTGATTCCTCTGCCCACGGACTTCTGAGGGGCTGCAATCCTCCCTGGACACCTCACAGCTCCCTTAAAATCTCTCGAGGAGTAGTTTAGGGCTGGACCTGAGATGAACTGAGGAGGAAGGGAGAGGGCCAGCTCAGCATCTGTGTTGGTTTGTGATGGCTGAGATGAGAAGCCCTGTCCTCTGGGACAGAGTAACCATTTAAACTCAGGGGATCCCGGCTCGGCTGCTGACATCCAGAGCCTTCGTCCTCCCATGGTGGGGCTTCCTGACTTCTCCAGGTTGTTCTTTAGCATGGATTTGTTCTAGGGAGTTTGTTTCTCGAACACAAACATGCTCAAATACAAACAAGTCCCCAAATGTCAGAGGCTGGTCCAAAATGGGGCTGTTATCATCTGATCAGCCTGGCTCATGAGACGGGCCCCGCTTTGGATGCTTTGGAATAGATGATCCAGAAGGAAAGGAGAAAAGGATTTAATTGCTACTTTGCAATTTTAATGAATAAATGCCATTTCTGTTCATCTTCTATTTACTTTCCCCGATGTGAGGCAGAGTTCTAACGCCAAGAATTAATTTCATTATGGGCAGAAAAAAAGACACTTCATTAATAGTGAACTGTTATTGCTGGCATATGTGCAGGCTGGCTCATGCCTGCGGCTCTCAGCAGAAATCCTCACAGCTTCTCAGACACAGGCTGCCATCTCCAAAGTAACTAATTCTCATGGATGCCACACTTTCTCTAATTTTGACGTAGACACTTGAAGAAAAGTTAATTTTTGGAGCATTGAGGTTTGGAATTTTTGGTAATTCAGGTCTTTGATGATCTAGGTAAGGTACTAAAGTTAAACCCGTGACTTCTATAATTTCTAAGATACTTGAAACATATCTGCATTAAGGACATTAATTCCATAATTCAATATAATTGAAACAATGAGATTGGAATAAAATCACAGATTCTGAATCACAGCACTGGAAGGTCATTGTGTTCCTCTCTGAAATATTTGGACTAGTAATTGTCTCAAATGAGAGCTACCTTTGTCTTGAAAAGCTGAAGTTCTGCTTGAAAGGAATAAAATAGGGAAAATATTAAGGAATATTTTATTGTTTCTTTTCCTAATGTAGAAGTATGATTAGATGGTTAAAGATCAAAATTATCTGATAGCTCATAGTAAAGCAAAACGAATTTTTGACAAAAAAATTTGTCTCTTTTTTGGCTTTTTTTGTCTTTTCAAATAAAAAATTCTCTGAATAGTGAAAAATTATGACAGGGAGTACTTCATAGTAAAATCTTCATAAACACTGTGAAGTGTCTCCTACAGTAAGGTCCCTATACATGGATATAGGCACACATTATTGATAGGCACACAGGTAAGTATTTAGCACGCAGTGTCTGGGCTGCATGAACTGAATCCCTGTAATCTTTCTGGAAATGGTCCCAGATCCATTTATACCAATTTAACAAAACCTGTCAATAATCTGATATAAGATAAGCATTTAAATCTGGGGGTGTTTTCACAGGGATTTGCACAGAAGTGGATGTTTATGTGCTGCTTTTAATTAAAGCAGTGCAATGAAACAAGCGGGACAATTGTGTGGCTTGGAAAATTCAGTTTACATAAGTTGAAAATAGAGTATATATAAATTAACTGGTGTACAGTAAAAGAGCTCTTTGCACCATTGAATCATGACTAATTTTCTTGACATTTCTCCCGTTGTATTGTCCTACAATTGTGTGCAAATGTTTTCCCCGGCTCTTTTTCCCTTGCTATGGGTGTGAGATGCAGCTTGGCTCCCTGGTGCTTTTCTCCCTAACAATTTTTCTCCATGATTTAACTCACCAAAAATCACAGAGCCACCAGCCTGTCTTCCCAGTTGTTCATGTACCTGTTCCTTCATATTTTTCTGATTATTAATAATCACAGCAGTTTCAGGTTTAGTACAGGAATTCACATTTTTATTTAGTGATATTTCTTTACCACTTGCCCTTTAAATATCATTTACTTCTCCACAATGGTTTTCCTGCATAACGTCTGATTCCAGTCTTTAAATTCTAATTCACTGAATATCTGGTGTTTTAAGAGCTTAATGTCCTTGTGCTGGTGCTCTGGCATTTGGAAACCTTTCCGATTTGTGTCTGAGCTCTTGTATCAGAGTAACTCCAGGCACTCACAGCTGCTTATCCTGATTCCACACATTGGCCAGCACATAGTCACATGTAGAGAACTCTTAGCACCTTCCTTTACTTACCTGAAATAATCTTGTCTCCACATCCAGCTGCCCTCAGGATTCCCATCTGTTCCCCCACATCTGTTTGGTCCTTCAGGCAGGTGCAGGGGATATTGTACTTTTCCTCCATATTAACATTTTTTTCCTTGTATCTTGACCTCTAACTGGTTTAATTTTACATTTTAAGGATTTATTTAAAACCTTTTTAGCATAGATTCCCTTTTTTTTTTTTGGGTGAAATAGGGATTCTAGGGACTGTATATCTTCAGGCAGGGAGGATACAAAGGAGAGCAGGACTCCTTAATTTCTTTGTCTTTTCTTCAGGACAAGAAAAAATGGCCTCAAGCTGGGCCAGGGGAGGCTCAGGGTGGACATCAGGAGGAATTTCTCCATGGAAAAAGTGGTCAGGCCTTGGAAGGTGTTGGAGTGCCCATCCCTGGAGGTGTCACCTGGAGGTGGCACTCAGAGTTCTGGCCCGGGGACAGGGTGGGCATCGGGCACAGCTGGGACTCCATGGTCTAGGAGGGCTTTTCCAACCTCAATGATTCTGAGATTTTGTGACTTTCAGTAAAACCACCTCAACAGATAAAAAACATGAAAAAGAGAGAGTCCAGAGGTTAGTAACTGACAAAGTACTACAAGTACCAGTAAGGCAGCTTCAGTCAATTGACAGAGGAAAAGAAGAGAATGTGCACCTTTGGTAAACAAAATGGCCTGGCTCAGCTCAATATTTTGATTTCCCAGCACTGCACTTCCCTGAAGTGCAGGAACTGAGGCGCATCACTGACTCTGTTCTTACACTGTTGGGTTCCTTAGACAGCTTCAGCATGGGGTGTTTTTCCTCTGGTCACACACACTCTGAAAAACATCAGGTGTAACAGGATGAAAGAAAAGTCTCTGTGTCTTAAGTAATGCCATTGATGTCTAATGACAGCAGAGTCTACTCTGCTTTCATCTCAAAGCACAACAAGGAGTTTGGCACAACACAGAAATACAGCAGTCAACATCATTTAGGAGAGGATGTGAATTTCAGCCATGCTTATCAGAAGTTAAGAGGGATTCACAGATAGGAGGAATCAGATTCTCTAAAACCCCAAAATTTCTTTGGTCCCTTCAGAAGCCAAGACACTGAGCTGCTGACCTTCTATCACACCAAACCCCCCAGTGCTGGTAAGACAGGGCTGGGCATGGAAGCATTAAAGGCAGAGGCATTTCTTTCCTAGCACTGACAAAACACACTAGCCTTTTATGCAGCATTTAATTTTAACACAGAACAGCACAAACCAGGTATTTTTTCACTCCTTTCTATTGTTCCACATTAATATTTCAAGAAAAATCTATAGCTTCTCACATAAACATCAACAGAGCAATAAACAAGTATTTCATGTAGGCTGAGTAATTCCAGATCATTGAAAATGATTATACTTGACTTACTCCTCCATGTAAATCTTTCATAACAGGGTCAGATGTTCAAATAGAATAAATCCATACTGAACCCATAAAGGATTTATATCCCTTGTGGTCTATAGACCGTTTTTGCCCTGTATTTTCCTGTATGAAGTTTACTCAGAATTTGAAAAACATGTGCAGGCATAACTGTGCTTCGGAAAGATGAGAACAAATGATTAAAAGCAACCAGATAACTTGGCTTTATTTCTTTTTTTTTTTTACTTAATGTTCTTAAGAGGTACCTTTTTGAGGTACAGTGACATCTCTGACTCAACAAGGCCTGGGAGTGCTGTCTTTGGGACTTTAAGCTCAAGTGAGTCAGAGGTTCTTGGCTGAATCAGAGCGTGGTGCTAAATGCCTTTGTAAACTCCTAAAAGTGTAACTAGGGATTAATGGGCAAAACTGTCTACACTGCTACATTTATGATGGAAAACGAAAGTTTCATTTTCTAATTGCATGTGTTCCTTTGCTTTTTGCTATGAGGATTTAGTTGTCACCTGGAGGCCAGAGCAGGCTGCTTCCCCTTCTCGGGCAGCAGCAGCCCTGTCCCACAGAGCATTCCCATCACCCAGATCCAGCTGGTCAAAGAGTTTTCCAGCTGTAGCAGCAGCAGCAAACTGTCCAACCCCCTTGTGTCCATGCCTGGGCAGTGTCTGGACCTCTGCATTGCTGGAATTTTTAGCTGCATGCCCTGTTTTACAAGCACAGTTGCACCTGACCCTTTGTAGTCACCCTGTCGCTCTTTTTCTCATCATTCTGGGCCACAGCAACTTAACACCCTTCCTAATATGAATATTTCAATGTTTGTAGCTCTGAAAAACACACAGCCTGGAAGGGAAAAAAAACAAACAAAACATCCCCTTCTTCCTCCCAGCTCCTTTTTACAGTTTTAGCTGTAGGAAGAATACAAATTAGTTGTAAGGGACTAAAAGCTGAATTTTTTTCCCTTCTAACTCACCAGTGTTGGGGACATAATAAATATGATGAATTTATTGCATGTGAGGTATGGGTTCTGATTTTTATCTGATCTCTGCATGAAACCAATCTTCTCTGAAAGGACATTTGAATTGAAGAAATAGAGGACAAATATAAATATGGATAGAGGTTAAAGCTCTCAGTGTAGGTGTGAAGTCATAAACCATTTGACCAAAAAAAGTCATTATGTTGTTTCTGCTGCAAGCTTGCTGAGCTGCTAAACCAGAATTTCCTGAAAGATAAAGGAAACAGTATGTGAAACAGTGAAAAACTCAGAAAAATGACATTCATGTAGTGCTAATTTTTTTGCATTCTTTTGTAGTTAAGTCACTCTTCAGTGCTTTCATTTTTCCCTCCCAGATTTACAGATAAAAGGGCTATTTTCAGACAAAGGAAATTGCTGTGAGAGTACATGTTGTATTTCTGATTCCACAAGATGTGCACATGTACGTGTTTTCAAGGACCACGTTGGTTTAATAGTAACAAAGCCATAGGGGCTTAGAGAATGCACATCCTAGTTATTCTGAGGTTAAACACTTTCCTGTCAGGCTGCAGATAATAGTTAATATACTGCAGTAAATGCAATCTCATTATACATCCCTGTGATTTCAATTATTAACATGCTAATATTTTCTATTAATTTTTAAATATTCAGGATTTGAATGTAAATCATTGTATGCTTCTGAATAGATATTTTTATATTAATTATTTAACCTTTGTTACTCTACTAGTATTTTATTATATATAGCTCAATCTCCCTTGTTAGAGAAAAAAAAAAAAAAAAGATGAAAACAAACCAAACCAAAAACCCCCCAAAATACCACATATAAGGAAGTCTTGAATGTAACCACCTCTGGATATAACAAGCATCCATCTGTTCATGCACACAGAGTTTTGTACACATACTGCTGATTTGTAAATAATAACAAAATTTCTAATCTATATTTATTACCAATCTACCAGGAACTGACAACAAGGTTGGATGATTCATGTGCAACAGTGAGCGAGGAAGGGACTTTTGTTTAAAACTTGTCTCATTGACTAAAGGACAGAGAAAGAGACCAAAAAGAGCATATCTAGAGAAAAATAACAACATGGAAGCAAGAGAAATAAGAAGTGTCTGAGGTGTAACATCCCAGTTTATGCTCTTAAAACATGGAGAGAGTTGAGAGTGGGAAAAAGTAGCTCATGGATGCTCTGGCTCTGATAACCTTACACTTCCACAGAACATTCAGGTCTGATTTTGATGTGGAACTGATTCTAAATCTATTTTTGGAATACTAATTAAGAGGATTTGTACAATCTATCATAGCCCATAGTTTAGTCTCTTAAATCAATGGAAAGAAAGGATGCCTTTTCCCAAGATAAATCGATCATAGATCACAGAATGATCATTCTTTTATATCCTACTCTGTTCTGTTCTGTTCTGTTCTGGTAAGAGAAATATCTGAAGCAGATAGACTACAGAAAGAGATATTTGGCCAAAACCAGACCCATAATTTGTTTAAGGGTCAGATTAGAAATAGCCAGAACAAATTGCACACGGAATGAAAAAGACCATGGCCATTTGCAGATGTGTGCAGAGCAGCACTGCCAGGTTCCCTGCACCATGGACACAATTGCTATCAGCTGGGATTTGGATGGTGCTGTTGCTGAGATCAATCTCTTTTTGTCCTCTTTGAGGTCCTGGTGTGCCCTTTCTGCATAAATCCTGTCACATGCTCTGCCCCTCTGACCGTGCCATTCACCTCTCCCTAAACTCCATTTTTGCCTTCTCTGATGTCCTATTTACACAGCTTCCTTTTATCCTCCTTTTGTTTCCTCTGTGACTATTAACTGGGTAAGAAATAGCATTTATCCAGTTTTGCTCTGTGGATCTACTCCAGAAATCTCAGTGAAGCCAATGAAATTACTTACATGCCTGAAATACAACAGATACCCAGCAGCTTAATGAGCTTTTAGAGTCTGTCTCTTCGCCTTTCCTTTCATTAGATCCTCCTCTCCTTTTACACAGCTTCAGGAGACATATTTGTGGCATTACAGATGCTTGATAGTGATTACAGAAGTAGTAAGAATAAGTAATAATAATGTGGGTTTCTAGGTTGTTCACTTTATGATCATTTAAACTGGCATTTCTGTATAATAAATCTCTGCACATGAATCTCTGAAAGGCTATAGTGAGAGTCCTTAAACAAGAAAGTTGCCTGCCACAAACCCCACGCAATCAGAGCCATCACAGCATCTTAAGTGAATCTACTGCCAAAACTCCAAAGTCTTCAGCTTATTGTTGATGCAAAGATGTTTGGATTATGCCATAAATGAATTACAATTAATATGTAAATACAGACATAAAACTAGGCTTATCACATGTAGCTATATCTGTACCTGCAATCAGCTTTTACAAATCTCTCCCTTTTGCAAGTTCCCCAAGCTACTTGCTTCACATTTTTTCTTCTCTTTAACCTTAGCTATCAACAGCCAGCAGATTCCTTGGCCCCTCTGGGATTCACATCCTTCCTAGGCTGGGCAAATTATGATCCATTTTATCAACAAGCAAGACAACATATTGGTGGTTTGATTTCATGAATGTGTCTCTTCCTTCCATTGTATATTATATATATGTGTGTATTTAAGTTTATGGGTTTGTGTAATCAAATTATTAAAGCATTAATAACAAAGACTTGGAGTAGAGGAAACCTTTTTTTAGTCACCTGAGACAGAAGCACTTAACCAGAACCTCTTGAACATTCCAGGTGAAAAGATTGTTATTTTTGCTCGATTCCTTTGCACAGCTCTGTAACTGTGTCAGAACTGCTCATCAGGCAGATTTTCACAGAACAAATCAACGATCCCAAAATAACCCCCTCCCCAAAAGTCAGAATTTTCACTGAGCAACTGCAGTCAATATAAATCTTAAACCTGTAAATCTGCCCTTCACCCCTCTGTAGGTTGCAATGTTTATGTTCCATGGAGATCGTGGTGGGTATAGTTAGAACTTGTGAAGACAGCAAATGTCATCATTAATAATGGTGACAACAATTTCTGCCACTGAAGGGCACACTGCACCTCAAACCTGCACATTCCCAGCCCAGCTCTGAAAGTCAAATGAGCAGCTTTCTCTGATTGTTGTTGATGTTGGGGAAGCAGTAAAAGCAATGAAAATTAAAAGTCAAAATGAAAATTTTATTAGATGTCTCTCTGAAAGCTTCCTGCACCTACAGAGGCAAAACTCCTAAAAGAGTAAGCATGGGGCATACAGAAGTTTTAAACATTCCTGATTTATTTAGCTGTCACAGTTCTGCACTCAGGTGACTTGGTTTGTCTCTGCCTGGAGCTGATCTGAATCAGCCTCTCTCCATCTCAGCATGATTTTGGGTTCTTTTTCCCCCATTCTTTTCCCCCATTTCCCCCCTTCATTCAAGTCTCTGGATTTGCACCCAAGGTTTGATAACAACATTCCCTCTTCAACTAAAGATGCATATCTTGTAACATATTTAAGAATAAACAGAGCTTATCTCTCATATTTACATGTCTGAATAATGTTATCAATAAGAACAAAAAATGTTAAATAATTTGAATTACAATACCCAGAAAAGTTTGAAGATTTAGATTTTTTTCAAGTATTTTTCAACACACACATTTCCATCTCTCTTTAAACATTGGGTAACCTCTTGGACTATCCAAGTTTTTGTTTAAATGACCAGTTCACTTCAGAATAAGTATTAAAGAAGAAAGGAAAATAATAGTCTTGAAAAATCTGTGATTCTATCTATACATTCATGCTGTAGTGTATGTCTGCATTCTCTCAGAGACTAATCCCAGACTGAAAGCTCGATGAGTGTCCCTGAATAATCCAAATATAAAGGACTCCCAAGCAGTGGTGCTGTGAGGCTGCTCGCCCACCACCAACTCTGCCGCGTTCTCACCTTCTGAGGAAAGCCCCCTGGATGCAGAGGTACCTGGTTTCCCCAGCAGTCTCAACCTGCATTTAATGGTTGCTAACAGTTCTCTGAGAATGACTCTCAAGTCTGTATCTGGAATGCCCAGGTACTTTCCTGTTGGGAAGGATGAAATGTTAACAGAAAAGTTTTACAGAGATGAATGTTTAGGAGAAGGTTTTCTAGAAATGAAAGCAAGTTTTGATATAGAAAAGAGATTTTTGCACAGGTAGCTGCTGAAGCAGAGCAGAGAACAAAGGTTGAGTTGGAAGGTTTAGAACAATGGCTTAGTTGAGTTAGAAGGCAGAAAGTCCAAAAGGTTGACTGGTCTGCAAATAAGGCATTGTCTCAACCAAGAAAAAGAGCATAGGCAGACAGAAAGCTGTTATTTACAAAGATAGACGAAAACTCCACTGCAAAACAAGTTTTTAAAGTTTAATGTGTAACCACTAACTCAGGTGATTGGTTGGTTACTAACATAGTATGGTAATTTTAGCAGTTTTGATAGGTTATATGTAAATGTAAAGGTTTTGTGTATGATGTTAATTGGTTGTTATGTAATTAGATGCAAAGCAAAGAAAGAGATATAATGCTTTGTAACATGGATAGAATGGGACTTCAGGACACACGGCTTGCCCTTGGCCAGCAGCCACAGGCATTACCCACAAGCCACGAGCCCTGATAACTCCAACTGTGCAATAAACAGCATTATATGAAGAGCCACCTGGAGTCCCCATCTCTCCATCAGGATCTTACACTTTCCCGGCTCTGAAGGGTGGTTTCCACAAAGCCTGACTGTAATTCTGTGGAAATGGGCCAGCAAGGTGTGAAGCAGCAGCAGCCAGGGCGGGTCCTTTGCAGGCTGAGGATGCTCCTGTGCTGGTCTCACCTCAAGAAATGTCTCCTGGGAAATCCCTGTGCTCCAGCAGGACCAGTGGCTCTGAGGAGGTGCAGACTGGCTGCAGCTTCCCCTTGGAAGTGTCCTGGTATGTCCCTGCCAGTTCATGGCACATCCAGCAACAGGGAAGGCAGCCCTGGCAGAGCTCAGTCTGTGCCAAGCCTTGGAGCACCTTGTTCCTGCAGAACACAGAGTGCAGAGGGGCATGATTGGACATCAAAGAAAGAGTTTGGCCTTTTGTTTTAACCTGGGAGAGTTATTCCTATAATGATTAAATTAACTAAGCTTTTATGGTTTAAGCTTTTAAGTTATGAACTTGTTTCCAACCTGCAGCCACATAGATCAGAGGGGTTGAAGTATTCTAGTAATTCTGCAGATCCAAGCAAAAATTTTCAAAATTTATTACATTTGGTAAGAATCTATTAAAAGCACAGATAAAATCAGTCACATCAACACCTTGTTATACCATCACCCTCCTGTTTTTCTGCTGCATTGGAAAAATGGATCATTTTTGTGACAAAATGAAAAGTTGAATTTCTGTGCTCACTGTAAAGATTTTGGCAGGTCTGATTGTGTGCTGGATTTGAAATATTTATTGTGCTGCCAGACCAATTCCAAACCCAAACAGTTTTACAGATAATTATGCCCACTAATTATATGCAAGGCACCCATTTCTCTTTCAGTGATACTATGCACACATGAATCTTCTGCTAAATGTTTACACTCAAACACTGAGGAGAACCAGAGCAACAAGCTCCCCTCATCTCCTTTACAAACTGGACAACTTCTTTTTCAGATTAAGCTGTTATAAATTAAAGTACTTCTTAGGAATCATTGTACTTTCTATAACATATGTGAGAATGCAGAAAGCAGTTTGGAAAGAGAAACCTAGAGGGACTGGAAGAGAGCCAAAACAATAAAGAACAATGAGTGGGCTTGCTGGTCTGTTGATCTTGGATTCTTACCAAGTATCTTTTTTTATGAGCTGATGGGGTTTGAGTTTGGGGTTTTTTTTTTGTTGTTGTTGTGATGGTTTATTCTTCTTTCTCTGTCTCCCCTGCCCCCATCTCTTTTTCCCATCTTACGAGATGAGAAGGACAAGGACAAGAGAAAGACAGCAAGGGAGTGTAGTAATTTTAAAGGGAGGATAAATAGGAATGAAAACACAGGTGTTTATTAGTACAAGAAATTGGTTTACAGCTTCATAAATTTAAAACAGGCATATCATATTGAACAGATTATGAAATGTTAGACTGTGCTGCTCAAGAAACTGGACAATCTGCTTTGCAGTGCAAAACATACTTATACAAGCACGCTGTGGATTTAATAGAAAGTTGGGGACTGATTAAATAAGTTGGGCTATAGAGAGAGTCATAGAATAATTGAGGCTGAAGGGAGCCTCTGGAGCCTCTGGCCTGGCCTGCTGCCCCTCAAAGCAGTATCAACAAAAGACAGTGATCAGAGCCTTGTCTAGCCTCATTTAAAGTCCATGGGGCTGGACAAGATGCATCCAAAGACACTGATGTCATTGGAAGGCTGATCCCATCTTTGAAAAGGGACTAGAAAAAGCCATGCTTGTCTTCAAAAGAGGTGAGAAAGGTGTTAGGAAATGCTGCTCCTAAAGTCTCAGTTCAGTCCTGAGAAAGGCATCCTGGAAAGCATTTCCAGGCACAAGAATGTGGGTGGTATCAGTGAGCAGGAATTTTCCAGAGCCACACTCTGCAAGCTGTGCAGGTCCAGCTCTGGCCTGGGGCTCAGGGCAGAGCAGTGGGTGCCTCTGAACCCCGCCTGCAACCAGAAGTCATCCTTTAGTACCTCTGTAGCCAAAGGGAGCAGATATGAACTGGACTGGACACGCTGCTGGCTCAGAGGGGCAGTGGTGCAAAGTCCAGACCTCAGTTCCAAGTGACACGTGCTGGAGATTGGGACTGGGGCTGACACTCTTTCACTGGTTTTAAGAGCAACCAGAGCAGTGGCATGAAAACACCCCCAGCCACGGCTGACACCAAACTGGGTGGACCAGATTATGTGGGACCCTGGGGCAGAGTCACTCAGAGAGGTGGCACTTCATGAGAGCGGACAAAAAAACCCAAGCGATCAAACATGTAATTGTGAGCTGGGAAGAACTGGTGATACAGGCAAGGGGCTGACTCACCAGGAAGCAGATCTGGAAATTGCAGCCCTGGTGACCATGGCATGTGACAGTGGTTGTGGCAGTGACAGCTGGCTGTCCCTGGAGCACAGGGCTGCTGTGGAGAGGGCATCCAGGGAAGAGCTGACACTTCCCTGCTCGGCACAAATGGAACATCACAAGCAGAACCCTGTCTGTGCTTGCAGCCCATGGAAAAGAGAGAGGACATTGTAGCAAGTCCAGGAGAAAGCTACAGCCTAGTTTGGAGACTGAGGCACCTGACATTTAATGAGAGGCTGAATCCCAGAGCCCCAGGCTGGGTGAGGCTGGAGGGGCCCCAGGGGCTCCTCTGGTGCCACCCCCTGCTCCAGCAGGGCCATCCCAGAGCACAGGGCACAGCAGTGTGTCCCTGTGGCTCTGCAATGTCCCCAGGGAGGAGACCCCACAGCCTCTGTGCCCCATCTGCTAAGGGCTGGCACTGCCCGGGGCAGAAGCTGTGCCTCCTGTGCAGGGGCAGCTCCTGGGCTCAGTCCCTGCCCGTGGCTCTGGGGCCATTGCTGGGCCTGGAGCAGAGCCTGGCCCTGCCCTGCCCCTCCTGCACACAGGGACAGGCACTGGAGGGAAGCTGTTTGTTCATTGTGGAGAAGAGATGGCTGAGTCTGGATCTAACTGCTGCCTTCAGCTACTTAAAGGAGAGCTGTAGAGAAGATGGATCTATATTCTTCTCAAAATGTACGAGAAGCTACAAATCCCAGAGGCAAGTTTCCTGCCAGAGCAGAGGTTAGAGCAGAGAACAGGTTGTGCAGAGAGGTTGTGGGATAACTCTCCCTGATGATACCTGAGTCTGACTGGACTAAGCCCTGATCCAACATTCAAGCTGACCCTGCTCTGAGGTATCCCATGAAGTTTTACTCTCTGGCATGCTGGGTGTCTCTCTTGGCATTTTGAAGATGTGACAAATTATGCTTTGAAGGACTTGTCAGCTAATTTCTTCTCCTGCAGTTTTGGTCTATTATATATCTAATTTCTATGCATCCATCTTTTGAACTTCATCATTTTCATCTTTCCAAAATATGGAAGCAATATTAAAGTGTCTCTAAAACCCGATGGATTTAACAAAAGTTATGCTGATTAATGGAGACAATTACTTCTCTATTAAAAAGTTCCAGAAATGAACTAAAATGATATTATTCCAATTCAGTTTTTTATCTCTTCACTTAATACAATGGCTTCTTCTATGACAGGAGCTAAAACAATGAACAAGGAAGAGAAAGATATATTGCAGAGCACTTCATCAGGGAAATATGTTTCAAGTTCTTCCGTTACTTAAGTTTTATATTCAGCTTACACCCATGAGTACCTTTGCTTTTTAAAACATGGAGAGTTACATGTGACATCTAACGCTGCTAAGTGCATATTCCTATGTTTTTGGGTTTTGTGAACAAGATGGATGACCGAATCTCCAAAGGAGACAACTTTCAGGTGTCTGCAGGCTAAGATTGGAGAAACTGCTTGGAAATGATAATCAGATGGGTTTTCTTCTCCAAAGGAATGTTTGTTAAGCTCGGGTACTTATCTAGTGTCCTACCAGGTATTTGAGTGATTCACTAAGAGTGACATCCTGACCTTCCCTCTTGTGAAACAGGGAGTTGCTTTCCATTGCATAAGTACAAAACAAGGCAGAGGAAAGATGTGGCAAAAACAAAAAATGCTCAACAGCAGCCTCCTCAGTTGCAGGGGACTGTCTCGTGCTGTACTGTCTTTTCATAGATTTTTGCTATACCACAGTCTCAGCCAGAAGGGAAATCCCTATGTCTAGTGCATGAATTATGTACCTTTTAATAACGTTATAAAAGTATTAGCGCCGCTTTAATCTTATTTTAATGTCAATCACCAGTGGTATTTGGCATGGTAAAACACTGCCTCAAAAAATGGTCACAGAAACTTAACTTTGCAGCACAGTTAAAAAAAAACCAAACCAAAACCAACAAAAAACAATTAGCTACTTATTATTTAATGGGCAGCAGTCAATGCCCTGTGGGAATTAGAGCCCAGATTGGTACCAACAGGAAGCACAACAAGTTTGCACCTTCCAGGCAGAGAAGTGCCACTGTCCATGATGAAATATCTGCTGCTTCCTCACTGCAGTCAGGGGGATAAATGCAGCACCACTGGCTTTTGCAATGCAAACGTGGTCATGTCTACACAGCCTGTTCAATGCAAATGTCCTCAAATGATAAAGTGAAGCACAGGGAACAAAAAATATGCCCAAGTTGTTACACAGAGCGTGGAAGGGGTGTTTGCTCAGACAGACTCTGAGCACCATCTGGGAGACAAGTGTTTAGTTTTGCAGCAGATTGCATAATTTCCATATAGAATCTGGAGAAAAGCTCTAAATGCTTTAATAGATAGTTGATTTAACATGCGTTTAATCTTTATTTTGTGTTGTCTTAAAGGCTATGCATATGTTTTGAATGACAGAAGTAGTCATTAACTTGTTACAGTGCTCATCCCTTTGCACAATTCGCTTTCTTTTCTCTGCCCCTCTGTGCGTGTGTCTGTGTGCATGCAATATTTCACCTTACACAGTTCCCTTCCCCAGCACATGGTAATTAATCTTAGTAAAAGCCAAGCACCTACTGCATATGCATGCCACTTGATTGATTAGATTAAAAATTTAATGTTACAGTTCATACATTAGCAATATTTCAATATAACATATACCAAGAGCTCTACTATCAATAAGAGGAATACTTGAAGAACAACACAAATTAACACCTGAAGCATAAAGAATGACCTTGAGAGAATGAAATGCTTTATGTAAAACACAATGCTTAGAGTGTATTTAAGCTGAGCACCATGTTTATGTGCTAAAATAGTTGTAGGAAGCACTGCCCCTCAGAACAGGAACATTTCTGACGAAGAATTTCTCACCTGGAGCATTCTGGAAGTAGTACAGTGTTGAAAAACCCTGCATTCATTTTTTAGGCTCTTTTTTTGGTGGTATCCACCTAAATACATCCTCTGCTACAGACCAGTAAAAATCTATACATTACAGCTTTTTTTTCAATTTTCTTCTTGCACAAGTTGATCAAAACATTGGAAGACATAAACTTGAGAATTCACTTTACTAGGACTAGAAGCACAAAGAAATATAATAAAATGACTATCAAAGAGGCACGCTGCCTTATGTGACATTGTTATGACAAAATGAAATACCAGCCGTCATTTGGATATCTGTTCCTCTGTATCCAAAAGCAAAATTACATCAAAACCCTTCTGCACTGATTGACTTGTAATGCAATACACAGCAGCATCTTTGAACCTTAAGCAATGATAATGCTTCCAAACCTGCTATAAACTGGGTCAACTGTACAAAGAAATTGTAAAAAATGATGCAGTAATTCAATTTAGCACTGTGTAAAAACTGCACAATAGCAGGATTAAAGGACCTGAAAATGAAGACAAGTGGTTCATTATTAACTCTTTAAATGTTGTTCCCTCTACTTTTTCTGCAATGTCATTTATTTCTAGCTTAGAATTGTGATTTCTTTGTCATGATACACTGGATATATTCTATATTGCCTCTCCATATGAGCACACTGAAGTTTTCCCAAAGGCTTAATAAAGTTTATGAAATAAGACAGCGTTCACTATTTATTTTATCCACACAGGTAACAAAATAAATTAGAAAGAGAAAGCATTATACAATCATATAGAAGCTGTGATGTATATAAAACATAGTCAACTTTAAGAAAAAAATAAAAAGGAAAAAACTCCAGCTGTTGAAGTGGCCAAAACAAAAGTAAAATTATAATAATAATTTTAAAAAGAGTAATGCTAAAGCTGCAAATGAAAAGTACTTGTATGAAGAGGAGATATCTGTTCGTACCTCATCTAATGCAGTCATTGAAACAACTAGCCTCTTGTGCAACACAGTAATTTTATAGGCATAATTTCTTTATTTGCTGAAAGAGGTTTTTTTGGGTTTTTTGTTTGTTTTTTTTTTTCCTTGGGCTGCTGTGTGTACATGTGACTGTGTTTTGGAGCAGCAGGTGCAGTGCCATGGCCATCCTTCCAGCAGGAATTCCAGCTTCTATCCCAGTGTACAACAATAGCACTCCATGCTGAGAAGCCTCAGAACCCAGTGTTCAATTCAGAGGCATCATCAAAATCAGTAACAATTGAAGAGAAACCAGCCTGGAATCATTTCAAGAGCTGGGTAAAGTCTAAAGGTGAAAATAAATAAATAAATAAAATAAAAATCCTGCTTCAGGGGAGCAATTGTACTTTTGTGTCTGAATCTATAAAAAACCTCCTCTGAATTCTTTACTTTGAGAGCTTAGACAGCTTCAATTAAATTGAGTCTGGACATCTAAAAATAAGTTGATAATAGACAGAAGTGCAGGCTTACTTCTGCTACAGAAACTTGTCTGTCTTCCAAACTGTTACATGTTTGATAACACTAATTTTTTAACTTAATCTTATTCTCGGTTGACAGAGGTTTGATGCAAAATTCTAGCTGGCAGTTAGAGTTTTTGCCTAAATTGTTGGGTTATGTGGTCCAAAAGGCACACTGTGGTTCTGGCCAGCTCCCCTCCAAACCAAGGGATCTGCTGGAGCTCCATCTCGTCCCCTGCCTGGTGCCTCCTGCTGATGCACAAAAGTGCCAGGACAAAGGAACTCTTCAACTCATTGAACAGTGGTATGTTTACTGCAGCTCTGGGCACACGTGAGGTAACCCTCCCAAAAGCATGTGCAAATTCCCAAAGCATTGGCTCGCCCTGATACCCATAAAAGCCTCACATACTCATAAAAGTCCCCAAAACACCCACACATATTCATTGCCTGGCCCCAACTGTCCCTACTTTGTATTAAAATGAGCTGAATGTCCATCACGGCTGCAGTGCCTCTTCTTAATGGGGTCGGTGTCTCTGGGAATGGGGCAGTGCTCCTCTGAAGATGGAGTCAGTCTCTTCCTCTTTACCTTGTCCCGTTGCCAGGGCTCCTTGACCCTGCCAGTCATGGTCCAGGCTCCCTCTCCTGGTTTCAGTTCTCTCAGAGGCCAGGTGTGTTTTCGGTTCTTGCTTCTTCACAATGCTGCGTGTACTCCCTATTGCTTCTGAAAAGCAGAACTGGATCAAATGCGTGATATATTGTCTTTGCTCTAGCTACTCCAGTTATACTCATCTGCTAATGATTAAACCTCTAGCTTCTTCTTCTAGTCCCCTTGTTAAGTCCCTTAATCGAAATATATTACTTTTATCTTGCTAACTTCATTTCTAACTTTTAAATTTTCTAATCCTTGATTCACTGCCAGGGGCAGCTGGGCCACAGTGCCGTGCCCTGGGTCTGGTGTTGGCACAGCTGGGTGCAGCCAGCGCTGGGTGACTGCTCTGGAAAGCAGTCTTGGGTCCCTGCCCTTCACAGTATTCATGGCACTTTCCACAACAGGAATTTCCACATTGCTTGGCCACTGTGATAAATAATTTTTTAAAAATGGAGCAGGAGAAAAATCCCAGCAATCCAAAATAAACCAGCAACTGGAGCGATGATCAGCACGGATGTTATTGCTAACAAAGGAGCCTCCAGCCCAAATTTAGTGACTCGTCTGCAACTTACAATTTGTGCTTTAATGAATTTCTAGTTTCTTCTCTGCTCCCCTCTCTCAATTAGCAGTAGTAATTATCTGGATTACTGCTCCCTTTTGTACTCACAATTACATGGTCCCAGGGCACAGGAGCTGGAGGATACATCAGATATTTCTGTATCATTGTGTTTTGCACCTCTGGTGAAACACAAATTGTGGCCTGCACTCATTTCAACTTATATTTCATAGAAAAATCTTTGGCCCATGAGCTCCATTGCAATATTAATGTTGGAGCTGTCATTTAGTCAGCATGAGATGAAAGACAGTAGCTGAGCACTTATAAAAGTATTCATGCAACGAGAGTTCACTCAATGCCACAACGGGTACCACGAGCAGGAAATATTTTAAATATTGTGACGGAGCAGTTTGTATTGAGACTGAAGAGAGATAAAAGGGACACATTCATTTAACTGTATCAATTATCATTAGGCAATTAATGCTTTCTCCATCTGTGGTCAAAAACAGAAGTTCTTTTCCATGAGAAGTGGTCACACGTGATGACTGTACATTTATTTTTATGTCTAGGAACAAGGAAGAATGCAGAACTTAACAGTTTCTTTTTTAAAAAATTCTAAATGCTTAATTAGATGACAGAAAATTGACTGAAGGAATAAAGTAAACTTTAAAATCAGAGTGGGAACAATTCTTTTCATTCTAAGCATAATATTAATTATAATTATGATAGTTATATTTGTGACATAAATTTATAAATCTTTTATGCTGCTTGTTTCCTTGGTTTTTGCAGTTTTCTCAGCTTGGCTGACGACAGTGGTTCAACATTTACGTTTGCTTGTAGTCAATCTCATGTTTAAGCTACGGGAATTTGCAGCCAGAGGTTTCATACTCTGGCAGAGTGCTCTATTTACAGAAGACAAAAATCAATGTTCCCATTGCTCTCAGTTCTCTCAGTTTTTTTCAAAAGGTTTTTTTTTGGTTTTTTTTTTTTTTTCCTGGTGTCTGTTTTTTTCTTGATGCACAACTGCACTTCTATAACTTCCATAATTTCATAGTGACTTTATGGTAACTTTCAAGGCATATTGAGTCTTGGCTGCACACTCCAGCATTTAACTGAGTCTATACAAAATCAGTATGCAGGGTAATTGCACCAAACTTGGATTAGCTAAAGCTCAAGGCACGATGTCTACCAGAGCATCAGATTTCTATCATGGCCATGCAGCAAGGAAAACTTCCAGATTTCAGGTTCAAAGCGTGAAAAGAATGTTTGTGTTGAGTTGGATACTGATGCACAGAGCAGCTCTGCACTGATGAGACCACGTGAACAGGGTACATGGAGATTAATTTGGAAAGGTAATCCATGGCCTGATCAGCAAAAGATTAAAATATTTGGAGCAAAAGCCAACTAGGGCACAGCAAAATGAGGGATGGAAATTACAGCGACATACTCCCACTTTTCATCGTTTATTCATTTATTCATTTACTCTTCTTGACCATGGTGCTTGTGAAAGCAGAATGCAGTTTGCTTTTATGCATACCTTGTGGTATATGAATGCTTGTTTCTCAGTAGGATTAATATGCATTCCAGGGATAGGATCCAATATGTGCTGAAATCAAAAGAGAAGCTTGTATTGATCTCCAGCTTATTTGAACCAGGTCCAGATCAGGGAAATAAGTGATACGTTCTGTGTTTCTGAGTGAAGGAACACGCATCAATTAATGGTGCCACAGCTGGCTTCTGGCACTGTCTGTGCAGGGTAATTGCCAGTTGCTTTGGTAGGTATGAATAAAATTAAGGCCTTTGGGATGGAAAAGTATGTACAAACCTTAGATGCTTTATATGAAAATCCTTAGATGTTTTATATAAAAAAATGTTATTTTTCATATGGACTACGACAGTGAAGAACCATGGGGTTAGAAAGTCCCATTTGTGTGCCAGAGCTCCTGCCACGTCCTGTGTGTGGGTACCATCAGCACAGCCAGCAGACCCAGCCATTATCTGCATGAATCCCTTGGCAAAGCTAGAGTTTGTGCAGAAAGGGAGAGCAAGTTTGCTTTGTTGGGGTGAAGCTGGGCTGGACACGAGCACAGTGTAGGGGAAAGATGGCAGCACTGCCTGATACGTGCAGGGGGTTACAGCAGGGGGTGGAGAAATGTGGACTTCTAGATGTGTTTGCTAAGATAGATAAGCAATTAGAGGAGGCAGAGATTTAAGAGCCAATAAACCCTAAATAGAAGGCAGACCTGTCTGCTGTGATGAGGTAGTCATTTAGGCCCATAACAAGTGTCACTGCAGTAATTAGAATATACTGAGAAATCTGATTGGAGTTGCTGCATGATGAGAGCATTGCCAACTGCTTTTGATGCTGGCTGATAGCACCAGTAACAGGCTGGCAACACCTGTTCCCAATTCTTTACCAGCAAAAGGGGAAGATGCTTTTGAGTGGGTTTATCCTTTAGTATCTCCCCTTTTATTTCCAGCCTCTTAGATCCTTTGTGAACAAATAAACAGCAGTTAGTTGTGCCAGACATTGCTTAAGCTCAGTTAAGAGGTGCCATATATATATATATATATATACACATTACATTCTTCATCTCCATATTACATTTGCTGTCAAGGTTTGGATTCACTTTGCAAGTTTTTAAAGTGGTACTATTTTATTCTGATGTTTGTCATAAGCATTGGCAAAGGGTTTTGCTGTCCTTTCTTTGGAGTTTCAACTTGCTTGAAACAAGAAAAAAGATTCTTTTCTGTAGATCAATATTCCCTTAAGATGTAAACTCAGCGGCTCTTACATGTGAAGCAAGGTTTGGCCTGGCCAGGACTGTGATGTTGGATCTCGAGGGCTGCAGAGATTGTGATGAAGAATCAATAACCAGAACAATCTCTCACAGCCCTGTGCAGCCTCTCACCATCTGCTTTTGTCCTGCTGTAACTGGAGGTAGTTTTCTGCAAGTGACATGCAAAATGGAGGAATTCAGGAAATTCACATGGCAGTTTCAGTGCTGGACCGAATTGTAAGTTTGCTCCCAGGGGTGGGGTTTTGCTGTCAGCAATGATGTTCTTGTGTCCTGAATTGCTGTTGCAGGAAGCAATCACAGACTCACCCTTCTCAGCTGGGATGTGCTGCTCCCTTTTGCTGTTGAAACAGAGGCTGTCACCCTAGGTCTGCCTGAGGGACAGGCTGGGTAAAGTGAACAATTTTGTGCAGCATTTTGGGGTGACATCAGCAGTTTCAAGCCCTGCAAATATGTGCACAGTATTTTGCTCTTCTAAAAATTGTACCTGTTCCCGGATGTGAACAAGCTGAGCTTTCTTGTGTCTTTTTGATATCCTTACAAGAGAATGAGTCAGGATTATGCTGCTGGACATGCACAGCCAGCTTTCTGTCCCCCAGGTCATGAGAGACTCTAAATATATGCCTAGATATGTGTTTAGGAATGGGGCTATTTTTGTACCATCTCAAATGGAACTGTTCTCAGCCATTCGGCCAGGATAAGATCCAGGGCAAGCTGAATATCCTTGCAGCCAAATGCTGGGGGTGAGTATTTATAAGGCAAGCAGGAATCCTAGTGTGTTTATTAATGATCTGAGATGCACAGAAAGTCTGCAAATGGCTGGATATTCATAAAACAGAGGAAAAGTTCAGATGCTGCATGCTGGGATGTTACAGTTCTGTTCCTGTGAGGACCTTCTGTCTTAGTGTTGTGAATGACCTTCTCATTTATGGAATCCCTCTCTGCTTTTCTCTCCAAGCTATTGTTCTTCTGTGTTAATTAAAACCCAGACAATTAAGTATACAAAAGTGCACTCAAGCTGTTGTGCACACCCAGCTGAAAACAGGGCCAAATGGCCAGAAACAAGTTAGTGGACCCATGAGCTTTGTCACTGGAGTAGAATGACTGGGTATGAAACTCAGGAGTGGGAAGGAAAGTGACATTTAAATTATGCTGCTGTTCCTCCTACAGGCTTCTGACAGGGTATTTTCAAAAAGGAAACTAAATGCACTTAAATACAATGCTTGAAAATAATTACTTAATGTGTTTGAGTCTTAAATGAAAAGTGAACCCTGTGAGTCTCCGCTGTTCCACCATGAGTGTGACATGGAAAGCCAACACTACAACTCCTCAGATCTTCAGTGCACTAACTTGCATCCTTAAATGCTGGCCTTGTGCTGTTTCTGTTGAACCCACACAAAAGAATTGGTCATGAGGAGAGTGGAACAGCTGGCAAAAAAAGGGGAAAAAACCCAAAACTAAAAAAAAGCATGAGCAGCTAACGTCATTGTCATGGGTAAAAGACAGCAATGAACCACAGGCAAGAGCAGAACTACTAGGGGGAAAAACAACCTGAAATGGAGGTGATTCAAGTGTAATGTCAGGGTCTCTCGAGGAAGTGATCCACAGATGGACAGAGAAGTGGAGAAGAAATGGCTTCAGACAGGTAAAGGCTAATTTTTGATGTTGGAAAGAAAGCTTTATCCTTCTTGTCTCAGGCTCCAGTTTTAAAAGGGTATTTATCCATGGGGTTAACCTCATCTGCTCCACTAACTGCACTCCAATGAGAGATAAGGAGATAATTAAAATTACCACCATGCTTAATCAACTTGCCAGCATAGGGATACTCTCTTGAATTGGGACACAATTAAATTAAGCTTAGCTTCTTCCAAATATATGCAAGAAGTAGACATCTGGCAAAGTCTAGCTGCAAGTGTACAGAGCTGCATTACAGCACTCACCAAGGACAAAGGAAATGGAAAGTGGAAGGATTTGGGAGAGCAAGAGTTCTGCCAACTCCTTTAATCTTCATCTTGCAATGCAGCCTATCAATCCCACCAAAAATGCTAATGATTTCACTAATTTGTTGGTAAACCAATAACCTTGTGATTTCTGTTGTTTGCCCATGTATGCATAAATACATATGAAAATGCATGCATGTATGCTGATGCAGGTTATTTTACAATATTTCCATAAGCATCTCTAACCGTTGTGTTTCACAACAATTAATAACTGCAATTAAAAGATCTGAAAATGGTATTAAGGGAAGCAGACTAATTGAGCTAATCAGAGACAAGATCAAGGCCCTCCTGGCCTTGAAATCTATAGCTCCATGACAAGGAGTCTGTGAATATTTGCTGAATCTAAGGATATTAATAATAAGCTGTTACAGTTCTGTCCATGTACAAGACATCAGGGACTTAATTTTCACAATATGCCCAGAAGGTAAATAGCAGAATCTTTATTCATTTTGCTGAATCAAAAAGTTGAGAAGACCTGCTGAAGCCCCAGCTGGAACTAATCATAGCCAGAGTTTATGTTGCAAATTCCTGAACCCCCACCTCCTAAGGACAAAACAGATAATTTGGGTTGGGGCTGGTAAACTCATCTGACAGCCAGTGATGTTATCACTCTCTGAAAAGCCAGAAAAAAATCCAAACAAGAACCATTGACCACTTTTTGTTTTAAATTATATTACCTGGAACAGGCATCAGCCCATTCCTTTCAACTATCTGTGTGAAGAAAGAGAATAAATTCTGTTTTTCTTCTGCCCAGACTCTAGGAGTAGTAAGTTCATTCACTGTTTTCTGCTTTTTTGTGTTCTCTGTGTAATTTACTGTTTCATATATGTGGGGAAGGTTGTAGAAATACTGTTAGAGGTTGAAGAAATGACTTGTTAATTTATTCCATAGTGAGATATCACTTGAATGCTTTGGCATTGCACTAAGTCTCCTCAATTCCCAAGTTTCCCAAGCTTCCTTGTTCTAGCCCGAGCAGTAAAGAGAGCTTTACTTTCAGACCATCCTCCTTTTCCAACAGGTCCTTCCTCTTGCTGGGATCTTGGTGACCTTGTCACTGTTCATCCTGGAGAGTGTATGGAGTATCACTGGCAAGTGGAACTGAAGCCATCCATGTTTCTCTAAGGGGCAAAAGCAACTCAACCCCTGAAACTCCTGCTCAGGCAGAATTTGCCACTAGTGCCAGTTCTTACCCCAAATCTCACCAGGCCTGACCTGGAAGAGGTTGTAGGCTTGAAGGCATAAAGTTCAGTATTGGAAAGGTAGCTCCTGGGAGGAGAGAGAGGTGGTGAGGGGAAGCAAAAATCAAATTGTTGTCTGAAATTCTATTCTTTGAGACATGAGCACATTTCAACGAAAAGTTTAAGAAGTGATTAGCATGTTATCAAAACCGTCTGTGCAGGACTACTTCGCCATAGAAAAAAAGGAATGCTTTCATTAATAGTAATCCCAGACAACCATTCTGACATGCTGATTTTTTATTTTCAGGCATCAAAGAACCAAGCTTGTGAGGGAACATTCTAATATCCCCACTATCTTTTCCTCTTCCCTTTCAAACTGAACAGAGCACATCCCCTCATTTTTCTGTTGTGTTGAGCCACTCTTTTACACCAGTGGGTTGTGAAACCAGAACTCCCACTGACACAGGATCAGAGACAGGCTTAAGATTTTTGAGGAGGTTCTGAAGTCCTGAGAAGCCCTTCAAAAGCTGTGTGCTTTTAGCTGGGCTGAATCACTACTGTCTTCAGATCTAATCTTTCCAGCAATTGATTTTCCCTTTATCCTCTGTGACCAAACTTCTCCCATGGGAAGAATTATGGTTCCAGCTTTCCTAAAATTCTGTAATTCTTATTCCCAGGGTGACACAAAAATGGGTCACACTTTGAATCCTGTTTACACTAGCTGTGCAAACTTATTCGTTGCTTTTCTCATGCAGATGGTTGCATGTAAGAAAACATATTTGTTAGATGTAAATTTTAGCTGCTTGGGGTCTGTATCTCTGTGTAATATCCAGCCTAATGTCAGCAAAGGACAACATTTATGTTTTCATTTAAATAGAAAGTAAGCAGATGGGACTTCTCTCATCCATAGAGTAGTAAATTAAAACCAAAAGTAACAATTTTTTTAATGTTGTGCTCTGCTGGGATGAGGGCTTGGCGTTATGACATCTGCTCTGGTTTGAGGATTCCAGGAGCTGCTGTACAGCATTTTCTGTAACACTGAGATGAATTCTGCTAATATTGTTTTTGCATAATCCTGTGAACATGCACACAGAAACTCTGTGCTGCTCACTCTCCCCTCATATACAGCCCAGTACTGACTTTGATGCTTTCACAACATATGTCAATAATGATCACCATGGCTGAAACACTCTCACACAAAATCCAATTCAGATTATCTGAGGAGGGAGACAACGGGAGAGAGAAGAAAAGAGGTGCCAGTCTGCCAAGCTGTAGCTTGGTATCCCAAGTAAACAGCTTTTCCTCAGCAAAATTTAGAATTCAGATTTTCTGTGAATCTGCCAACCATTACAGCAAGTTATTGAGATTCCACTGAATATTCACAGAATCACTGAGGCTGGAAAAGCTCTCCAAGGCCATGGAGTCCCAGCTGTGCCCGATGCCCACCCTGTCCCCAGCCCCAGCTCTGAGTGCCCCCTCCAGGTGACACCTGCAGGGATGGGCACTCCAAACCTCCCTGGGCAGCCCCTGCCAAGGCCTGAGCACCCTTTCCATGGAGAAATTCCTCCTGCTGCCCACCCTGAGCCTGCCCTGCCCAGCCTGAGGCTGTTCCCTCTCCTCCTGTCCCTGTTCCCTGGAGCAGAGCCCGACCCCCCTGGCTATCCCCTCCTGGCAGGGAGTTGTGCAGAGCCACAAGGTCCCCCCTGAGCCTCCTTTTCTCCAGGCTGAGCCCCTTCCCAGCTCTCTCAGCTGTCCTTCACATGACATACTCTCTAGAGTACCTTCCAGATATTTCCTTAACAGATAGAGATCTGACAGTGCCCAGGAACTATCAATACTAACTTAATTTTTGTTTTTTATTTGTAAATTGTTAGGACTTTTCATCGTTAACCAGACACAAAGCATTTCTAGTAAGTGATTAGATCATTTTGGAGAGCTCAGCACAACATGACACAGATATGGTTTAAAACTGAAATGCTTCTTCCATCTCCATAATCCAGACAGCACTGCGGGTGCTTAGGAAGCAGATATTCTCTTGGATCTTTCAGGAAAACACTTTTGGCAAATCCAGACAAAATACAAGTTCTTCTTATAGATTTATATGACTTTTTCTTTTTTTTTTTCTTTTTTTTTTTTTTTTAATTAACACTGTCAACCTGAGAGGAAGTGCCTTTTTCAGTAAGGTTGTGTTAGGCATTCACAAACAGTTCCCTTTTACTTCTCTCTGAGGAGAATGAACAGTGGGTGACACTAAGGGACATGAGGAAACAGCAATTGTGTGTTTATTTCAAGGCTGTGCAATTACTTTTGTTGATGTTTTTGTTCAGTGACAATAATGATACTATCTCTCACATAAATATAATAAATAGTTAATATTGTGAATGATGATATTTTAGGGAATCCTATTGTGAGAAAGAAAAAAAATCTTATTTGGTCTCAAGTGTTCATATAAATTTGCTGTGCAAAAGGAAATATGATGAATAAATTTGTTACATAGACTTCTGTGGGTAATTTCTTATGCATAGAGACCCTGGGACTGAGGCTCTGTGCAGGTGCAGAGCAACATTAAAATTTATGCAATTGTAGAATTTAATCCTTTATGGAAAATGAACTTTCCTCCTGAATCAGCCAGAATGTCTGAGCTTCTATCAGCAGTAGCTGGTACATCATGTGCAGAGGTCTCTGAGCTGCCTCCTTCCCAGACACCTGCCCATATTCCCCACTAGCAGTGGTCAACATTAACATTTTTTTATCAAGAATTTTGAGCAAGAAGATCTTAAGATTTTTTTTTTTCTTTTTTTTTTTTTTTTTTTTCCATTGGAGCTTTTGTTGTGGGAATAAAGAACTGGAGTGCAAAAGCATGGAGAGGGGGCCATTTAATAACACACTCATTTGGAAACCTGAGGGATCAGGAATATCTTAAATGGCACCTCCTTCTGTGGATTTAAGCTAGGGAGAAATGCTAATCTTCATTGATGGTTTCTTTTAAAAAAATAAGGAACATTTCCTTCTTTGAGACAGATGGTTGAAATGGAGATGTTTCCTCTTCTAACCTCATTTACCTCAGCAGCTAAACTGCTCACTGAAGAGGTAGGGTACTTCAGATCACAGCTTCTTCTATCCAGGGAACTGAAATTCAAATTTAAATGCTTATCAGTCTTTCTGGAGAGTGCTTCATCACCACCATGTGCTGCACCCTGCGTCTCTGTGAGCACGGGAAGGAGTGTTCTCCTTCACTGTTGAAGGGAAGCTGTTTATCTTGCCTGACACTAATTTGGAAGAAGATGCACACCTTTACATTCTAATCCTACAGTTAGGAAAAATGTAGTTTGAGATTCCCTAAAACATGGGAAGTCATTCCAAAGAGACCTCCTGCACTCCGCTGTGTTCTGCAAACTGGATATAAGGAGTTACCACTGATTAACTCCTGCATTCTTCTAATCCCACATTTTTAAAGTTCTCATGAAATTTTAAAGTTCTCATGAACTTTTAAAGTTCTCATAAAATTAAAAATGTGGGACAGTTTTGTGCCGGAACAGTTTTGTTCTTTAGCAATAATGGGGAAAGGATCATCTGGTCTTTGCAAGGAGCAATCCCACATGGACTCTGGAAATACATTTGACTGTCTTTAGGGCAAGAACTAATTCAGAGAAAGGCTCTTTATTTGCCACCTGTGGGCCTTGACCTTGACCTAGAAAGTCTGTCCTCACTGTTGCATGAGGGGCAATTAAACTTCTGTGAAGCAAAACCTCCCTATCATAGCAAAGTATGTCAAGTGTATCAGAGCTCAAACCTCCAGCCTCATTTTATTCCCTTTAAATGTACCAAGCTGCCTCACATTAATTTGAATAAACTGAGAACAACAGCATTTAATAGGTTTGGAAAACTTGAAAGTTGTTTGAGGGTAGCTAGGATTTATTTATGTTGAGGGGAAAGCAGGTTTCCAAAATAAGTGAGACACGGATTTCCAGCACAAGGAGGGGGAATCAGACACACTGCTGGGACTAGGGTTATTTAATATCTTCATTAATGACATAAATGAAGGGATGGAGTTGCACCCTCAGCAGGTTTGCAGGTGACACAGAGCTGAGGGGGCAGGGACATTCCTGAGGGACCTGGACGAGCTCCAGAAGTGGCCCCTGGGAATCTCCTGGGGTGTAACAAGGCCAAGGGCTGGGGCTGCTCCTGGGTGGGGGCAGCCCCCGGGATCCATCCAGGCTGGGGCTGAGCAGCTGCAGCAGCCCTGGGAGAGGCCCTGGGGAAGCTGTGGGGCAGAGCTGGGCCTGCCCCGGCCGGGAGCGCTGGGAGCCCAAACCCGGCCCTGGGCTGAGCCCAGCGGGGGCAGCAGGGGAGGGGATTCTGCCCCTGTGCCCCGTGCCCAGCTGAGACCCCACCTGCAGAGCTGCCCCAGCCCTGGGCACAGCCCAGCAGGGACCTGGAGCTGCTGCAGAGAGCCAGAGGAGGCACCAGGATGAGCCCAGGGATGGAGCAGCTCTGCTGGGAGGAAAGGCTGGCACAGCTGGCAATGTTCACCTGCAGAGGAGAAGCTTTGGGCTGAGCTCAGCGTGGCCTTGCAGGGCCTGAAGGAGCTGCAGGAAAGATGGAGAGAGACAATTGCCAAGGGCTGGAGGGACAGGGCCCAGGGAATGTCTCCCAGTGCCAGAGGGCAGGGCTGGATGGGATATTGGGCAGGAATTGTTCCCTGGCAGGGTGGGCAGGCCCTGGCCCAGGGTGCCCAGAGCAGCTGGGGCTGTCCCTGGATCCCTGGCAGTGCCCAAGGCCAGGCTGGACACTGGGGCTGGGAGCAGCCTGGGACAGTGGCAGGGGTCCCTGCCCAGGGCTGGGGTGGGCTAGATGGGCTTTAAGGTGCCTTTCTACACAAACCATCAAGATTTTATGAATATTTTATGGTTTTATGATTGATTTTATGATTCTATAATTAAACTACATTGGTCTAAGAAGTTCTGTGCCTGTGATCTAATACAACCTAGGGAAAAGTTCAGAGCCCATTTTACATAGGGAGGAGGGCAGGCTGGAGCACACACATGATCTGTTCTGTTACAGTAGCTCAGCTGATGGGAAGTATTTTATTAAGCTCCATTACCTGGTGGTTAAAGCACGGGTCACTGCTGTTCTTTCACAGACCCACAGAAGGTGGGGAGTGTACCCAACCAGAGCACTGATTTCTTACATAAAGCAAAGGTGCTTTTAAAATTCCTGTGGATCCACGGACCCTCAGATTCATGTTGTGTATAAAGGAACACAATGTGAGATCTCTGATATTTTGGGTTTTGTCGGCAGTGCTGACCACCACAAAGGTTTGCAAGTCTCCAGGAAATGCAGGTAATCATTGTTTTGCTGGGATCTGTGATTAAATATGCTTTGTTTTCTGTTATACCCAAATGAAATGCATTCAGAACCCCCTTTCTATCTGTCACCCTTAAAGATGTGAACGTTTACAAGTGGAAAGAGAATCCTTGATGCTGAAATACAACTCAGTTTACAGTTTTTCCTGGTCAAATAAATTCTTCTGGAAAGCTGGGTCCCGGGGTTTGCAGTTTTGCCTTGATCTCACTCACCATTTCCCACGAGAACCTTTCTGCAAAGCTGCTGCCGAGCCACAATGTGTTGAGGGAGCAGAGCAGGAGCAACCTTTGCTGCCTGAGCAAAACTCAGAATGGCACAAAGCATCCAGCTCAGCCTCCTTTAGGGTGTTTAAGACCCAGAACTCATTTTTCTGGATGAAAAGCAGACAGTGACACTGCCAGCAGCAACTGTGTCAGCTCAGGCTGTCCCTGCAGGAGGGACCTGCCGGGCAGCTGGAGAGGAGGAGGCACAAATGGCAGCGCTCGTTTAGAGCCCACTTTTAAACACACCAAATGAGATGTGGTGCACGTGGAAGTTACCAGTGGCTGTCCAAATCACAGCAAATGACGCTGATCAATAGTGAAAAGTAGAGAACCATTAGGATCTGTTTAAAGTGGGGAGCTCAGCTTGCATCCAGAGCATCAATACCTCCAAGTGGATGAATAACGAATGGCTTGGTCTGGTATCCTAATCACAAAAACAATCCAGATAAAAAATCGAAACACAGTTTAGGTATGTAGAAAAGAGGAGTGTTTTGAGCAGAAGAACCTTTACCTTCCTTCCAGAAAAACCTTAATTGAATCATATCTAGCACAGTTAAATCAAGATATTTTATATCCAATTCTATATTCATCCTCATGAAAACAGTTTTTCTATGGTGTTTACTTTTATAGGAAAAATTATACTAAGTAATTTTTAGGAACTCAAATATCCGAGTAAGGGAGAAATACCTTTTAAAAAGAAAAAAAGAAGGAATTTTGATGAGGCACACAGTACAAAATACATATTTCAAAGTAGACTATATTAAAATTTTACAATGCTTAGCCCTAAGATGATCATCACAGGATAGGACTTACATCATACCATATTCATTGATAAACTAGAAATTAATGAAAGACAAATTATTGAAAAATCAGTCTTTATTATACTTATTTATTTATTGTATTTGGAGCATGATGGCCTTGCAGTCTTTAAGATCAAGTAAAATAAAATTCATCACATTTTTCAAAATAATTTAGATATATTTGGATGCTCCTCAAGCCATTAAAATAATAGTGATGGCTATAAATAAATTTATCATTTTCCCAGCACTTATTATTATTGGAATGCCTCTATGAACAATGCTGCTTTTGTTAACTTGGGACCAATTAACAAAGCAGTGCCTGCCATGATCTGTAGATCACCAAAACACTGATTAGGAAGGCTGTAGCAACTTTGGCTTTCTCTATAAAGAAGTGATCATTTTCACTGCCTGCTGGAGAGACAAAAATTTACCCACAAACACCACCTACCATTTAAAGGAAAGGAAAAGGTGTGTCTTGCTAACTACTGCTAGGGCGAAGTTATTTTTTCTTTATTTTCAACATTATTGATTTTTGTCCACCAACTTATAAAAGCAGCAGATACTTCATGGTCCATGGTTCATACTTTTTAGTCTATCACTACATATTAGGCTATAATAACTTTTACTTGAAGTCCGGTGTGATCTGTATGTTGTGACTCGGTTGGGAACACTGCATCTCTACTCGCCTGTGCTAAAAAAAGCTGAAATCTACGTCCAGGCAAAAGGAGAGGGAAAGGTGCCCGCTGCATTATCCATGGAGGCTTTGCTGTACTGGCTTTGCAGCGTTTAATGGAACTGAAATCAGGAACTGCAGTTGGGTGCTCAGGCAGATGAAGAGCTGCAGTTGGGGTCGCGTTTTCTCAGAACTGCTGCCTCCTCGCCCACGCCTCCTCTTTTGCTCTGAGCTCTTGCACGAATCCAATCTCTTCAGCCGCTGGGATGTTTTCCTCTCAAAGCGGTTTCCCAATCGCCCTCCCGTCATCCCAGTGCGAGCCTTGGATGTGCCTCGAGCAGCTCCGCACAGGGCGAGTCTCGCTTGCTGGGGTGCCAGAAGAGAGATGCAGCTAGCTGGAGATGGCCCGTGATTTCAAGATTACATACAAGCAGCACCTAAATGGCTTTGTTTCCGTGACCCCGTTCAGTTCCTGAGTGCACTGGGGTTAAACATCCCGTCCTGCCTGCCGCACAGCGTGTTTGCCGTCGGGGCAGGGGCACAGAGCGGCCGTGCCACGGCGGGCTGTCCCCGAGCCGTGCTCACCGGCCCGAGCGCTCGCCGCCAGCCCGCCACGGCCCCGCCGCGCTCGGCATCCGTGCTCAGCCGTTCCGGGTCCTGCATGGGAAATCCTGCTAATTGGGTAAACCCACTCTAGTGTACAGGCACCAACTGGCAGACACAACTTTCACAACCGGAGAGATCCATAATTTTCAAATGTAACTAACAATTTGTGACAATAAAGCAGCAACGGGAGCCAAGATGCTGGCACTTCTCCTTATCACCTCTTTCAAGCACAGTAACTAGAATTTGCATTTGTTTCCTTTCCAAAGGCAGTTACTTATTTATAAAGTAGGCATTTAATGCTTGCAGTTTCTTTGGCACGATTTTATTTTTAAGCAAAGTCTCTAAAGAGTTTAATGTTGTCTCTCTTAAGGAAGGTACTTAGAGTACTTAATTAATGCTGCATCAAACCAGAGAAATGGCATCATCCACTCACACACCAGAGACCAGGACTGTGTCAGAAAGGGTAAACAGCAATTGTGAGACAGGAAAGTGAAGATGATGGGAGTGTACAAAATTATGGATGACACAGACACAACAAATGAAAAATTCTTGTTTAAACTTCCTGGTGGTGACAAGGGCAATGCATTTCAAACCCGCAGAAGCCAAGATTCTATCACTGCCCAGTGTGTAACTGTCCATTGATATTCACGATGCAGTGTCTTGGTCAAAGAGTTGCATCTCTGTCTCCCTTGTCCAGTGCATATTCCTGGCTTTTAGGGCTCCTTCGAGGGGAGTTTTCAATTTTTTTTTTTTATTTTAGACCAGGCCCTGGGCTATGACATGCAGGATATCAATCATTCTTTCCCTGGAGGTTGAACTCCCCAAAAAAATTCTATGCATGAAGGAAGGTCAGCACTAGAATAACATTTTTAGAAGAAAAGTATTCCTTGCTTGGCATTTGACTGTGGGCATAAATCTTTAAAGAGAAAAATGAAAACACAAAAGGACAGAAACTTGGAGGGGAGGTCGGAAATGCTGGTTTAAGCCGGGAGGGAGCAGCTGGATTAAGCAAGGAGAGCTTTTTCAGGTACCCTGCGTTCATAACCCTGGCTCCTGGTGGCAGAGGCGGCCGGGAGAGCCCGGAGGCAGGTGAGGACACGCGGCCCTGAAGCGGTGCTGGCGGTGAGCGGCTCTGCCCGGCTCCCCACGCTCGCTGTGGCCGCTCCCTGTGGGCGCGCAGCCCCAGCCGCGAACACGCGCGGCCCCGAGCCCTGGAGCGCTCCTGCGCTGCTCCCTGCGCTCCGCCGGGCAGCAAAGCCTCGCCCTCTCTTCTGTCAAAAACCTCCTGCTTCAACTGTTGCTTTTCTGTTGTTGTTGTTGCTTGTGGGGGTTTTTGGTGATTTTTCTTTTTTTTTAGGGGTGATTTCTTAATTATTTCTTGTCAGAACGAGTTTGGTAGGCTGTCTGGAAAAGGAGCTTGGAGTCATTAAATCTAACAGTTCTGACATGGCTTCTTAAGAGCTCCTAAGTGCCACTTGATGGATGGCTGTCTGGAACAATATCCTCATTCCTGCTGATATTCCCCACCAAATCCAAGCCATACAAAGTGTCTCAGAATCCCAGCAATCCCCTATTGGCAATTAATTATTCCGTGGCACTCCGGATCTCTTTCAGTCATTTCCAATACACCGACTCCATATGGCATTTGGAAAGGATCAGGCATCATATGGATAATGTTCACATTTGCAGTTTTGTTAGAAATGAGAGGAAGGGAAAGAGACCCTGAAGACAAGACTCACTGGTAGGGCTAGAATGCAATTTCCCCTCTCTGTGGATTACTGGGGACTACTTGACCTCTTTAAGGTCCTTTCAGGTTTAGGGCTTTGTCCATGCCCTCCACGGTCCATCCATTCCCATCATCTCCACTCTGATTTAAGTAAAAATGGGTTTTTGAAATGTCTGTGCAGCATCTGTTAGTGCCCACTGCCAAAGGAAGCTGAACTGCATGTCCAACCAGCTTAGACAACTCCTATGGGTTTTTTGGCCACTTTCATGAAAGGAAAGAAATGTAGAAATTTCCTGTAAACTAAGAAAAAGTTTAATTTTCAAAATCCAACTTGAATTTTATGAAGATAATTCATATCAAATATTATATAGGCACAGGCTGCTCTATTTCATTCCGCTTCTGGAGAAAATAATTATGCTCTTTACAATTTGAAGTGCATTTGTATTCCTTCCAAATAGTCCTATTACAACAAATGAAGTACTTACTATACATCTTTTTCCTGCTGCTTTTCAACTTAAATTTAATTTTCACATAGATTTATTTAAAACAATTCTCAACATGACTCAGCCAAATGATGAATTTATTGAGGGTTCAGTAAATGTGCAATCCAGTTGAAGTTAAAAATGGCTACTTTGTAATTCTGTGCCTAAGTGAAATTACCCATTGTAGCCAGCTATGGTGCATCCATTTACAGTCTATTTCTTGAGGCACATATTCAATCTTTAACAGAAAGAAAGCATTGTGAAAATATGTTGTTAACAGAAAAATCTATATCTACATATATAGCATTAATATTAAGTAAATGTTTTAATTTATATTTTTCTGTTCTCTGAGCCAGCTAGAGCAGTTATTGGTGCACACACTTTGTGTGTGCAGAGAATACACTGCACATATAGATGATGGCTCATTTTTTATGGCTTATAATACATGACTGTCTCTGTCCAAATGCAAATAGTTTAAACTTAAGAAGGAAAGTTTAATCAAATGAATTGTAGAGCATAAAAATATTTGTAATGAGATCTCACTGCAGAAGAGATTTGTGATTTGTATTGATGATAGAACAGACTATGTGAGGACCGTGCCTCAGGCAAGGTGTGATTCTGTTTTGTGTTCCATTGTTGGCACAAAATCAGCAGTTACATCAGATGTAAGTCTAAACTCAGCCTGTCTCTCATAAGGAATGCTTGGGTTCAGCGTGACAAGTTTCCAAATTCAACAGTTTTAAGAATAGGACCCAAAATTTTCTTAGAGGATTCATCCCTGAGGTTTCAGATGGCTGCCCAGCATGGAGGTGCATTCAACTCTCTTCTTATTTGGGGGTTTTGATCAAGTTACCCCACAAAGTTAGGTCAGGATAAAGGTCATTTCTCCAAATGTATAAACACTGAGGTGCTTGACTCTCTGTCCATATCACCACGGCTGTGCAGCATCTACAGGCTTGGTGTGCAATCCAAAACCCACTCCATTTCATGGATGGACTTCCATCCTCATCATTCTGGATGAAACCTGTATTTCCTACTTTAGATGTACTTCCTGCTGTTTATGCAGTAATGTCCTGACTCATATAGAGGGATTTCCATAACTGCCTTTGCAAGGACTTGTAGAAATGCAGGAAGACATAATTGCACATCCTCAGCCATTCCCAGGCTCCCAAAGTCCAGCTGCATTCCCTACTTTCCATTGCAGCCCATCTAGCATGCAAATGAGACTCCAGCCACATAAATTACAGGGAGTAGAACTACTTTATTCTTTCTTTAAACAAGACCAAGAAAAGCACAAACTTTCATCTTCCTTCCCCAGCATTTTCGTTGCTGATGCTCAACGGTTGACAGCTGCACACTAATTCTGACAAGGTAAGGAGGGAATGTCCAGCTCCTGGGAGGGAGCTGGCTCTGGCTATGTCTTTAACCCCAGTGATGCCTTGAGTTTTAGCATTTATGCTTTTCAGATTCTCTGCTGCTAGTATGTAACTCTGAAACGTCACATTAGGGGTTAGGGAGTTCTCTCCAGGGGGCAGTCGGACAAAACAATCCCTTCTCAGCTGGGGAATCAAGGGCAGCTGTTACCCAAAAAGCACAAACAGTGGTAAAGAGAAGGGGCAAGCCAGGGGGGTTGAGACTTCATAACCTGGAGCTGTAATTGGACAATTGAACCCAATGTGTGGATGAACCAAAACTTACAGGAGTGTGGTAACTCGTGACCAGGATCCATCTTGGATCCAGCCTGGGTGCAGACCTGGCCAGGCTCCTGTGCTGCCCAAGGTGGATCCCTTTAAGGCCTTTCAATAAAAACTTATTTTATTCCTTTTGCTCTGTCTGGTCTCTGTTACAGGTCAGCCCTTCCAGGCATCAGTTCTGGCAGCCCACATGGGACATCGAGGCATCTGGAAACCCCGAGGGAAAGGCAGCAGAGCTTATCCAGCTGCCTCCAAGGGCTTCCCTGTGCTTTGGGCAGATGCTGAATGCATACTTCCCTGTCTGTTATCACAGCCTGCTTGACTCAGTGTCAGATCACACCTTGCTCTACACTAGAGGAACTTCTTCATGACTGCAGTGTGACTTCTTGATACCGGATTAATGGAGTGCAGCAAATACTCAGATATTGATTATGAGGACTCATTTTTCACTGTAGATATCTCCTGCCTACTAAACTACACAGCCATGTCTGGAATTTAAAACACTACTATGTTCAAAACACCAGAATCCAGAACTCTCTTGCTTCCTATTGCTTTACTTTAAATCATAGAGGATATACCAAGGAAAAGCTAAAAGGCTTTGATTTGTTATTAAGCCACAGATTTTAACCAGATCCTGGTTTTAACCAAATCCTTTAACCTGACTATCAGAACTTTCCAACCAATATATTTTATTGCCATGATGGCCCATCAAAAAAGTAGCTTTGTGTCACACAGCCAGCATTTCCTGACAATCCTACAGAAACATATGGAGCTCCTCATAGTTTGGCTACTGATGCTCTCAGAGCTGGGTGGATTCTCCACATTGCACCACGAGGGGTTGCTTTCTTTGGAGAATTTTCTGCTCATGAAGTACAGTTCCAAAATAGTACTGGAGCTTGGACTGATCTGAAAACCTCCAGAGTTCCTAGGTTCTTCACAAGGCTCATTAAACCTTTGAAGCTGATAGCACAGTCTGTTTTGTCTTCTGTATCCAGGGACATGGAAGGTAAAGAAGGCATTTGGGTTTTGTTATTTTGAAATCAGCCAGTGAAAAGGGCCTGCCATAAACAAAGCTTATTAATAAATTAATGCATCTGACAAAGAAGTTAATGATCATATGGACTGAGCCCAAATTCATGATCAATGAATCATGTAGGCTGTTTTGTTTAGGCTTTGGCAAATCAATACTCCATTTTGTTAAACAAGTAAAATAGATTTTTTTGGGGGGTGCTCTGGGATCATTTTTAAATATAAAGTGTCGGAAAAAGAAATCTTCAGAGGTACTTGAGAGTACTGCTTGGAGCTTTCCAAATTTCTTTACTCTTTGGTATTTATTGTCTTGTTATGCTTCTTACCAGATGCCAACACACAGCAGATAAGCAGTTACAAGAAAGAAGCAGTAAAATTTTGAAGGCTCTTTTGTAGCTACAGAGCTATGAAAAAGCCCATGACATTGCAGACTAATTTGTATGGTCTAATTATAGAATCACAGAATTATTTAGGTTGGAGAAGACCTTTGAGATCATCCAAAGTCCAACCATGAAGCATGTCACTGCCTTATGATGCTGTTAAAAGAAGTGGGATTGGTCAAGGGGAGGAGCCTCTCCATTTCATTCTCTCCCTGGGTTTGTAACACCCAGCACATGAATGGTTTTTCTTTTTCCTTTATTGTCTTATGTTGGAGTTTTATTTGAGGCTGGTGGTTAAATTGTCCCTCAAGGTCCTGCCACACCAGTAGTAGGCAAAGAAACCCCAGCATGTAGCCTGATGTTTTTGTGTGATAGACAGTATAAAAAAAAAATCAAGATTCCTAAAGGGATTTAGGTACATAATGGTGCAGATAGATCCTGCTCAAGGACTAAGAAATAAATTTGGAGTTTTCTATCAAGCAGAAAGATTATGCCAATTCCACAGGAAGAAATTTAAGTAACTAATATGGGTTCCTGAGGGTGGATAAACTGACAACTGGTTTTCAAGAAAACTTGATTAGTTTTTGAAAATTATTCCTGCAATATCACATTCAAAGGAATAAATATCAGGTTGTGATTCTTGCCCCCACTGCATTTTCAGAATGGGTAGAGCAGGTGAGGTGATTCATTCCTGGGGAATGTAATCCTGCTCCTCAGCTTGCATTCTGCTCCAGTAATCCTGTAGATCCCACCAGACATCTACATGGGCTTGGAATGCCATCACAGTTCCCTGATTCTGGGCCCAAAGGTGTTGGGTCACAGCTGGTGCTCTGAAGGGCATCAGTATTGCTGATTTTGCAGCTGTCCTCTAGATCCAGCAAACTCCTGCAATTCCTGTCTCTGGGGCTCAATGAATGAAGAAAAAACAACTTGAGAAGAGCACAGAAAGTTTTTCCTTTTTGGTGGGGAAATGACAGTGTCCTGCACTTGATATCGCCTGAGCAGGAGTCCTGGAACACTGCTCCTGAAGAGATGTAAGCACAGACAGAGTGCCAAATCTGATTACATAGATCAAAGTGGTCTGCTGCTACAAAGCTCTGAGAACTCACAGCTCACATTGGCAGAATTAGATTTGTGGCTAAGTGGAATTTTTCATCTTCACAGCAATTTGTTTTGGTACTTAACGATGAATGTAGGGCCTAACTTTAAGTAGCCAACGTTGAACGCTTTGGTTTTCTAAGAAAAGTTGCTGCTTATTTGTTACCTTCAGCAGCACATCTTATTAGAGAGGGTGTTCAGAACCACTGTCCAGTAGGAAAACAACCAGTACTGAGATGGGAATAAGAAATGACCCCTTCCCCTTGCCCTGTTGGCCTCTGGTCTTTCATTGAGTTTATCTATGCAAATACTGTCCTGCTAGAAAATTACTCTGGGATTTTAATAAGGAAGCTGAACAAGAAGCTACTGCTGAACCCTGAATTAGGCATTCTGGATGGTCACTGCATTGAGTCAGCAAAGAAAAGAAAGCAACTGTTCGGCAAAGGATAAATTATTATGTCCTAAAATGGTTTATATTCCCTTGGCTATTTGTAGTGAGCGACTGAAAGTCAGGTAGAGGACACAAGCTATTGAACAGATCGCTGGGGACTCTCCCAGGTTTGGGCTGCTAAAAAGCTTCACAAGAGTACCAGAAAATTCTCTGCAGAATAGGACAAAATGGATACTATTCTCAGGCTGAGAGAGGCAAACACTCTCTCCATTAAAACAGAAACAAAGGCCTCCCAGCACATCCTAAAATCAGGCATTTTTGCCTATTCTGCCATTCTCTCTGCCTGCAGAATCGCATGTTGCTGAAGGTGTTTTTGAAATCCAAGCAGAGCTCAATATTAATAGTGACTGAGTTAGTTACTGTCCTTTATCAACTTGGGATCAAATATTCCAATGAAAATCAATGGAGTGTTTCCCCACAGTGTTTCTGAAAGCAAGAACAAATACCTGCAGTGGATAAAATGATTGTGTTTTCCCAAGCCATTAGCATGATTCAAGCAGTATGCTCCTAAAATAACTTTATGCAGAATCAGTGGTTTTTAAAAGAGCATTTCAATTTCATTTGTCTATAAATATTTCCATTTTGGCATATCTTTCATGCAGCTGGATCAAAAGCCCTGTGTCAGGCTGGGCCAGGCCATTGCATCACCTCCAGAGTTAGAGGGTGCACTCTTACCCACTACAGGACTGCTGGGTGGATTCAAGCACAGCGTGGTGGGGTTGGACTGCATGATCTTGAAGGTCTCTTCCAACCTTGATGATTCTGTGACAGACAGGGCTGAGGGCCCCTCCCAGCTGGGGTGCCTCCCCAGCTCCCTCAGTCTTTCCTGGACATGGAGGTGCTCCAGCCCTTCCTCAGCTCCGGGAGCTCCTGTCCCTGCTGTGCTGAGGATCCAGAGCTGGACACAGCACTCCAGTTCTTCCATAAATAAAAGACTAAAAGTCATACAAAAAACATGAGAGAACTAACATTAAATATATAGAAAAAATATGGATTTTAGGCAATAGAAAGACTGAATTTGCCAACAGTTTGGATGGCAGAGCTGGAATGTCTCACATATTTTAATTTGATGTGAGCTCAAATGTGACTTGTTTTACTTACAGGTACTTGCAGAAAGTTGTATCCAGGACCCTACTTTTACCTGAGTCAGTGAAAACCCTCTCCATTGCACAGCTCTCAGCAGAAGCTTGTACATATCCATGAGCAGGGCTTGTACATAGCCTTGTACATATTCATGAGCAGGACCTCTAAAGTCTGCAGTTTTCCATAGGTAATTACAGTAGTTATTGCATGGGATAGGAGTAGAGAAATGGAGACAAAGAACTGTGAGAGAAACAATGATGCACACAGTATTTTTCAGATGGGTTGTACTGATTCTGTGCCTCATTCAAGTAGTCTTTTTGACAGTGTGGAGAAAGAGCTGTGGTGGCCACAACAAGAGAGAGAGAGACATGGAAATCTCCAGTTCAGAGAAAGCTCTGTGTGTAATAGAAAGCAAGTTGGCTGCATCTATCCCCAAGACAGAGATTTCACTCATCATTGTTACAGAATGAAAAATTTAAGAAAGCCCCAAGAGAAGAATTTTCTTATTTTATTCAAACGAAGCATCCATCTGAAGGCACATATGCCACCATATGGGATACATTTCAGGCATTCATTAGGAGAAGAATAATTAGTCTAGCGTCATACCAGGAAGAAAGGAAGAGGCCCAGAGGATAATTACTTTGGAAACAGAAATAAAAGACCTTGAAACTAAATTTGCTAGGGACAAGTCTATGAAAAATGAAAAAAAAAAAAGGAACCTTATTTATGGGAATTTGAATTTGGTTATCAAGGCGAAGAGGAAAAGGGGCATGCGCACGCCAGGATTATTTTTAGCTTGGGGACAAGCTGGTAAATTATTGTTTCAATGATTATGGAAAACATGTAGTCTCATATTTCAGCCATCCACCACAAGCAAGAAGCCTCCTCTGTAGTACAAAAGAGATTAAACACTTCCACATTATCCTGGGAAGAACTGCTCTATATGTCCTCTCTTTGCAAATACACTGTTAATAGCGCTACTGGCCATGGGCTTTAAATGCAACTGTGACCCTTTAAAGGTTGTCAAAAAGGATTATTCCTTTGTAGAGCTTCCTATGAAATGGCCTGCAAGAAAGAGAAATATCTGTATTATGTAAATAAAGCACAGATTGAATAACAGGAGAATAAAGAAGGCTCAAAAGTGTGTCAGACGGGGATTTTTCTGTGAGCAATTAAACACACTGAGATAGTGCTCTCTATACATCAACTTAATCCTAACCATGCATTGAGCCAATGTATCTGTACTTCACCTTCTGGAGGGGAACAGGTAGACACATTATATTGAATAAAAGCCATGCATTGTATAGTGCACCACAGTCTGTCTCTCAAGCCTCAGGCCCTAAGTAACTAACCCTAATTAACTGTTGAGTTTGGAGTTTCTGTGCTACTCAAAAGGCCCATGGGAAGTGAACAGCGACAAGATTTGGCCCTTGAAAAGAAGCACTGGTGACTGGATTCCTCCTCTTCATGCCAGGAAATACCTGATATTCTGCAGCACTGAAATTGTAATGGGAAGTAAAGACTTGTCTAACTAAAATCCTTTGATTGGGACAGCAGTCAAAGGGACAAGTCTCTGATGTCTGGAGCTCTTTGCAGCAAAGCATAAAATGAGATCTCGCATTGCTGTCTGTGAGACAGATGGTTTGGGATATGACAGTGGTTCATTCATTTTGGGAACACTTGCTACAATGCATTATCTTTCATAGATACAGAGAAATCTATCTAACATTTTGTGACTCACCTACAGCATAAACAAGATAATTACCTGGTTCACCTGCTAGAGCTGGGAGATCGATTATGGAAGCTAATTAGAGACCTGTTTTAAGCAGATATGAACTCATGAGTTTTTGTTATGGGTTCTTCTCCTCTTAACACACCACAGAGAAAATCATAGAACAACAGTGATTAGCCTTATTTCATTTTTATTGCTTCTCCCATTCAGAGTGAAACCATAGAAAGTCCAAAGTGTAGCTAATTTACTTTAGCAAACTAGAAAATGTAAGTTAATTTCCTTACTTTACTACTTGGAAAGCTCTGCCAGAGCATTAATGTCAAAGGAAAACAAAGAAAAAATACGTATCCATATGGAATATGAGTATAGCTCCTGGTAGCTTGACAAACACTGGCAGAGAACACTATCACACTTACAAGGAGGTAAGAGATATTGGCGGTGATCTTTTGAGCTCCGGTACGTATCAGCAATGCAGCAGAGAGATGTACCAGGTTGGGATGTTTGGTTCTGGTTTGGTTTGGTTTATTTTATTTTATTTTCCTGGAACAGGAGAATGCTTCTGTCTCCTTTAAGTAGCAGTATTCCTTGTTCCAAAAGCAGAATATCCCTAGCACTGCCCACAAACTCCTGACTGTTCATATCTGAACACATCATATGTCTATGATCTGCAGTCAATTCCCAGATCCATGTGTGCTGGCATACTCCAGCAGGAATTACTGCAGAATCTGTTGAGTCTGCAAATTTTACACATTATCTCTATCCACACGTGGGATGAAAAACACAAATTACTTTGTGAAGGCAGAAAGACTTCAATAATTAGTGCTTAATTCCTGAGTGCCCTGCTGTCTAGTGCAAGCTGCAGCTCTGAGCAGGGCACTCAGGCTTCCAGCCCACTGGAATGACAAAGGTCTGACAGATCCACCAGGCTTGGGTGTGAAGTGGCACTGCCACTTGGAAATTCCAAGGAGTGAACTGTGGCCTGAACTGTACCNTTGCAGAGGCACAGGGACACACTGCTGTGCCCTGTGCTCTGGGATGGCCCTGCTGGAGCAGGGGGTGGCACCAGAGGAGCCCCTGGGGCCCCTCCAGCCTCACCCAGCCTGGGGCTCTGGGATTCCATGATCTGTAGCCAAATTAACACCTCCCGTTAAAGGACTGGAAGTCCCCAGAGGCAGCCCACGAAATGAGAAGGGCTCCATCCACTGTCTTAGGCTCTGACAGGACAGCATGGTGGATAAATTGGAAGTAAAGATCCTTTTCCCATTGAACACAGCAATGGTAAAAAAATCTATCAGTAAATATAATATTGCACTTTAAAGCAGGCCTGACAGCAAGATCAAACTGTGCTTGTGTTTAATGGTCATTCATCTCTGCTGAAAAAAGGACTGACATTTCTCTTTTTTCCTTTTGACTTAGAGATCCAGTGCAACTGCTCACAAAAGGCAAAAACAGGTTATCAGTGTACCACTGCACGATGCCAAGGAAAACTCTTACTGAAATCAAAGTAAGAAAGGGAAAAAATGAAAAAGCCTCTCTCAATATGACCCAACAACACAGAGTTAAGGAATGGGGGGTAGAATATTATATTTAAGAGACAAGAGTTATATCAATGTGAAGATTCTATGTAGTGGGTCTTTATGAATCAGACAAAGGCTGGATTTTCACCTTAGCTTCTTAAATACCCCATCCAATAATTAATTTAACTGATATGGGACAGCTATATTATCCCTGAACAAGGTGATTTGTATAGATCTAAAAGCTAATGCCTTGGCAAAAGACAGGGTTGATCATTATTTCGAAGTTCTTATTTTTCCCCTACTCTTAAGGATTGGGAAATTATTTATTTGACAATCTGAAAATAAANGCTCATCAATGATATTAATACTTCTGCAAAAGCTGGACAGTAACAGAACTAAAAATGTGCTGCTTAATTGTCTCAGTAATGGAGTCACTTTTACAGCATTTGCTTTCTAAACCCATTTATCCCATGAAAACTAACACAACCTGGACACAAAAACGCCTAATCCTGACTGAGTGCCAACTCCATGGCAAGGTTTAGCATTGCTAATCTGAGGGCACAAGGGGAGAGCCCTCTCTGATACAGAGCTGCCCTTCTCCCTGCCTGGCTCCTCAGTACACTCCAGGCTAGCACAGAAACTCCAGCCAACCTCCTGAGCAGGCTTTTCCTGGCACTGTGGGTCCACACATGATACCTGACCTGGGAGATGAAAACTGTGCTCACAGGCAAGGAACCAGACTTAGGGATGGGTAATGCTTAGAATATTTTAGCATGAACCTATATTCTTTATTGAAAATTACATCAAATATTTGACTAAATGATTTTATTTATGCTGCCAGAATGGTGCAATGTAAGAAACTACCCTGTTGTCACACAAAGATATACGCAATATCCAATTTGAACAAGGTCACAGTTCATCTACACACAATCCTCAATCTCCTTGATGCTGTGCAGCCCTTCAGAGGGGCCTTGACAGCTGGGAGAGATGGGCAGGGAAAAAACATCTGAAAATCAACCAAGGCAAATGCAGGTCCTGCTCCTGGGCAGGAACAAGCCCAGCACAGGCTGGGGGGACCTGCTGGAGCAGCTCTGCAGGGAAGGAGCTGGGGGTGCTGGGGACACAGAGCTGTCCCTGAGCCAGCAGAGTGTCCTGGGGGTGCTGGGGACACAGAGCTGTCCCTGGGCCATCAGTGTCCTGGGGCCAAGGAGGCCAAGGGTGCCCTAGGTCACAGGGAAGAGCCGTGGCAGCAGGTCAGGGAGGGATCCTGTCCCTGTGCCCAGCCCTGCAGGCACCTCTGGGTGCTCTGTCCAGCTCTGGATCCTCAGCACAGCAGGGACAGGAGCTCCTGGAGCTGAGGGAGGGCTGGAGCATCTCTGTGCCCAGGAAAGGCTGAGGGAGCTGGGGCTGCTCAGC
>VXBQ01003404.1:200425-212872 GCA_013400175.1 Phainopepla nitens
CTGTGTGAGCTGGGAGGTGCAAGCTGGCTATCTCATCTGTCACATGCACAACCAAGGGAGGCACCATTCAAAGAACCTGTCTGCCATGAACACGTTGCACATGAACCCCTGCTTCCCCTGCTCTTCTCTGAGTGCTGACTGAGCACCAAACTGCACCTTTTGGCTCTTGTCACAGCTGGCTCACTCAGTATTTACCTGGTCACTGAAACAGTGAAGGAACATGAGTGAGTGACTGCTTCTAGTGAGCAAAGCACTAACTTGAGTAAGGGAAATGTTAGCTCACGTTTGCTCCCTCCATTATTTTTAAATAATAACCTTGACAGCTTATGTAAATTCAATAATGGAAATAGGTTTTTATAGCTTACCCAGCTTGGGGTGAAGTCATGCCCCAAAACATGATATACATGCTGTTTCAGGCAATCTAGCAGGTGGCACTCTCCCTCTAATCTTAATCCTGGAAACTGTCTCCAAAACATTAAATACTCTAGGCTGGATGACAAGAGATCAGCCAGCCTGGCTCTTCTGGATCAGGCCAATCCATTGATGTTCAAGGTCCCTCCTGAGAATCCCTGTCCAGTGAAGCCCCTCCAAGTAAGTTACATCAGGAAATATAAACTATTAACAGGGTTAAACAAGAGCAAAATCCCCAGATATTCAGCATTGAAGGATATGAATTGTCTTTGCCTGTGTCCTGAGGCAGAAATGGATATGAAGAAGGTGTAATGGATGGAAACAGACTCTGTAGCTGTACAGTGGCATCCCTGCTCTGCCCTCACTCAGAGGATTTCAGTGCCCTCAGAATTCATCAGGAAGCAGGAAAAGCCCTTACAGTCTCAAAGGTACATAATTACTGGATTTACCTGCCTGGCATGGTATTTTCTTGTATCTATGGCTCTTGCACATGCAGATGCACAGCTTGGCAAAAGACAGGGTTGATCATTATTTCGAAGTTCTTATTTTTCCCCTACTCTTAAGGATTGGGAAATTATTTATTTGACAATCTGAAAATAAAACTTGAGCTGTATTAGCATGTAGACTGCTCAATAAAAGGGAAGAAAAAAGTGAGAGAGAGGATTAATAAATTACATGCTAGAAATGGGAAACAAGATTAGAGGTGACGTTTTGGCAATGTCGTCCTCACAGTGAAGGAAAAAAATGAAACAAGATTAGTTGGAGAGGAAAGAGGGAGTCAATCAGCAGGAAAAATGAATTTAGAAAAAGTGAGAAAGCCCATGAAAAATGGAGTTGATTGGGATAAAGGGTGCAATAAAAGTGCTCTGTGGCAAAGAGGGATATCACTGCTCTCCAAAGGTAAACCCTCAGTGAAATAGAGGGGAGAAGTGGGCTGGGGGATAATGGGCTGGTGGCAGAAAGCCCAGTGCAGGGGACAGCAGTGGAAATTGGGGCTGTTCCTGGTGCTGCCAAGGCAAGAGCAGCGAGTTCCCCCAAGGCTGGTTCCACGTCCCTCCTTCCTCACCTCTTCTCTGCTGCCCAAGGTACCATAAACACAACCACAACAGCCCATTGCATTCACAGATGGAGGCAAGCCTGGATTTTCAGTCTGTTTGTTTTCATGGCTCACCATTGATAGATTATATCCTACAGCACATCTCCAATCTGCATATCAGGCTTCCCCCAGCACATTACTATGGCAACACTTTCTGGATCAGGGATATTGGACATCACTGGTTCTTTCTGCTTTCAGCAGCAAGCCAAAGGAGTGCTCCAGCCTTGGGCTGCTCCTCTGCCAGCCAGTGGATCTCTTCCCCTCTGGCTTCCCCACCTCCACTCTGAGGGCTTGGCTCCTTCAGCTTCCTCTCTCACTGTTAGGATCATTTTTTCCCCTTCTGCCCTCTCTTGTAGTGGCTGTTTGAAACCTGTCCTAAGGATGAACACATGGGCAGTTTAAGAAGCTGCACCTCAACTGCTAGACCCAGATAATTATCTGGAACTGATAATTATTGCTAACTGTGTGTGCTTACAACAAGATATGGCTACCAGGAAAGTAAAGTTTGCATGCGAGATGTGCTGTGAACAAGCTTGGGATCAAGACCAAAATATTTCATAGCTATAAAAATAAACCTTTTTGGGACAAGTATTGCAAGAGCTACTATTTGGTCACTCTTCAGTATCAGTTTTAGTCCCTGATTGTCTCAGACCTCCAGTTGGTCATCTGTGGGATCCTAAGGAAAGAGAAAAAATCAAGAAGAAAAGAATCAAGATCTGAAAAGCCCTTTAGGCTGACCCTAATCAAATTCACAGGAATCGCTTCACTACAACCCTGGTTAGGCCTTCCACAAAGATCTGAACATGGGCTCAGTCCAGGACACTGAATATGGGATCCTGCTGGAATTCATCTCTGTGGGAGCAATCACCTGAAGAAAACGATTCCCCCTTACAAGAGCACATCTCACTGCCTTTGCAGGTATCAGTGAAATGTCCATTATACTTTCTTACATTCCTGTGCAAGACACAGAGTTCAGGAGATGTATTCTGTATGCAGGAGCAATTAGCATCCTCTAAAATGCTCATGTTCCACCAGCAGTTCCTCCACAGTAGCTAAGAAACAGGCAGGTGACTTCCCCTTGTAATTTAAAAGCAGGATTTAACTAGCAACAGACTGCCATGCCTTACAAATGTTGACTTTTGGAATCATAATTCCTGTAACTTCAACTTCACTGAAGAGTTACATAAATTTGTCAGTGAAATTGAGAGTAGTAAATGTATATAAAGTAAATGTTTATGTCCTAAATCAGCAGGAATATTATACTGCTGAAATATTTATTAACCTAGAGAACTTGAAATGAATGCATGGTTTGCTTAGAGTTGTAATGGGGCATCATGTCACCTAAACTCAAAATGGACATAGATGTCCAGTGTTTTCATTTATTGCCAGCCTATTAACATCAAGAGTATTTTATTTTGAAAGATTTTTTTTTCTAGATTGCATTGCAACCCACTGTTAATTAGGATGAGAGACAAATTCAAATTTGTCTTTATTTGCCTTTCTCATGAAGTGTTCTTTATTCCCTATTAGTTTCCCACAGAGAATTTTTTTTAATGAAGAGGCTTTGTATTAGAGTTTGTAATCTCCTGGACTGGCTTTATAATGATAAAATATAAGTGTCTTTCCTACTACAACCTGCTGTGTTTGGAAAGCTTCATATAAGGCAAGGGGTTAAGTAAATCTCCAATTCCCTGGGGGTCGGTTTGCAGAACACGCAGGTACATACGTTGTTTAATCTCTTAAAACTCTGCAAATGGAGTTTATCCTCCTGGCCTACTTGCTCTTTAAAGTGGTGGCAAAAACATTCTGAAATAAGAGCAACAGTTCAGTGGGGGAGATGTCAGGCAGCCCCTGACCAAATGCAAAATACCCAGAAGTGTTTGTTGGATAATTGACTCAGAAACCCAGGTTTGGGTTGAGAGGGACCTTAAATCTCTTCCCATTCCACCCCCTGCTGGGGTCAGGGACACCTCCCCTTAGACCAGGCTGCTCCAAGCTCCATCCAGTCTGGCCTTGGACACCTTCACTTCCACACCTCTGCTCTGCAATCAAAACTCTGTTGCACACCTACAAATTCACCATTGTTTAAAGAGGTTCCCAAGAGAATAATTCCTTGATTTTTAATTCATCTTGATGAAAGACCTTAAGGCAACATCCAGCACTGAAAGCTGACAAAACTTTTGTTATAGAGCACATAAAAAATACAGTTCAGTCTCGACATCACCACTTGAAGGCTTTAAGTTATCAAAACACAACCAGAGAGTCAGCATTCCCAATTTCAACCCTGCATGGCTGAACATTCAACCATGCACTGAGTGCACATGCATTAGCTGAGTGCCTCTCACACTTGTATGAAGAAGTTTTCAAGACACTGGGCAAACTTTTTTTAGCATTTTTTTCTTTTACTGACCCTAAAATATCTTATTACTTACAGTGAACCAGCCAAAAATGCACCTGATATAGGGTTGCTTTTACACCTGGAACGAGGAGCCCAGTGCTGTGCTCTGCAGGTAACAGCATTGTACAGAGCAGATGTTAAATTCCAAGCCTGTAAGGTGCAAGGGAGAAGGTTTCTTTTGGAAAAGTGCATTGGGAAATGTTTAGCATTTTGTGCATTGTGGAGATACAAACAGAACACAGAATTAAAAGCAATGAAGGGAAAAAATTGGTAGGAAAAACCAAAGATGTGGAAAAGACATTGGACCAAACATGCAAGTTAATGACCACACTTTTCAGTCACTTAGATATAAATTCTGAAGAGGAAGGAATCACTAAAATATGGCACAGCAGTAGAAGCACAATTTGCACACAATGTAATAAAGAAGAAAAATTAAAAGAGAATCAATGAAATTTGGCAGAAAGCCAGATGTGATGAAACTACTGGTTAAAAAATGGCCCCATTATTTTCATTTTTTATCTTAAAAGTGGGAGATTTCTAAGTGAGGATATTGAACTGGAGATTTAGAAAAGTCATGTAAGTGTTGGATAAGAGGAAATTGGATAAAGAAATGAAGGAAGAAGATGCAGAAGAAAAATTGTTTCTGAACATTAATGCTATGTCCTAGAGGGTAGTACATAGCAGGACATCCAGCAGCAAGCACTGTAATAAAATCTCTAAATGCAAAAAGCAATCAAAGCTTTAGGAGCTAAAACAGTCACAAACACAGGGGTACATAAGAGTAAATGAAGTTAAAAGACTGTAACAATGATGAAAGAAAAGGGAATAGGCTGGCATTGTGTTTGAAATGGGTTTTAGAATATGTATAAGAAAAGAAAAGAGGTTTACAGGGGCTTGAAGGAGTAGTGTAGCAGGGAAAGAGATACAGAACACAAAATATATTTTTTTTGCCAGGGGATGACACTAAAAGAAAATAAAATTCTATAAAAAATGCCAGAGAGATATCAAAGGGAATCAGTTTCATATAAAAGAGGATCAAGAAATAACAGTACCTGAAGATTGACACAGCTTTAGAGTGAGCTGAGAGCTGTCCCAGAATTCCAAATAAAATGGCACTGGGTCAGGTAAGACCCAGGTAAGCTCTCTCAGAGAGCTGCACAGATGAAACTACTTGAGGAAATAATTATAAGGACCCCAACATCAATATTCTAGGAGAGAGTCTGGTGAAATTCACTCTTGTGTGGAGGATCTTTGCGAGTTTCTGACAGTATTTAGGATTTCAAGTTTAGGAATTAGAATTCCCCAGCTCTCATAAGAGACCTCAGAAGAACTGATGAATACTGTGAGCAGCCAGGAGATAAAATTTGCAGAGATGACACAATTTCTTAGGATGTACAAGGTGACAGGACAATTTCTGGCAGTGTGATTACCCAAAGATGAATGAAGGCACATCACACAACACAAAGTGAAATGACACAGGGTTGGAAAGAATTACTTAAGTATCTTCTATTCATTGCTAAGTTCTAAACGAACTTCTTACAATAAAGAGCAAAAAAAAGAATCTCATTAATTTTGGGCTCTTCAATGGAACCTTATTACAAAGAAGAGAGAATGATTCTACAATTTCTCTAAATTGCTGCACATTGAGAGATGAGCTGTAAAGATGTGGTGCATGTGTGTGCATGTATTTGCGATTACTGCCAGTCTCCCTTACAAAATTAGTTTGTCATGAGATTAATCACACGTGGTCAGATGCACTTTGTATCCAGCTGAATGCTGTAAAGCATTGAAAAATTCCGTTCCCCATGGGAAATGGGGAGTGGAGAAGGTGATGGAGTAAAACAAAAAAATCTGGGCTGATAAACCATCTTACTGATTTCTTACTCTTCATTCTCTGAACATTGCCAATAGCCTTTAGAGTTCCTCAGGTATGAGGAACTAAATCACAAGAGCCACAAACAGCAGAGAGAACAGTAAGTCACGACAACTCCTAGAGCTGCACCAAATCTGTAGTTGCACAACAGACCTTCCAGTCAAGGCTCCAAAATATATTAGAAGGCAAAGTAATTTGGAGCCAAAAAATCTGACACGGGGAGGACATTCAGCCTCCCAAACACATCCAAAGCCAGCTTAGGTGCAGACCTCTGTGCCCTCCCAGCTCCTCAGCAGGGCCTTGAGAAGACACAGCCAAGCTCTTTGTTGAAGCTGAGCACAGCCTGGCACACAAGCAGAGCCCCTCGATGGTGATCATGAAATCTGAGGGGGGAGAGCAAACAGAGACACCATAATATTCAAACTGGATTGTATTAAAAATGCAAAATGAACGGGGGAAAGCTCTGTATGCTCGTTACAGCAATGGCCCCATGGCTGGTGTCCCTGCTAGAAAAGCCCTTGTCCCCTTCTGTGGGGTGTGAGGGCATTGCCAGAGGAAACTCATGCCTCTGATATTTAATTTACTGTATGATAGAATGCTTTGGAAAACAAAATGAAGCCTTTGCTTCTCTAAATAATCTTCCCTCCCCCACTGCAGTCATTGTCTTTGTAATATTTTATGGCTTGTCATGTAACACTGTAGGGATATTGTCCTACAGAGGATGTGACTACACTGTTGAAATGAAATACCTGTGTGGTGTTCCTTGCCCACAGAACCACCAGAGCAGTGGCAGATGAGGCTTTGTGCATTCCTTAGTATTTTATTTTGATTTTTTTTATTTTTGTAATAAAGAGCGTAAAAAAAAAAAAAGAAGAAAAGAGAACACAAGCTTCACATAGATTTAGGACTTCAGGGAGAAGAATAAAGCTATTCCATCTATTTTTTAAATGCAAATATGCTTATAACATTGATCTCAACAGTGTAAATCAATAATACCCAGAGCTTCCCTGTCCCCCACAGATTGTCTGCAAATTATAAATGGTGGTTACAAAAGTATAATCACGATGAAATATTATCAAATCTCATATTCTACTCATGCTGTAATTCAAAAAAGGAGCAGATATCTTGGAAGTTAGAGTTTTGATGTTTTAATGAGTGCACTACATTTTTTCTAGTGAAGCACAAGCAATTAAACTGAGCATCCAATCTTTTGCTGAAGGAAAGTCTGCAGCTTCCAAATGACTGCAATTCTCTCTTTTGCCATTATACGAAAATATTTTTATCCTGTCACCATGCTCAGTGCACTCAGATGCATGAAGCAGCTGACAGATAACATAAGTAGTATTGAATATAATCAGATTGAGCTCCTTGTGCATCCGACACAAGGAGCCACTGGGAGACACAAGGAAACACAAGAACATATCTTGGAATTCCACCTTTTATTGTGGAGTAAAAAACCAGTTTATCTCACCTTTTCCAGAACCTCAGTTCGGATCAAAATTAGCCTTTTGGAAGTGTTTCCAGATTCTTAATTGTGTTTGCTGAAAACCTTGCCTGCTAAATGTTTTAGAAATCCAAAAGTCCCTAGAGAACATAACTGCTAGAAAATCTGACACATTGGATGTCAGATGATGCAGACTTAGAGCTTAGCTAAGAATCTTGAGCATCTAAATTTTGGACTGTATTGAATTTAGGCCTGATTTATCTGGTCTCCTACAGAAAGACTGGAATACCAAGAATCCACACCCCTCCAGGCTTGAGCCACTTCTCCTCTCCACCTTCCTCAGATTCTGGAGGGAGAGAAAGATGAGGCTCACATTTCTCCTTTTTGCTCTTTGGGGAACTCCATGTCTGGATCCAGCAGTGGGCCAGCAAAACACCCAGATCATTAAAATTATAGAATCATGGAATGACTTGAGTTGGAAGGGATCTTAAAGATCATCTCATTCCATGGCAGGGACCCCTGCCACTGTCCCAGGCTGCTCCCAGCCCCAGTGTCCAGCCTGGCCTTGGGCACTGCCAGGGATCCAGGGGCAGCCCCAGCTGCTCTGGGCACCCTGTGCCAGGGCCTGCCCACCCTGCCAGGGAACAATTCCTGCCCAATATCCCATCCAGCCCTGCCCCCTGGCACTGGGAGCCATTCCCTGGGCCCTGTCCCTCCAGCCCTTGGCAATTGTCTCTGTCCATCTTTCCTGCAGCTCCTTCAGGCCCTGCAAGGCCACGCTGAGCTCAGCCCAAAGCTTCTCCTCTGGCGGTGAACATTGCCAGCTGTGCCAGCCTTTCCTCCCAGCAGAGCTGCTCCATCCCTGGGCTCATCCTGGTGCCTCCTCTGGCTCTCTGCAGCAGCTCCAGGTCCCTGCTGGGCTGTGCCCAGGGCTGGGGCAGCTCTGCAGGTGGGGTCTCAGCTGAGAGGGGCAGAATATTGTGGGTGAGATGTTGCTCTCAGGCTGCTGTCAGGCAGAGATGGACACACTTGGGAAAGTGATAGGCAGATACTATAAAGATCAGTGTAAATAAAATATCTCAGTGAGAAGCATAATTAATTAGCTGATGTGTTCATAGCAGACCACAAGCAGAAAGTCTTTTTGCCTGCTTATTCATAAGCAATAATACTGAAAGCATTGGACCCTTATTTCTCTTAAATGCTCAGGTTTAGTCTCTGCCATTTAAAATAAGAGTAGTTTGAAAATTTCCTTGTGCTGTAGAGAATGGAGGTATGGGAAGGTTATTACAGTGTTAATAAATAAGTAATTTTACTGCTTGGTTTGCAGAGTTTGAACATTATCAAACACCTTTCTCACTGATTGCTTTACTTAAGCCACTTACAAGCTTCAGGTTAAGAGGGATACTTCTATTTTTCCAGAAGGACAGCTAGCCAGTTGTTTGCTGACTTCTGAAACCACACAGAATATAGAAAGTTTTGGAAGATGACAATGACAAGACATGAGCCTGAGGACAGACTCCATCAATAACTCAGGAAACAGATGTTACAGTGTTTGTTTAGGCTTTCCAAACTAGTCTGTCTTTTTTTTACCATATTTTGAGAACTTATTTTCCATGTTCACATGTTTATTTTTGTGGGAAAGCTTCACATTTCTGCTAGGGAAAGAGAAAACCAACCACAAGATCACACCTGAAACACCTGTGTGTTTGCTTTGCTAAGCCCAGAGATGACACCAGCTTTGTGCTGCTGGTCTTTGTGCATCTGCCTCAATATCTGGGAGTTGCTGGTGCTTTTTGATGAAGCTGTTCTCCCAGTAAGCCCCTGGGAGGGGAAATGCTATTTTAGCCAGTTTACAGGCAGAGAGCTGAAGCACACAGGGACACGGTGTAAACACGGTGTACAGCAGAACACGGACTTGAAATCACCTTTCAAATGATGGGGCTTGAACTTCTGTCTGAGATACTTCCCAGTCCTTTCTGTTCCTCTGACCCCCCTGTGCTCCCTTCCCACAGGCAGCTGCCCAGCACCACTGGCTCTGCTCTGTCATGTTCTCCACCTCATTTCCCTCTGGGTGTAAGACCACTGAATCATTTAAATCATCTGGGACTTCTCAGAGACTTAAATGGAAGAAGGCACGTTCTGAGTGCAACCATTCCTGACACACCAGCCTGCCAGACACTCAGCCTTTTAGAAGGGACACAGCAAATGGAATGGAAAAAATAAAAAACCCCCGAAATTACAGAAATGGGTTTCAGAAGTGTCACAGAGATGGTTCTCCTCGCTTTTTTGACTCTGCACAGAGCTAAATGAAAGATTCCTGGGAATATGGTGGGTATTTTCAACCATGTTTTCACCTGATTCACTCTGATTTCAGCTGGAGAATTTTTTTCAGTGTAAAGGCACTGATGCTCTAAACTTGGGTCAATATCTCTGAATATGGCAATATAGTGATAGCATATGAGCAATACAGTATAAAGTTATACACCATATGTAATGTACAACTATAGAAATACATATACTAACATAAAAGTAGAAGAGGATCTCAGCCCGTGAGGTTTAGGGTACAATTTTATCACTGAGGAAAAGAATAGCTTATTTTTTAAAGCATGACAAAGCACGTGGTGGGATTCTTGTTCTCTGCAAGGACAGGATCTGGACTTGGATGATCCTTGTGGGTCCCCTCCAACTTGGAATAGTCTATGATTTAATTGTAAGCTGACTCTGTAATTCTCCATCAAACTGCGTTCTTGCTTCATAAGCCCTCTGAAAACTTCCTTTGTATTTTATATGAAGACCCAATTATTTGCCTTATATGTTTTTAGATGAAATAAATAATTTCATAGCCACTTCTCCAATAATAAGGTTGGCCATAGCATATTCTTTTTTCTCTTCAGCTTGTACATTTTTGTTTGGAGTTAACATAAAAGAGCATTTTCTTGCCTGCTGAGTGTTCATTAAAAGCACTTCCAAATCTTTGCAGCCATTAGGGTCCTCACTATGTTCTGATCTTCCTGGCATATTGATTTAACTGTAAAAACAATCCTTCCTTCAAATGATAATAGTAAAGTATTAACTGAAAGTTATGAAGGACAGCTCTTCATCTAAAGACCTCAACTGCTTGTAAAGCTTTCATAAAATAACCAATCATAAACCAGAAGACCTCTGAAGATGCAAGAGTTAGCCGCTATCAAAGTCACATTTGTTCAAAATCACCCAGAAGCACATTTCAAACTGGGCATTTCCTATGTGGAAATGCCATATTTGCTCCTCATGGCTGTGTGTACCTGCTCCTCGTGGCAGTGTGTACCTGCTCCTTGAGCTGGGACAGCTCTGACAATGGCAGTAATGATCAATAGAAACACCTTGTAGGTAAATGGGTACTCCAGAGCTCTGGTGTTTCCAAAGAGGGGCTGTTAGAAGCAGGTAAGAATGCTAATTAATTGAACAATAGCATTTCCAAGTTTCCACTTGGAAGTTGTTTTCAAACTTTCAGTTCCTCTTCCACTGAAGTCTAAGAAATATTCCCTTTGTAAAATTATAATTTGATATTCTTTTGGGTTAGGAGTCTGAGCAAAATTACTGGTGGGCTTTCCAGTACTCAGGCTGCTTGAGGATGTCTTCCTCTGGCTGAGGCAACACACTGCTCACTGCAGTTGATGTTGCTGTGCTGCTCAAAGGTAAAGTCTTAAAAAAAGAAAAATAATATTATTGCTAACAGTCAGGCAAGCTGATAAAAGTTCTCTCTCCCTACCTCACCTCTGCTCTGATTGGGTACAGCTGATTTCTTCTCAGATAAAGAGTTAAGAACAATTATGATAAAATTATGGAAGTCATAACTTTAATGTCAAGACAGAAATATTGCAGTGCAGACCACTGTAATAAATGTTAAACTGTTGTCAAGAAAGAGCTAGATAAATTATATAATCCATTCTCCACATCTTACTGAGCATACAGAGCTGTAACTATTCTTCTATTAGGTCTGCCTAGGCTGACAAATTGTATGCTAATGGATAAAATCTTAATCACAGAAATAAGGGCATGAAAATCATTCAGTTTAGCTAAGATGCTTCATAATTTTCAGTTACTCTTTCACTTGTCTTAACTCATATTGGTAGTTCAGTCACACACCTCATCATCCCCTGAAAACTCAACAAGCTCAGCAACTCCTCTGTAAAATTTTCCTTTTAACTCCAGTTTACTGTTGATGCCTCTCTGAAGAATTTTGTGTTACTGTACATTAAGGCCATCCTATAAAAACACAATTTATTTTACTACATTATAAAAGAATGCCAGTTATCCTGCCACATCTGTGTTATCTGTGGGGTCCTGTGGGAAATAGTGGTGCAATAGCAGGGAATAGGTTACAATTTGTTTGGAAGCATTTTTACAGTCACCAGGTGAGCGAGTGATTGCTCACATGGAAATGAGCATCTCAGTGCCTTATCTCAAAGATGGGGATCACTCTGTGTGCACAGAGCACCAGCAACTGCTATTGAATTTCTGTGGCCAATACAGCTGGACAACTCAGGGAATTAATAATGGCAATGGGGTTCCTGTTAGAAGTAAGCTGGGGAGCTTTCCCCTGGAGAGGACACCGTGAGCGGCTGGATCCGAGCAGTTAATTCTGTTATCAGATGGTGACCGCAGCTCTCTACCTGGGGGAGGTTGCAGCAATTTAAGCCCGACCTTGCTCAGGCAGACTCTGCTGGAGCCTGGCTACACCAACTGCAGAGCTGGGACACCTCCCATCTAGCAGGATTCCTCAAAGTCAAAACCTAAATTACCATAATCTTCTAAGGAAGACTGGGATTTAATGAGAGAGATTGAGCAAGCCAAGTATCCCTTAATGAGGGAAGGCAAGAGCACAGGAAACGGAAGAGTTTTCCTGTTGAAAGCAAGATCTCATTCCTCACTCAGGAAGAAGTGAGTAGTACATTACAGGCAAATACTTTCTAGACTTTGAGGAGCTATCTCTCCCCCCTGCTGATCTCCCTCATGGGGTTTTGCTCTCTCAGTCTCACTCTCTGAACTGCACAGTCTCCAGCTAGGAAGCAGGAGAAGGACTTACTCCTTTCTTACTGCTAACATTACACAGACACAGACTATTAGTGCTTGGCTTCAAGAGGGAATGTGCTCTGCCAAAAGTTTTACTGCCTCAGCTCATGGGCATGAAGGATCACAGCTTTACTTATAAGATGGCCTGAATTTTCCTAGTGACTGAAAAA
>VXBQ01003404.1:212896-248268 GCA_013400175.1 Phainopepla nitens
TATATATATATATATTCCTTCTCCTCTGAAGCAAAATACTTTCAAAAATAAAAGTGCAACAGCTCAGACATATCCTTGAAAAAGAGGATCTGTTGGAAAATGTCAGTTACATCTAGGTGGAATTGCAGGAGTTTAGTTCACTCTGTCTCCCCCACATGCATTGACAATGCTCTAAAAAACAACTTACAATATTATCTCCTGGCCACACATAAGTTTTAATGGCTCTTTTTTGGTTGGCTGATTTTATTTCTTGTTTAAGGCAATTTTCAGGAAATCTTAAGCTTTCCTCCCATTTTCTAGTTCTAATTATTCTGCATACACTTGTGATATATCAAGAACTCCATTTCCACAGCCCTGTGTTTCTAACGATGCTCACAACTGGCGATCACCCTGAGGTGTCTAATGCTATAAATAGAAGTTGAGAAACAAGGCACATCCCTATTGTAACAATGTGCTGAACAAACAAAAGGCATTCCTTTATATTCCGTAAATGGACTATTATCTTGTCCTTCAATACTCAGATGCTTTCCCTTAGTAAAAAAATTTAATAGATAATTTTACAGCTGAATAACATTTGACCTTGGAACCGCTCATTGAAATCAATGAGGCAAGCTGATTTTTATGCAGCATCTATGCACTAAAAAGGCACTTTAGGCAATTCCAAACATGAGACAGCATAGCAGGAACCACTGAGAGCTCCTTGAAACATGAAAGAGCTTGTATGCTCTACAAGGCTTGTAGTTACTTCTTTGTACACTTCTAAACAAGTGGTATGTGTTTTATCATAGTGGGACTCATAAAAAACGTCCACAATTGCTGCATGTACAAGGAGATGTAGTGATCCTAAGTGTTTCATCACAGCAGACTATTTCTAGCAGTTTGGCTGGTTTTTTTAATTGAGAAATCTCTCCAAGGACTATCAGCATGGGTTTGTTTTGGTTTTTTTCTTCCAAGACAACAACTACTACTAAACAGACTTGTTTTCATAAGAGCTCAGCTGAAGTCTGCTATGATAGGCTCATGTTATTAAGATTAAATCTCAACATTTTGAGTTTGGAAACCCTAACCCATATCCCACTATTAATGTGGCAGCAGATCTTTTAAACATCATGGTTTTTATTTGTAGGTTAATTCTTCCTTGTTACTTGAAGCCACACTTCACCAAAAAGTAAAATCATTGATCCAGCTGTTGAACCTGTAGTAATTCTGTGATTTCCTATTCATGGAATAAATCCCCACAATAAACATGTGTTAATATATTTGACAGAGTCCTAATTTCTTGACACCCTAATCTGCAGAGTGACTCTGGTATGAACTGAATTAATGGCTTATTAAGATATAAAAAACAGTGTGAAAGGGAATTCAAACCTACATATGAGCCTGAAATCAAAAAGGAAATTTGGGTCTGGGGAAAACCAAATAACTGGTTCTACTCAACTGGTCCTTGCCAGACACATTTAGTATAACAAACTTCAGCAATATTTTCCCCAGAGAAGGCAAACCCACACTTGATCCCTGCCACCTGAGGTCTGCTGGAACACCAATAAAGATCACATTTCAGTTTTGAAACACCAAGTTCTATAACATGGATCAATAAACCCCTACAAGATACAAATTAAAAATTAATTTTTTGCTGATTATTATACACTTAATTCATTTTCAAGAATAACTCACTAGAGCATAAATGTCAATTCCATTATTATTATTTTTAAAACTAGGATTCAATTTTGCATTTCTATCATATTCAAAAAAATAATTTTCAATGTAACTCAGTGGGATATTCATATGTGCTCAGAAGCTAATGAGGTATGGGAAATAGATATGCTATCATAAAAGGAAAATTACTAAATGAGAAAGAAAAGATTTTTAAAAGGATCTCTTAGAGTGAAAGAGAACAATTTCATCAGCAAATGGGACTGCTTCTTCACTGTATCTCTAGTTTTTGTCATCCCAAGTGGCCTGTTCATTTATGTAACTATTTTGGAACATTCTCCTACTTTTACTGATTGAAAGAATCCTGTTCATTAAATATCTTTGTAAAGAAGTGTTAAAAAAAAAAAAAAAAAAAAGAAGGGTCATAAAGGCTTAATNAAAAAAAAAGTAGCCAAGGTAAGGAATTGTATAAAGGCCATTTAAAATATGAAGCTGTGCTCATTCTCTTGGTAACTCTGGTCTGACTATCTCACACAAGTTCTCTAGAGCAGAAGCACGGTGAGGGGAGCTGCTCAGGAACACTCCTTACTGCTTAGTGAGCTGAGAATTCTCCTTCTCCTCCTGCCGCCTGAGTACCCCTTTTCCCTTCAGACAGACTGGCTGCTCTGTGCTTTCCCAGCTCCTTACCATATTCCAGTTTTAATGAAACCTCTGGCTTAGATTTCCCTGCTTCCAATTTTGCAATTCTGGCAATTGCACAAAGATGGGATCATGGGATCATTGGGCTGATCCAAAGGCTCAGATATTCCAGGTGAACACATGCCCTGGTATTATGATGATACCTGATGAAAGCCTGGACTCCAATTTAAGATCTGACCCTCCAACCAACTGGCAACAGTTGTTGGAAAAGTACTGTTACATCTGAATTAAAAATTCTCTTTAATTAAGAGCTACATGTTCAGAGAAAGTTAGTGAAAGATGTCTCCAAGCAGAGTAAGAAAAATACATATTCATATTCTGATAAGGCAATCAAGATGTTGATGTTAATATTAGAGCAATAACTTTAATTGTATTTCAGCAAACGAATGGCAATTAGAAAACAAATTATCTCAGAGAAGCATGTCTGCTGCACAGCTTAGCCCCCAAGGCAAGCCAAAAGCTAAACTTTTTTCTTGAATTTTAATGCAGAAGAAAATAGACACACCTCTGGAATTATTCTAAACAAAAATACCATAAACAGTTTAAAGTTACTCTGAGACACAAAAGTAAAAAAATTCCTTTCCTCTTGAAGCGGGAATTTTGTTGCCACAAGAAACAGCGTGCAAGAGTAAAATATTGCTCAGCTTTTAGGATGAGGAAATGTAACAGATGTTGGCCATGTTAATTAAAGAGCATTTGTGGTTTAACTGTCCTGGTTTAACCTCCCCAGCACCGAGTCCCCGCTGCTACACTCCCCCACGCCGCGATGTGGGAGAGAGGCAGGAGAGTCACAGTGAGAAAACTCGTGGGCTGAGATAAAGACAGTTTAATAGTAAAGCAAAAGCTGTGCACACAAGCACAGCAAAACAAGGAATTCATTCCCTGCTCCCCAAGGGCAGGCAGGTGTTCAGCCGTCTCCGGGAGAGCAGGGCCACACCCCATGGAACAGTTCCTCAGGATCACAGACACATTCACTCCAGACATCACCCCCTTCCTTCCTTTCCACCCCATTTTTGTACTGAGGATGATGTCACATGGTCTGGAATGTCTCCTGGGTTGGTTGGGGTCACCTGTCCTGGCTGTACCTCCTCTTGACTCCTTGTGCCCCCTCACTGGCAGGATGAGGAGCTGAAAACCCCTCGGCTGTCTGTAAGCCCTGCCCAGCAACAGCCAAAACATCCCTCTGCTACCAACATTCTGATCCCAAATCCCAATCACAGCACTGTAACAGCTGCCATGAGGAAAACTAACTCCATCTCAGCCCAACCCAGCACAGAAGAGTAAATGATTTCCCTTCGGGTAAGACGTAGAGCACAAATGCAATATGAATGATCCAAGGTGAATTTCTGCACTACTTCTCAGTGCTGTTGCACAGTGACAAACCATAGCTACAGCCCCATTGGGTTTTGACAGAAATAAATAGTCCACCTGCTTTATATATGATTAAAAAAAGAAAAAAATGCTGGTGAGGTTCCTTGGATCCTGTCTCACCTGGGGAGGCTCTGGGTAGCCAGAATGAGACTCGGTGTGCCAAGAATTAGACCAGATTTTCACCAGTGCAATTGAGAACTAAAATCTGGTGTAACATTTTCGTATGCAAAATTATGTCCTGTGAGAAAAATGCCCCCTTCCAACAAAAATATACTCATGTTTCAAGCCATCAGTGTTTTTCCTTCTCCCCAATCCATTCTCCTGGGACAATATGCCCCATCTGTCAGGGTGAAAGTCTGTTCCTGTAATCCAATCACCTCACTGCTGTAGACTTTCTGGTCTGTGTGACTTGACATTGTCTGTATTTTGCTAAAACAGTGGTAGCACTGCTCAGGCATTACTCACCTTTCTGTGGTTTCAGTCATGCTGTTTGGAAAATGTATCAAATCTTTGTGTGGAGCCTGAATGGTTTTAATGATGCTGCAACTGAACCCACCCGGGTTGCAATAGAACGTTACAATTTTCAACCACCAAATTATGCGTGTATGGTGAAAAGTTGGCCCTCAGAGATCTTGATCCTTAAAAATCTCCTTGCTCAGAAAGGAAATCAGGGACAATTTCTCATTGTACCTGCAATGCAACAGTCCATCTTGGTTCTACAAAGCAATTAAGTACCTCATTAACTTTAAGCACCTGCTTAATTCTCATGGCTTTGAAACCACTGGGAGTTAACTGCTTGCTCCTGAATTTGTGCAGGAAAAACATGCTTGTTAAAACCTAGGGGAAAAAAAAAAAAAAAGGATTATATCTGCTAAACTTCTTTCAGTTTGGTTTAATAAACTTTATGGCACTGGAAATTCATCGTTGTCACACCAAGAATCAGATGGGCCCCAAATGCATGATAATATTTAGGCTGTGTTGTCACTCAATGCACCAGACCTTATGTGGTCACAACAGTCTATTCAGAATTAGAAATTTTACTGATCCAGTCTCATCTGATGGCTACTAGGAAAGCAAGAAAGAAAGGTCAAGAGAAAAAAAAAAGCAATAGGCATCTTCTTCATGGAGTCTTTTAGGAGACTCACCAAAATATTTTTAATGAACACGATGTTCTTTCTTTCTACTTTGAGTTTTACTCTGAGGACTCCAAGATTTGCATGAAAAACATGAGGTTTTTTTGTCAAGAATGTCAAGCTGGTGGTGGCCAGGTGTTTTACAGCATTTTAAATACAGTCACATAGGATATGTCAGCCTCAAAGTATCTGTGTTCTTGTTGAAGGAATACTGATGAAATACAGATTGAGGCTACAAAGGTGTAACAGAGACACTTCCAAAGTGCACCAAGTAAATTTTGTATTTTGCAGAGAATTAAATCCAGTGCCAGCTCTTAAGGAAATATTTCCAGAGGAATAGCTAATGAGCAGCTCACTAAACTACCCACAACCACCTTTACTTGAACAAATATATCAATGGTTTTAATTCTACAATGTGAGCTTAACTGCGATGCACCAATATATCTCAATAAATAAAAGATGTCCTCTGGACTGCTGAACAATTCAGAGAGCACATCTGGAAGTTTTCTCCTCTCTTTTCTGAAATAAACATATTTTTTATTGTCTTTGTTATCTAAACACATACTTTTTGCACAACACATTGATCATAGTGCTTTTCTCACAGAAGCTATTTATGTTTCCAGGAGATGAGAGGGTTTCTTAGGAACCTTTCTTCTGCATGGTGAGGCAAAACCCCAAATCTCAGATAGTGCCCCATTCAGATATCAGTGATGCAGCCCGTGGCAGACAACTTGCTGCCTCACAGCAGTCATTTAAGCCACAGAGTCTCAACCACAGCACTAAGTCCTTCTCTGCTAGCCAGGAATTCAACTTTGGGAATAAAACTTTGGAAATTCGGCTTACTGTTAATTTTTGGTAGCATTATCATTTGAATTAATCAATGGTGGATCAATAAGTCTTCCACCGAAAGTGAGATATTTTCATGTCACGTACCATTTGCAAAAGTTGGGGTTTTTTAACTGTTTGTTGTTTAGCTTTCCAAATGTAAATTAACTTTTCCAGTAACCTTTTCAGGCAGTACACTCTCTTAAAATGTATTGTGAACACCACTTCTCAAATATGTCTGCATTGCCTTAACAACAAAAGACAGTGAAAAGCTGCTGAGGAGAATCCAAAGGGCCATTGGATTAAAATTCATGAAGGGCAGTTTCTCCCTTCAGTGTCAGAAGTAATTGCACACACACCAAACATCAGAGCAGTTCCAGAAGTTGCAAACACATTATAAGCAGAAATTCAAATGTGTTGCAATCCTTCTCATCTGCTAATGTCATTCTGCATCTTGTCCACTGATTTCTAGCCTTAAAACTGTGGTTGAAGTTGTCACATGATTTAGGTAACAGTCTAAATCAGAAAAACTTAATTATTTCCAATGCTGGAGATGCTTTCAGAAATATGTCTGATAAAAACAGTGCTCCTGCTGATGCCATGTGGGTATGGATCAACAGGGAAAAGGTCCTGTAGTGACTCTTAAGCCACAGGCTGAATAAGAAAATGTATTAAACATACACATAATTCACATTTTTCTATCTCTCGTCTTTTTTTTTTTTTTCTGGTCTATTTAAGGCAAAAAACCTTTACTGAGCACACCAGCTTCTATTTAGACTCTTGGCACAAAAGCTTCTTAGATTTACACCACAGTGTGTTAAAATTCACAGGGAAGTTTCAGTGTAGAGCGCACTCCACCTTCTCCTTATTTAAAAAAAATGTTTTGAAAACAAATCCATCACATTTAGCATTTGTACATGGTACTCAGCTGACAGGCTTAAATGTTACTGAGTGACAGAACTGGTACAAACCTGACTGCAGCCCTACCTATTGCAGCAATTTGAAAGTCAAGGGGACCCTTTCTAGTCTGGGAGGAAATGAGAGACTTTTCCCCTAAAAGAGAGAAGCCGATTTCTTTTGCTGAGGTTTTAAAACAAGGATGACAGCACAGGTCAAACCCCATGGGTCTACATTTGATATAAGGATTCTATATGATACAACTGATCCATACAATCTGTGTGTATGTACACATGCAGTTGATTAAAGCATAACACAGAAACCCTACTCACACAGAAAAGAAAAAATGCAGATTTTGCAACTGCCAGGCAGAAGCCATCCTAGTTTTTCTGAAAAGGAAAGGTGGCAACTGATGTTGGTTTCACGCTGGTATTTCACAACAGAGGAGAAGGAACCTCTAGCCTACCTACTTGAATTAGACATTTTTCTTAACTTTAATTAAATTAAATAATCTTTGAGTAGTTTATTACAAAGAGAACAAAAGAGAGGGGAGAAAGATAAATGAGGAAGTGAAATTCAACACAATTTTATTTCATATACTATTGTGTCCTTTGCCCTCATAATATCCAACTGCAAAATGTTTTCTGAAAGCAACAATGAATTATTTTATTAAAAGTTTATTAATTAATCATATCTTTTTTACAGACTGATTATTTAATTTTAGTTATCAATGGGAATGCTGAGCTCCTTAATTACAGATTGAAGCCATGTAAGAAAAGAGCCTTAATTAGTTTCATTCCAAAATGCAGGTAGAAAAGGCAATTAAATGATCTAACACAGGCAGGTGTAGGCCCTGATCTCATATGAAAGATCATTATTGTCTTTCTTTTGCATGACTTAGTTAAAATCCGGCTGTTCTCAAAGTTACTTTGTGGTCTACAGGAAATAAGGTTAATAAATAAATAGAGGAAGTGGAGGTTTCACTCCAGTTCCAAAAGTTCAAGTACCAACAGCACAAGGATGCTGTCAGAGCTGCCATGCTTTGACACCCAAGTTGGCAGGTTTATCCCATAACCAAGATTTAATGGGAATGGAAATGGAATGCAACCCTTAACCCTGCAGGGACTGCTCCCCAATACTACAGCACAATTCTAATTTGCAATAACACCTTGTACTGTTGCTTTGTGGAGAAGCCAGATGATCTTAGCTGCCCTTTCTTGTTATTTTCTTCCATTTATTACACGTGAATTTTGAAAAGTTTTCAGTGGCAAAGCCTCCTTCGTTCCCTGGAAAGGCTGGGAGAGAATTGTGGGGGTGGATGTCTGAGAGGAGAGAGACCACAGAATCACAGAAGATGCTGAGTTGGAAGGGATCCATCAGGATCATCAAGTCCAACGCCTGTCCCTGCCCAGACACCCCAACAATCCCAGCCTGTGCATTCCTGGAGTGGTGTCCAAAGGCTCCTGGAGCTCTGGCAGCCTTGGTGCCCATTCCCTGGGGGGAGGGGGCAGTGCCAGCCCCCTCTGGGAGAAGATACCCACCCTAACCCCACCCTGACACAACTTGGGCCATTCCCTCAGGTCCTGTCCTCTGTCCACAGAGCCTGTAGCTGCCATGAGTCTCAGTCCTGCAGCTCTTACCCCCATGCGGAGGCTGTAGCTGCCACGAGTCTCAGTCCTGCAGCTGAACACACCATGTGTGCTCCCCATGCAGCTTCCCCTTGAGGCCCTTCACCATCCCCACAGCCTCCTTTGGATACTCTGCACTAGTTTAATATCTTTTTTATATTGTGGTGACCAAAATACTCAATCAAGGTGAAGCCACCCCAGCCTAGAGCAGAGCAGGACAATCCCCTCCCAGGCCTGGCCAGTGATGGCCTGATGTCCCCAGGACAGGGATGTCCCTCCTGGGTCCAGGGCACTGCTTCCTCCTGTGCTGGGTTGCACGTGTACATGTGCACAGCATGTGAAATAAAAGAGAGCTTTGACAGTATGCAGCACAGATTAATGTTAGAGTGTGCAGAAAACTGCCAAAAAAAGTTAAATGTACAACAGAAAAAGTGATATGGCCCGGGGCACAGGGACACGAGCAGGGCTTCGCTCTGATGCCCATCCCTTTAATACATGTTAGCAAAAACAAAGCATGACATGCAATGATGCAGACCCATTACTAATGGACACAATATTTTAAAATAATCATGCAAAAACATCAGTAAATGTGTCTGAAGCAGTCAAAGAGAGTCCTTGAGTCATACACAAACCCGGTGTTATTTTACTCAACAATGCACCTACATTGACAAAATTGGCCAATTAATTATCATGAGAAAAAGTTCTTAGCACCTTCTCAGGTCACTTAAAAGTGAATGTAGTAACTCTGATGTACTATAATTAAGGAAGATAGCACCACCAAAGGTTGAGATATTGACAGAAAAATGCTGAGTCTTTTTAATAAAAAGTAATGGAGTTTTACAACTCAGAAAATTCAGTTGTTTTAATAGGACAAATTTTAATTACTGTTACCTCACAGAATGTTCTTGCATTATACTCTCTGCATAAATGTCTCAGCAGCCAGATGCAGAAATATTTCACACATTTCAAACTTCAGTAAAGAATATGAAGATCAAAGAACAGGAAAAGCTGTTCCTGGACAACAAAGGAGCAAGCCAAGTCCTGCAGTGGCGTTCCCAGACTCTGTCCATGGACGGCAGCCACGCAGACAGGTGTTGATGGTGACTGACTACATTTGTTCTAAAGAGTGACATCCCTCTTCTGCCAAGCACGAGATGTGTGCCTGCATCTGTTCACTCCACGTAGGCAGCGTGCAGGCATAGGACAGGAGAAAGGGCTGCCATAAAATGAAATGTTAATTAGTGCACAGAGTCCCATTTGAACCATCAGCAAGTCTGTATTTCACAAGGATCAGCCTATCACAGGTCCTCCTGAAGAGGAAGAATTTGTGCATTTGGTGTTAATGAGGAAAAAAAAACAAATTAGAGATTAGGGCTTAAGTCTGACCGATATCTCTGGATCCTGAAACAGCTGATGACAACATCCCCTATCCATATCCCCACATATTTATTCTCATATCTCACACACAGACACACAGATACACATTCTCATTATTGTGTCTGTCAGTGTACAAACACCTCCTGCTTCCAAATCCTCCCTTTTTAATAAAACATCTGGAAAACGGAATTTGTGTATTAAACTTTCTGCATTAATTAAGTGCAAAGATCAAAGGAATATGAACTTAAACTGTGATCCTGGGATGAATATTTTCCCATGGTAATGTTCATGGGAAGTATCAAGCTGATTTCCAGGAGAATCATTAAATAATATAATGCTTGTAGAGTTCACTCAGAGGTCTGAGATATAGAAAACTAATTTATGAATATATTCCTCATTTTGCATCTTAAGAGTTGACTTCACATTGTACCTTTGCCTTAATTTAGTTTTTAGGGTCTTCAGGGCATCCAGAAAAACTGCCAGATGGAGTACTTTAGTAAAGGAAAATAACAATTTGCATATTTGCACATTTATATGGTCAAATGTGTTTTTCCATGAATACATCTTCAAATGCTACTATAGTACTATGAATATCTGTATTTAATATATAAATATAAATAAGTTTCCTGGCTTTCCTGACTAGTTTGGTTAGCAATTGTGATTTTTTTTCTGGTGTAACCAATACTGTCTTATGTTCTCTTCTCATTACTGACCCCTGTGGGCCCTGCTGAAGGTGAAAAGGAAATTGTCAAAATCTCAGAGATATTTAAAAATAATTTAAAATATTTGGAATTTTAAATATTTGGAATTTTAAATATTTGGAATTTAAAATATTTAATTCTCCCCTGCCCCCTCCCCCCCAAAAAAAAAAACCCAAACCAACCAAAACAAACCACAAAACCCTGTCTTCTAAAATAAGGCAGTGTAACAAGTTTATATTGATTACTATTGTTTAACATTTTTTATATTTTGGCTACAGATGTACTGCTCTTTCCTCAGTTTTTGGAATCTACCCATGTAACCCTTTTACTCTTCAAATAATGCAACTCCACCAGATACAAGATTGAATTATTCTTGACCACATATTTTGAGAATCTAAAAAGATATTCTGGAAAACTATGCATTTGTCTTGCTGTACATACAGTACAAGTAAAACACCTTATTTTAAGTTCTCGGGATGTATACTTGCAAGTTGTAAAGTGAAATTGGTCATTTGTGTGTTTCATGGGTAGACAAAAAGCACAAATCTGTGTTTTGAAGGGAATTTCCTGGCTAAGGTAATGCACAGCTACTGGCAAAAGGTAACGAGTTTGACCACCCACTGAATGCACAACAGAGACGCTGATGAATACGGCTCCAAGACATAATAAATTAGTAATAACCTCCATTATTATACCCCCAAAGTAAAAGTTTGCCAGAAGGGGATATGCAGTAAATGTAGCAATGTAAGCTTGTTCTGATAAATTGATGTTTTAATGGCAGCTTCTGTACACTTTCTCTTCATTGCATGAACTGCCAGTTACCTGCAAACTCTTTGCTTCAGTATTTCATGGCTTTTATGCAAATATTTGATGTTAATAGCATCATATTTTTATTGGTTTGCTTTGTATAGTTTTGCTGAGTTGCACTGTGGAGTCATTAAAAATGAATAGCCAAAATAAAAATATTTCATATTGGAAACCATACTTAAAAATTAATGGTGTATTAGCAAAAGACTGTTTCCCACAATTTCACAGACACAGCAAAACCTTCATCAGAGAATGGTTAATCAGCTGAAGACAGCGTTTATCTGTGCCCTTCCTACATTTGGTAACAATCCCTGTGGTTTAAGCTCTAGAGGGTTGCCCACATGGCCCAGACAGTGCAAAGGTGGCTTTAAAATGCCCTGTCCTCTGCTGTGTGCTGCCAGCTGGAGGCCCAGCCCCTCCTTCCCTTCCACACACAGTGCTCAGGAGAATAGAAAATAGCTTTCACCAAATCCCTGTGTTTTGGATAAGTTGCAGTTTTGGTTTGTCTGTGGAGAGCAGTTACTGCTCTAAAAAAGATATTTGGGATATCCAGCAGAGAAGAGAAGAGTAACGACTCTTGTTTCAAGAGAACTAAAGAAGAACCCCACGGATTGCACAAACTGGATTCACATGAGGCACAGAGCCATGGAATTCCTCACTGGTTCTCCTTTATGGATGGGCTGCAAATCCATCAGTCTCCTACAAGCAGAGAACGCAGTGTAGACTTCCTCACTGATACAAGTTATCTAGGGGATTAGCTATGTGCTTTAACTGGTGTATGTGGGGGGAAAAAAGCAAAACTTCTAAGGGTGCAAACAGGTATTCAGCACATTGGAAAATAAAGAGTGAAATAATAAAGGGTAGTGATTGCTGATTTTACATTCTTAATTGCTCACAGTCAGTTCATGGAAGTCTTCACAGGGACAGAGAGAGGAAGGGATAGGGAAAAAACCCAAGGACAAATAACCATGAGAAGAAATGGGTATACAGATATGGCAAAATTGAAGATGACAGTCCCAGAGTCAGATTCCATACTTAAAGTAGGAAAGTTTTGTTCTCCTGAACCCCTTGCCACCACCATGCCTGTGGTTTTCATCCCCTTACATTATATTGATATCAGCAAGGGAATTGACAGCTGAGACTCTTCTCATGGGTAGGTTTGGATTAGGCAAATTATGCACCCCCTTATTTTCACAAGGGATCAGCTTCAGTTCAACCCACTGCGTGATTCTCAGGGAGTTTAACATATGATTAGGAAAGTTCAGCTATCCCATGGGGAAATAGTCCAATTTACATTCCCCAAACTTGCACAGTCTCAAACTTTTCAGTCTCAAAGCTTTCACTGAGGTGGACTCTGCATCTGCAAGTCAGAAAGCCAGTGATTGATTACTGAAATTGTCTCCAGTACACTGTGAACATCAAACAAAAGTGTGTGCCCTGTTGGTATTGATTTAGAGCTGATGGTCTCATTAGAAAGCCCTAATTCTCAACATTGCTTTGGCTTACACAATCTTTAATTTATTAAAAAAGCTGATTGGCCAACTATTTCAGCCTCATGACTGTCTTCTCATTTTAGAGACAACTCCTTTAGTCTTTGAGCATTTAAAACGTCATTAATCCAAATGCTAATGCAATCAACACTATATTAAATAAATTATAAAAACTAAATTAATATTAGGTAACCTGATGCACTGTGCCATGAGGTTTTAAAATGTGCTTGTTGTCAGCACATTTAAAATGATAAATTAAAACAGTGCACCTTTCAAAAAATTTTCCCCCAGAAAGTTTTTAAAATTATTTTCTCCACAATTTAAATCATGAAATTGTACGGAAAAAATATATATTATTTACTTTTTAGTTGAGTTAGCTTTTATACTGATGCTAAAAAAAAAAAGAAAAACAAAAACAAAAAAAAAAATCCCCACATATATTGTTAAAATTGAATTTTAAACACAAGTGGAAAACTGTAAGTTGAATGAATTTGGCCTTAGAACAGAACACTTCAGTCTCCTGGGCTGTGGGTGGAGGGTGAAGTCCTGTTAGCTGGAGCTGGAGGAGATCTGACTTGGCACATGCCTCTATTTCATACTCCAAAACCCCATAGATTTGACACAAATACATATTATTTTCTATTCTGAGAACATAAACCTCCTCTCAGTTGTCTTATCTAAGCTGGCCCAGGTAGCCTGCATATTCATGTGGAATCCTAGTGTTTCCATGCTCATAAACAGCCAGTGGTTCTGTTGTTTGTGCATTTGTAAACAATCCTGGTCTCAAATCTGAGCAGCCAGTGTGCACCACTGTAATAATTTACATCTCACAGAGATGGTGGCATGAAACCAGCATTTGCTGAAAGTTTTAGAGAGAGCATTCACATTTTGAAATCCATTTATTTAACAGGCTTTCAAAGAAAAAAGCTAGTTGAGAAATCAATGTATATCCACCCTCCAGCATCTACCCACCTTGCATCCTGTGGATTTTAAACCTGAGGCATGAGGAAAAGTTTATTCAATTTTTTTTTTTTTTTTTTAATCTTGGCTAATAAAAACTGAGCTCTTGAAGCTACACTCTTAAAAGCTTTCTCCTTTTTATCATCACTGGAAAATCCTGTATATCTTCAGTGCTTGTCTTTGCAGTCTCTGTGCTATTTACCTTCCCTGGGATTTTCTGGCTGTATCCGTGTCATTGTCTGGGTCGCTCCTTTCTGCACCTTTGTCTTGAATGTTAAAACAATCAATGTGGACTGTCAGTTCACTGTGATTCCTTTAGAATGCCTCCAGTAGCTGATACTGATAATTTAAAGTCTTTCTATTGAACAGTTGTTAAAAAAAAAAAAAAGCTTTTTTGGCAATGATATCTATCTTATTATCTGACGTTCATTTCCCAGGCATTGGCTGGAGCAGCTTTTTAGGATTTATGTGCTCACCTTCCAGGCCCTTCATTAGCCTGGCTTTCTCCTGCTCTGCCTTTCTGCTGACAAACCTATAGACAGAAACTGCCAGCTGAAGGGTTCCACCAAAGCATTTGGGAGAAAAAAATAATTCCAAAATCCAAAAAACCAAAAGGCTCACAAATCTTAACCAAAAAAAATATTAAAAATAAAAAATTCTATCCACAAAATAAAGACTTGTGCTTTTGCTTCTGTAAAAATGAACAGAATGTGCAGATTTCAGCATTTGGCTCTTCATCTGTTGACTTCACATCAAACACCTATGTGCCAAAATACAGCTATGAACATATTATTTGGGAGAAACTGTCAAGGAAATAGGATTGTGTCTGATAAAGGGGAAAATTCCCCATCGAAAATGATGTTGCACAAGTTATTGCTATGTAATGATGGCAATCTCAAAAAATCACAGTCAGCAATACAACTGAAGTGAGTGATCCCCGCTCAGGAAAGAAAAAACCAAAATACAGATTGATGAGAAAATCTCTTGTTAGGGAAAAATAGTATCTGCTTGCAGAATCTGCACCTTATGTACTACATAAATTTCCTTACTGTTGCTCTTCCCTTTGTAATCACTAGTAAAATACCATTATAGCAGGCCAGAATCATGGAAAAAAGGTCTGTGGAAGGAGTGGGAAAGCATGTGCCAGGGTTGGTTTTGATTTATAAACTAATAGAAAACAGCCTAGTGTAAGCTGTTCTAGATTTAAGACAGTTTGGCTGAAGAAAGAATATTTTAGTGGAGCAAAGCTGACTGCAGTGGATCAGCTTCTGACTGGCTGGCAGCTGATACAAAGAGTGTGGCCAGGGTGGGTGAAGGTATTTATGTATTTATGGCTCAGCAATGGTTGCTTGTTCAACCTCATCCCAGAATCACTAAAGCTGGAAAGACCTCCAAGCACATCCACTCTACCCTTTGACTGAATCCCACTACTTCCACTAAACCATATCACAAAGTGCCACATCCACTTGTTTTTTGAACACCTCCAGGGATGGGGACTCCAACCCCTCCCTGTTCTTGACCAGCTTGAGCACCCTTTCCATGAAGAAATTTTCCCTAATATCCAATCTAAACCTTCTCTGGCCCAGCTGAGGCCGTTCCCTCTGCTCCTGTCCCTGTTCCCTGGAGCAGAGCCTGACCCCCCCGGCTGTCCCCTCCTGGCAGGGAGTTGTGCAGAGACACAAGGTCCCCCCTGAGCCTCCTTTTCTCCAGGCTGAGCCCCTTGCCCAGCTCCCTCAGCCCCTCCTGGGGCTCCAGCCCCTTCCCAGCTCTGTTCCCTTCCCTGGACACGCTCCAGCCCCTGCAGGTCTCTCTTGTCAGGAGGGGCCCAGAGCTGTCCCCAGCACTGGAGGTGCCCCAGCAGTGCCAGCACAGGGGACAGGCACTGCCCTGGCCCTGCTGCCACCCCAGAGCTGGCACAGCCCAGGTGCCCTTGGCCTTTGGCACACCTGGCTTGTGTCCAGCCCCTGTCACCAGCACCCCCAGGGCCTTTCCCACCAGCAGCTCTCCAGCCCCTCTGCCCCCGTCCAGTTCCATGGGGTTGGGGTGACCCCAGGGCAGGACCTGGCACTTGGCCCTGTTGTCCCTCACACCACTGGCCTCAGCCCATGGATCAAGCCTGTCCAGACCCAGATGACTCCCAGCTGTTTTGAGGACCCAGACCCAGTTGTTTTGAGGAGTAGGAGGAAGAACTTTCCTAATTTAGAAAAGAATGAAAGCAAAGCAATGACAGGAGAGTGCTGTGCTCTGTGCACAGGATGGAGCAGTGGCTCGCTGTCAGTGCACTGTGCAGTGACAAGGCTCCAGGAAAAGCGAGGCTCCTGCTCACAGGAGCAGCACTGCTGAGGCTCAGCACACACAGCTCCCAGCATAAGTGATGGAATGGTTCCTGCTCAGAGGCTATATTCCCACAGCACCAACCCTTCCTATTGGGAGTTTTCTCACCAAACTGATAAATAATGATAAACAGGGGGCTTTAGAGATAATTTTCCTAAATAGAAAACACCATTAAAAGCTAATAATACTTGGATATAAAAACATTTTATTTCACTTCATTTTGCTTTCTTTTTTTCTCACTGAATTTTTATGTTCCCAAGTGTCTTGTTTCAAATATCTTGGGTATTTTGCAATGCTACCCACAAGGGGTGATATAATGAGTACAGGGAGAACGTAACTAAGTGATGTGTAACAAAATAGTGCTCATTTGTAGGTTGAATCATAAAAGGAAATTTTTAGAGGAGTATTGTGCTGAGCAGAGAGGATTAGAAATAGCAATGTGGTGCTGGGTGGTAATGGTGAGAATATTAAGAAATCACAAGGTGCAGGGATCTCAGTTTAGAAAAGATTAATTTCAGAACACTCAAGTATTTCCATTTCTACTCAAACCAAGCATTGTGGTAAACAGCAAATGCAAATCACCGTGGAAACATCCCCAGGTCACCCCAGAGCAAATGCTGGGGCTGAGCTCCCACCTGATGCAGTGTGTGCTGTGTGATGCCAGCACTCAGCTGGGCCAGGCTGGAGGGCAGGGCAAGGCTCTGCTCCCCCAGAGGTGCTGGCACTGCCCAGGCTCCCCAGGGAATGGGCACAGAGCAGGGCAAGGCTCTGCTCCCCCAGAGGGGCTGGCACTGCCCAGGCTCCCCAGGGAATGGGCACAGAGCAGGGCAAGGCTCTGCTCCCCCAGAGGGGCTGGCACTGCCCAGGCTCCCCAGGGAATGGGCCCGGCCCCGAGGCTGCCAGAGCTCCAGGAGAGTTTGGGCACTGCTCCAGGGATGCCCAGGGGGGATTGCTGGGGGGTCTGGGCAGGGACAGGAGTAGGACTCAATCCTTGTGCATCCCATCCAGCTCAGGATGTTCTGTGATTCAAAGGCTGCTCAAGGTTCCAAGGGGTGCTATTTGGGTCTCTTCAGGAACAAAATATTCAGTTTGCTTTACTAAGAAAGCGCCATCTCACACCATATTTTTGTGCAGAGTAACGGCAAATTACCAAGAAATTATGTCTGAAGATTTTTGATTATTATTTTAAAAATTTAGCCACTACACAGTTTTGATTTCTCCCTAATTTCTGGAAGCTTGGAGTCAGGAGGGCTTCAAACAGATAATGTATTTGCATCATTTCTTCAGCAGAGGTACTCAAAGTGGGGAAAGCAGTTCCTAATCCAAGGTGCCAGTGCAGGGTAGGCTTTCACCCCACATCTCTTGCTGCACAGAAGGCAAGTTTCTCTGGAACAACAGAGCACTTATTTGCAGGGATTCAGAAGTAAATTTGCCAGGAGTAGTCAAGACTGTTTTGAGCAAGAGCATCCTCGTGTTGCAAGATTCGTGTGCGTCTTACTTCAGGCATAAATCACTTACATGTCAAAAATTAGGATTACCTTGATGGGAATGAAGTTATTAGTCTTTTTTCCATCTACATTATAGCTACCACAAGCTAACAGTGGATGTATTTTGATTTTTCTGCAGGGATGTTGTTGGTAAAGGATGAAACTCCTTTCTGAGAATGGCTCCAACACAGGGCTTTTCCTGGCTAATCAGCACCAGAACAGAACAGTTGAAAGAATATTTTCAATTTGCTTTTTCATAAGAAGCTACTGACATCTGAAAAGGCAAAAAGGTCTTAACAAAATCTAAGAGACCATAAACATCAAAGAAATGTACACAAAGCTCTGTTCCATGCCCTTAAAAGGTGCCTATTGTTCACCTGGTACTTGAATCAGCTGTCCTGTCTCACAAACAGGAGGAACAGAGCACAAGGAAAGTGTAAGAATGAGATCTGTCCTCATCTACAACATGAGCAGCTCCTACTTACTGAGGACAAAATTTGAATCTATGAGATAAAAATATCCCAACCGACTTATTTTGATTTCTGATTTAACCACATAAAAAAATGGTAGAAATATCATAAACCACATTAATTTTAAATTTCAATATTAGTTTTTAAAATAGTGATTTAGCAAATAAAATTTGCTAAATCTTTTAGAATCCCAAGTATAACTTATTCATGCAATGCCTTGTGTATAAAAAGAGAGCAATGAGCCAGGATAACTGGAACTGGAGAAATAATAGGAGATATCAGAGTAGAGTGATATGGGCATTACCTGGGTAGTAGATTTTAAGAATGTCTTATAGTACTGGTTTTCAATACGGTTTGATAAAGACTTTTTCTTATTTTTTTTCTAGTGTTATTACATTATTGTTGTTATTCTTCTTCTTCTTATTATTATTATTATTAGGCAAAAAGGACCTCAGATTCCTCCTTGGTCTCCTTTGGGCACTCTCCAGGGAATGCCTCTCCCACTCAGCCAAGGTCAGGAACACGCTGTTCTTTCTGGTTACAGCAGCCCCACAAATGTTTGAGGGTGCATTTGCATCCTTTGCATCTCCACACAAGCACAACAGCTACAGAGAAGGCGGCTCTAAGTGATTTTTAGTCCTGTTCATCAAATGCCAGTTTAACATCAAAGTTTCACGCTCCGTTAATATCCTAACTGACAAATTTAAGAGACAGCCTTAGCTATGAGTTTGTCTTAAAAGCAATGCAAGGCAGGATTAACTTTGTCATTCTGCAGAAGAAAGGGAATGTGATTTCTAACATGCTCTTGGTGAGCTCGGGAGGAAAGCAAGCACACAGCACATTACAATGACTTCAATGACTTGACAGCTGTTAGCTAAACAATACAACATTAATTTTCAACATTTTTGCACATGGCTGGGTGAGAGATCCCTTAATCCCAGTTCCTATTCTACTTCTGCCTCATTGTTGCTGTCTCTTTTTGTATCACTTATTATAATCAGTTTCTACTGTATACTCCCTTTCACCTTATTATTGTCACAAAAGTAAGGTACGAGGTTAATTCAGACTCGCTTCCCCGGGGTACATTAGGATGGATTTAAGTACTTTATTGAGACAGTCTGACTTCAAAAGCTGCTTTATCAGTTCCTACCAGAGAGAGAGACCCATCCATGACAGCAGTAAACTAACCATAAATTCTCATATTCTATATGCTGAGTGACTTTCAAAAGGAGAACTATTGATTTTGTCATTTATGAATGGATTTAGTCAAATTAGTCTTTTTATTGTGCACAATAAGACAGCATTTTTATTAGGAATTAGAGGATAAAACTGTGTGGAACAAATGAAACTGCCATTTTTGGGATGCTCAGCACAAATTCAATAAGCTTTAGTTATGCCACCCTGATCATTTTGTTCACGACCAGCTACTCTCCATACTTGGATTGTCTTCAAAGGAAAGGAAAAGTGGCCTCTGCCTTTGAGAGGCACTTTCAGAAGACTTAACCTTTCAAAGAGCTCTCATGTCTTTTCCTTTGAAAGAGCTAATAACTTGTTTGCTGAAACGGCAGGAGTATTTACAGGCACACTTGAAATCAGACAAAGATTACAGAGGGAAATAAACAGAGAGACGGTCACCGTCAACAATAAATTAAGTTTGAGCTAAAAACATAAAATGTTTAGAGTGGAGCAGCCATCACTCAGCATTATACTACTCGAGCCTCTGAACTTTTCCAAACACAATGAGCACTGATGGGCCCTGGTTACCTTTCCCTGAAGAGCCACTACAGATGGTTGTTTCAGGATCTGGGCTGGATTGCTGGAAACAGCGAGGCTGACACTTGTGTCCCGATTTTCCTCGCCTTTGGGTGGTGTCTGGCAGGAATGCACCAGCTCACAAGGGTGTAGAGAGCAGAGTGTCAGATGGAAAGCCACTGGGGAGGAGGAGCTGTGTGCCAGCCCTGGGTAGCCTGAGTGTTTTGGTGTTTCTGTGGCCAAATGCACGCCCGAATGGGTCTGCATGGAAATATCAGGATGAAAAAATGAACAACCAGCCCAGCATTTGACACTTCTTAATTATTTAATTGAAAGTTTTATGCATCTAAGCTTGACTTTTCCATTTGGTAATGCAGAAAGGCCAAGACTTTTAACTTCCTTCACTGCTACAACATTATTTTCTAACCAGTCCCGTGTCCAGGTTTTTTTAATATATTTTACATGCTACAAGAGAAATTACAAGGCCCCTGCTACATCTGCACTTTGCACAGGGCACCTGTGTATTCAGATATTTGCTTGGAAATATGGACTGGTAATGTTTTGAAAACCTTAATACTATTTCTAAATGTATTGTAGTCCTAAAGATTTATGTCTTTGTCCAGAGATGCCAGAAACAAAGTGAAGTGAATTCTAAATATAAAGTATTTCAGCCTCTAATTCCCTTCACTTTTGGAAAGAAATGGTGCATATCTTACAAAACTGATGGATGCCTGTGAAGCAAGTCCAGTGCTTCTGGCTGGCTTTTACAGGAGCAGTTCTGTCAGCAATCCAGGAAGCAGAGCCAGCCCCAGGAGCTGTAGGTTTTGCCACGTACATCCAATCCACTGGGCCCCAAAAGCAGCAGTCAGTGCAGGTGGAAAGCAGCCTTAGGGCATGCCCGGGGTCACACCTTTGTCAAAAGCTTTGGTAATACACAACGTATCTTTCAGAGCAGGAAAACATCATCAGTGCTTTAGAGACATGTTGCAGTTTGGACAGGAATGTTTAAAGGATCTTTAGAGAAATCTCCAGCACGAAGTAAAAGCCAGGTACCAATCACTTGACAACTTTGCTTTTTTCCTTTTACAGCCAACTCTGGCGTGCAGACATTGTCCCCACTCCATGGAGAAGGGGAAACTGATGTTTGTGCCAACACATTCAGGGTTAAGCACTGGCTGCTAAATGGAATTAATTGGCTCTGGGATAGAGACAAAAGCCTGGGAGCTGGGCTAGCTCTGGCTTCTGGGTGCTTGGCTGTTCCACAGCAGCATTCCCTCGGGTTCTGGCTGCAGCTGTGCAGTTTAGTGCTGGTGCCATGGCTTGTGCAAGCTCCTACAGCCCAGGCAGGGCAGAGCCTGCATGGAACCAGACAGACCCCTCAGTTCAGACCTTGTAAAACCAAAAACTCCTTGGACCTAACAGGGCAAACTTCCCTCACAATTCAGGGAGAACCACCTGCTTAGGAGAATACACACTGGGTACTTCATGGCTAAGTAAGCAATACATTGACTTAAATTTATGATCTGTTAAACAGAGCAGATTATTTCTTATTAATATCTTTATATTTCTCATATGAACCGTGTTAAAATGAATGGAGTTTGGCCATTCCCATCAAAGGATAATGTGATTAAATTACTCAAATATCTTAAATAAATGGATAAGGATGTGCCATGGAAATAAAAAGGACATGGAGGTAGGATCCTGAGTGAAACCACCGGGAACTTTATTGCCAATTATCCCAGGAATGGAGTAAGGCCCACTATCTCAGCTTAAGTCTGAAGATAAGCAATCTTTTGTGATAAATGAACAGATTACTTTCTTGGAAACAATATCAAACTCAGTATCAAATTAAAGGAAAAGAAAACCCAGTGATGCACAGCTATGTTTATGCAAAGCAGGAATAGGATACGGGCTTAATTATAATGCTGTCCTTGGGCACAAAGTCTGAAGCAGATGCAAAAAATTAAATACATTGATGTGCTTCACTAAATAGGAATAAAAGGGAAGAGAGTAGCTGAGGTACCAAGCCAAGGTGAGAAACCCTCAGTGGTTTCAGCTTTAAGTATAGCACAATATGAATGTTTATTGGGCTCTGTGCTATTTTCAGTGTATGAATTGTTTAACAGGAACAGAGTAAAACCCATCCTGTCTCTGTCTTCCAACGTCACACACCATTAGTCAGAACAGGTGCTTTAAAATAGGGCATTAATGACTTTAGAGACATAAAGTAATTATACATAATAATAATAACAACCACCACTAGCCTGAAGTTTGTGTAACTTAAGCAGAAATATGTAAAGACATGGCTTCAGCTGTTCATCAGAACAATACTTAACTCTAACACTTGTGGAAAGGGAGCAACTGCTTCACTTGCTGCTGCAGCTTTCAGCTCTACCATGTCATTTATATCAGGTCATCCATGTAAGAAGGATGAGTATAATGCTCTCCAGCCCTGTTCGAGGTTAGGACGTACTAGAACACACACTTGAGACCATTTTCAGGAAGATATTTTGTCAGTCTCCTAACAGAAATTGTTACTGGAAGACACCATTTCTTTTGCTGCTCTAAAAAATGTTGCTTTTTAGCTACACAACACAAATCTCTGACAGTCTGGGACTTACTGTGCAAATGCTTCAGACAAGAGGATTTTAATCATCAACTTTAATGTGTTTAAGAACGGAGTCCTAAATAATTCTGCCATTTTACAGCTAATAAACTGTATAAGCTCAACCGATGTGTTATTCAAAAGTGACCCTGTCAAAGAAAAAATAAATAGATCACACAATCTCTAGCATCATTATTTGGAATATCAAAGGCATTTGTGTAACAGGTTTGTTTATGCAGCACTAATTTCGCTCTCCATTTTCCCTTGCTATTAACTAATAATGCAAAGCAAAATGTTCTCACAGAGAAAAACATCCAGCTGCAAACAAATGTTACACCCTTGGAGGCTTCTGTGTTCCCCTCTGGAAAGCAATGCACTGGGTAATGTGATGTAGCTATAATAAAAGATCCCCCATAATAGTACTGCCTACGAGTTTATTTAGAAAGAAGACTCAGACATTCTGAGAAATGTGCATGTGTGTTTAAAAAGGCACCCTGAAAACTGTTGATTTGCTGAACCTAAAAATCCATGAAGAATTATGCTTCCAGATGACAGATTTGAGGTATAGAATATTACCCACAGTATTATTTTAAGAGTGGAGTCTAAATTCTGGTTTCTTTGTATTGCTAACTTAAGTCTTTGTATGACTCTATTTACAGCCTGACATCAGAAAACTGATACAGTGAAAATGAAATCCTTTCTTCAACTTTTATGGTAATTTCAACATTTTTCTTATGTGCCGTCCTTCCCCAAAAATAATTCACTCACTGACAAAAAGCCATTTGAATAATCTTTCAATATACAAGTTCCTGCAGAATGGAAGCTAAAGAATAAAGGAGGGAGCTGAATACCCAAGCACAGTGTGAGGCATTAGGATGCAGGGAGATTGTGTGATTCCCTGCACAGGTTTTCACTGTTAGAAAGGAATCCTCATCAGGAGAAATCGACCTTGAGCCTAGAATGCTGTACGTTGAGTATGAGGCATTTATCATCAAAGGTCTCTGGAGGTATTTGGCCTTATTCTTCTTAGGACAAAAAGAAACAAAAGCAGTTATTGCATCTTAATTAAGGGTAAACACTGGTAGGCATCTGTTATCTGTTATAAGGAGAGATGTGTCTGAGATGTGTCTGAATATGACTAGATCTAATCTGAAATGAGTGCTGAGATTAGCCAAAATTCTCCAGACATTATCTCTGTGTGCGACTGTATCTATAATCTTGTTCTAAGGCTAAGATCAATGAAATCTTAAAGAAGGATTTACTGATGCTGATAGGATTTTCTCTTTCAGATGGATTGTTAGGTGAAAAAAAGCCATATTAATAGGAATACATTTAAAGGTTTCTTGATGGTGCACTCACACTGCATGTAATATTTGTACTGTAAAACAATTCTCTATTAAAGTACAAAACCTCTTTCATACTGGCAGTGCTACTTCTGGTACTCACAAAATGTGAATTTTTCTGAGCATAAGATCCCGAATTTAAATTGCAAAGGAAGGAGATTTGGGCAAAGGTTAAAGCTAATGAATATACTGAAACCTGTCTCAGCTAGATGGATTTTATCTTAAGATAATATCTCTTCATATGCTTTCAACACCCCAATGTGTTGGTGACACTTTCATCTCTGGAAGGGTTATTTTCCTTAGCAGCAGGAGGGCTCTAGACAATCACTGTCCACACACTACAACCCTCTGCTGAAACACCCTCAGCTCAGACATGTGAGAGAATAAACGCTCTTTTCTCAGTGTTTTTTAATCCATATTATTCCAGGAATAAACCAGAATCTGCAGATAATCCATCAATCATTGTTGCCATAAAATAAAATCCTAATATCCCCCCTGTTTCCTGGAATATCTAAAAACTGTTTAACAGTGGTACTCTCACATAACAACATCTGAACCACTGTGCACTACTTTTATTCCCAATTTCAGTAGTACCAAATAATTATTATACATTATTACATAAATATTATACAAATAATTATATACATAAATACTACACATAATTGCTGCTGTCAAAACCAACTGTCCACCAGATTTTCCAATCAGATGTATTTCTTTCCCTAGGCAGCAACTAGAATGAGAGAGTTCTCATTGCTGGATGGTGTCCAAGTGCAGGGGACAAGGAAGGTGGGTTCCAGGACAGACAGACAGACAGACAGCAATAGCTGAAGTGGACAGTGAGACAGAGCTGTGGATGGAAAAGACAGATAGAGCAGGTGAGAAAGAAACAAAGATGTGGCAAAGGAGGATGAGGGGGAAGGTTGGAGAAAGCTGGAAATAGGTTAGGAGGCCTATTAAGAGTACAGTAGACTGTGGTTCATTAAAAAAAAAGAAAATCTAGAAAAAAATAATCATGGGCACCTCCTGCAATAACTGAAAAGCTTTCTCTTAGTGAACAGATTGCCCAGTTCAGCAACTGGGGTGCAGTGGTACCACCAGGTACAGGAGAAGGAAAATTCAGGAGTTTGCAAGATACTGTAATGCTCAGATTGAACTCTTCTGGATTGCACTGAGAGTGCAGAGCTGTAGGGAGCCAAAAACTCCACGGCTGCAAACTCAAGGAAGAGATGCTGTGCACAGAAATGCAATTCAGAGCTAATCAGTACAAATTGCCTGAAAGAAATTTGGTAGGTTGTACCAGGGAAAAATCCACAAGTCAAAACACATTCCTGGGTTTATTTTATCTGCATCCTACTGCACTTACCTCTCACCATACATAGTGGGCATTTTAAAAATCCCAGAGAAGAGGAGAGCCACATCCTCAGTTCAAGCGAGCTGTTTCACATCTGAGACATCTCAGAGGGTCATTCAACTCAGGAAATATTACTAGAAAGAGATTTAAAAGGAAAGTATATTTTAGTGTCCCATAGAGCACTGAGATTTCAAAATCTTCCCCCGAAACAGCAATTTTAGGAAACAAAATCAGGAAACCACTTTAAAAGGGAAGACAAAAAAAAAAGGGGAAGCTCTTGAAAAGTGAAAACTGAAAAGAGTCCACTTGTAGTCTGCATGTCAAGCATTGGTCTGGAACGTGAAAGAGCTGCTCTGAGTTTCACACAGCAATCCAAATCCAGAAAATGCTTCTCCAATCCAGAACAGTTTCTTTCAAAGCTTTGTTTTTGAGAAGGCAATATTCCTGTTAAAAAAAAAAAAAAAAAAGGTTTAAAATTTCTGATATAGAATATCTCTGCACAGATAATATAATTAAAAAAACCCAAGTCACTCATGGAAAATGTACAGAATTAAATGGTTAACACTCCTTATCTCCTGAAAAGTAGTCTTCAGTGATTTTAAAAATGAGGGTCTTAACTGTATGAAAAAGATTATAAAATTCTCTGCTTGGGGAGGGCTGGGCTCAGCAGTCATAGAGTGACAGCACCAGGAGTCACACCAGCATATTCAAAACATTTTAAACATTGCTTGTAAAATATTGAGCATATTAATACAGCATATTAATATCTTGGAAGAATTGCTTTCATATTTGTTTAGAAATTAAGATCGGAGAAAAACCCTATTATGGATAACATAACTGGGTAAGGATGCAGTTAATTTTTTTGTTCTATCTTTCATACATACTCATGTCTCTTCAAAGAAAATACACTAATAATGTTGATGTCACACCTTTCAACACATGAGAACTTGACTGAGGTTTAATTGCAGGACTGAAATGGCTCAGGCAGAAATAAGTAATATTTAAATTGTGCTTTTCAGGTAAATGATATATGTGTACATAGCAGAAACAATTTCCTGTCTCCTGGTAAACAATGTATTTAAAGAGGAGTCCTATAAATGTGTATTAGGTGTGGACTTTGAGGGAACACTTTCTAGCTAAAAACCTATTTATAAATGCTTTAAAATCCTTAGAGTCAATGACCAAAGTGTAATGGTTCTCCTGGAGTGGTTCCAGCTCTGGTGCAAATACATATTTAAGGCGTGTGAGGTGTATACGGTGTAGATTAAACAGGCATGCACAGCAATAAACCCTGGCTTTAGGAAAGACAAGAAACATGCCCTGGACTCTGCCTGAAATGCATCAGACTCTTTGTGCAAAAATTATTACTTTCCTTCCACTTTGATTTGAAAGCACTCCACATCTTGTAGGAAATACTTAGAACCCATCAGATCCACAGGGTACAAAAAGACTTTAAGGAATCCAGTGGAGAGGTTGTATAAAATACCCTCATTTAAGGACAGGAGCCTGTCCAGCTCTATTTGCAGATAAAAACACTGGGCAAGGGGCGGTTTGACAGTAGTAAAGGGGGAGAGTGGGAGCTATTAAATACACACAGTCCCTCAGAATTCACCCAACACCCATTTCCAGTTCTCTTGGCTGTGACACACACACAAACATGAGGGAAAAGAGACCCTCCAACACTTCCCTGTGCTTTTAGCAAGCAGTAGAAGGTCTAGTCCCTCACATTTACACAACTGTCCATGCATGACACTAACTCTTCCTGGGAAGTGGGAAGAGGGAAATAGACAGTGGGAAATAGACAGTGGGAAATAGGCACCCCACTCTGGACTAGGATCTGACTCTTCTACCCAGAATGACTCAAGTTTTCTCACCCACAAATCCCATGGAAAATGGAGTTTCTACTGTGAAATCCTTTTTAACCTCAGCTACAGCAGCCCACATGACACCTCTGAAATGTTATTTTATGCTAACTGCATGATCCAAAGCTGCTCTTTGAGGTGTTTGTTTGCTTTTCACTGGCTGTGCTGCAGAGGAGGATGATTCTGACTGCACCAGTCTTATTCAATGCTTGTCCCATGCAGTTCCAGAGTATGACCATGCCTGAATATAATCAACAATTATTGTACATACTCCCCTTGTCTCCTGACCTTCTGCTCCTGCTGTTTAGGCTGACACTCAGAGACAGCAGATCACAATAGTCTGAACAACTGCAAACCAACCATCTGAGTTCAAAAGATCCAAGAAAGTATATTCTTTAAGGTTTCCTAAGCAACAAATGAGGCTTTAATACTGTATTGAGACAAAACTTGTAATAAGTTGATTTTAAAAAAAAAGAAAAAAAAAAGCCTGCCTTTCATTAAGGTTCCTCTAATAATATGAAAACCAAACAAAAAAATCCCCAACCCAAAAAGCTGCCACATCTGCCTAGCTCTAAACATTACCAAGGCTTTGGAGCTGAGCCTTGTATGACAGGAGGATGAAGTAAAATGTCTGTCTACACTCTTGACCTTGTGTAAAGAGAAGTTTCCTTCTCAGCTCCATTCCCAATTTAATCTCACAGGACTTCTCTGACTTCTCCAAGGCAGCAGGAACCCTACTTCAAAAGGTGCCTTGAAGCAGGAATTCTGATTTAAAGGAACACAAGACCTATTTATGTATCCAGGACTAGAGAATAGCATCTAAGTGTGGCTTTAGTCTCTACTTGATCTCTAAATAGACCCATTCGATATTCTTCCAATTCTTATTCAATCGGAGGCTGAGAGATGTTTGGGAATTGCTGCTCTCAATGGTTGTCAAGAGGATTTTCAAGTAATCTTGATTCTATTAAATGACAATGCTCTGTTTACTTTAATGGGCCAAATGTTGGCCAGATGCACTTAAAATACCTGGGTAAAGATTAGAAAATCAGGTCATCAGCTTTCAAGCCTTTTGCAGATAGAGAAAGAGGGGTACTCCTCAGTGTGAAAATCTAAATCTACATGTAAGCAATTGCACTTGAGGCAGCTGTGTTCCAGAGGGGAATTTTCAAGCTGCAAATAGGCTCAAATGTTTGCCTTTGTGTTTGAGGGAAGTGGTTGGTCCTGAAAGCAATTTGACACATTTTATTCAGTTATCAGCTGCTGCTAGCATAAACAGTTTTGAAAATCTCCGCTCAGATCCATCTGTGATCATCTGGGCCGCACGGAATGGAACGGTATGTGGCTATTTGGGAGAACAATGAGCAATGAGCACTCGCTGGAGTTCAGAATCTCACATTGTTCAGATGAATCAGGGAAAACATCGGGTGTACTGCGATTTCCGACAGATCAGCTGGAGTGAAAGCACATTCTTCTTCTCAGCCCTATTAGCAGAGTGCTGTTCTTTTTCCACACTGTACGAGACCTCCTGTTTTCTCTTTTATTTTTCTGTGTCTGTTGTGCATTTTTGAGTTTTATAGTTCACATAAGAGGTCACATCCTGAGAGATGATGAGCAATTGCTATGCACGCTGCCTTAAATAGGTGTTCCAGAAAACCTGCCTCTGTTTAAAATTCAGTTGTCTTTACATATTGTCTACATCAGCCTCAATGCCAGGTTTTTGAAACAAGGGGAAGGCAATCGCCTTGAATAACATATTATTTCCTACTGTGTACGTAAACTGGAAATCATTCTGTGTCCTTTACACTGCAAAATAATTTTTCTACGTTCAGTTAATATATTTTTACCTGCTAAATTTCAGATAACTAGCACAGGGAACAGAATTGAGAAGGCTGATTCTTTTTCAAATGGATGAAAACCTGTGAATTTCATTCTAAAAAATTACTAGCTGAAGTAAAAGCCAGAGCCGAAAGCCAGGACCCAGAGTTACTGCTGGGTTTGGAAGAACTATGAGATTCTAGAATTGCCTGCAAGGTATTCATGAAACCTGGGGTTCCAAATGCATAAAATGCTCAACTCCAACCTCCTTGACGTTTCACATCCTTCAGTCAGCTTTGATGTTTGGATCTACATGAGCTGACTCTGGAGTTGGTGCTTTTATTGTGATTGAATAATTAGTGATATAAACAGTCAAACAGAACAGCAAGAAAACTCTGTGGAAAGAGTGGACCCTACAAAGGGTGTGCACTAGCAGCTCTTGTTGGAAAGTCAGCTTTACTGATGAAACAGCCTTATTCCTCAATAATTTCCCATTCTAGTTTACTCTGTGAGAGGTACTGAGGGCAGACATTCCCTCTCATTGATGTTTTGCCCAGAAATTCTCTATTATTTGCAGGCAGGCTGTGTTTGGGTGTTTAGCATGGATCATCCCTCAGCTGTGCGTGCCCAGTTGGACTCTCAGCATTTTTTGTGTGGGATCTCTGTACTCTGCATCTGTCATTAAAGCATTTTGCATGATACCTGCTCTTAGAGATATATCATCACATGCTCTTATCTTGAGTCATATTAAATATATCCTTAGAAGTTGTGGGTTTGCCGAGAGGCTTCCTGAGGCCTTAATCCCAGCTTGGGAAAGGATCTGACTCTTTCAGAGAAAACTCTTCAGTGGTGCATATGGAAAAGAATGATAAATAGTGCCACCAGCTATTCCTGCGATTTGTAATAGTGTTTCTTCAAGTGATAGAACAATATTCTCTAAGAACATTACCAGTGATAGCAACTGCCATAAATTAAAATGAGTATTAAATTCAGTGACAGCAACATTTTGAAAGTAAGTGTTTTCAGCTTAATAGCAAGAAAATTCAGTGTTAGATTCTTGAACTGGATGAGAAACAGTTATTACTGCACTACCCACACTGTGAGATGGTGAAGAGAGGTTTGAGGTGAAATTTTCATTTTTAATAAATTTCATATGATTCAAAGATTAACATCATTTTTCGTTAAATCAAGTTGCAAAAGTTCATGTTATAAGCGTTAAAAATGTTTTAATGTCAAGCTTTAATTTTTGTCACAAAAATTATGTTGAAAACATGCATAGAACATGATTCTGTAGAGTTCTATAACAGCTCCTTGCTGGATGGATAAAATAGGTTGAAAAGGAGGGAATTAATAATTTTCCACTGCTACAGATGAACAGTGTTATATAACTGGTTATCTAACTTAACTCTGTCCAGACCTTGTGTACAAAACATCCACCTCTAGTAACATCCTCCTGTGCAGAAGAGTGGCTGAGTGTTCTCAAACTGGAGCACTTTTCTTCTGCACATGGCCATGGAAAGGCCTGGATTGGAATGGACCTTAAAGCCCATCTAGTGCCACCCCTGCCATGGCAGGGACCCCTCCCACTGTCCCAGGCTGCTCCCAGCCCCAGTGTCCAGCCTGGCCTTGGGCACTGCCAGGGATCCAGGGGCAGCCCCAGCTGCTCTGGGCACCCTGTGCCAGGGCCTGCCCACCCTGCCAGGGAACAATTCCTGCCCAATATCCCATCCAGCCCTGCCCTCTGGCACTGGGAGCCATTCCCTGGCTCCTGGCACTGCAGTTTCTGATGAATTGTCCCTCTCTGGTTCCCTCCAGCCCCTCCACACCCTGGAAGGAGCTCTGGGGTCTCCACACAACCTCCTCCTCCCTCTCCAGGCTGAGCAGCCCCAGCTGTCCCAGCCTGGCTCCACAGGGAGGTGGATTCCAGTCCCCTCAGCACCTCTGTGGGTGCCCCACAGCACCATGACAATGACCACTAGGTGCCATTCAACACATGGAAAAATTCCAAACAACTCGCCCTGCCAGAAACTAACCAGTCGAGCAACCACCTCAGGCAACTGCAAAGCTAATAAAGGAACAGTGCCTGCCTTCACACCCCTCTTCTCTGCTCTCACTTCTTTCTCTGTGTTTCTATATCATTTGAGAAATCTTTTAAAGCTGGCACATCTTATTTATTCATTCACCCATAATCCCTTGTGGGGCATAAAACAAACTGAATTTGTGCTCTTTCAGAGGTGCACATCTGTTATTTCCATAGCTATCAGCATTCCACTCAATGGAAAGGTGCCACTCTTGCAGCAGTGCTGTGCAGGCAGACAGAATTTGGCTCTGAGAATGGTTTGACCTTTAAAGTTGCATTGACTCACCCCAGTTTGGGGCATCTCTGTGAGCTCTCCAAGTGTACGACAGAAATATCTCCTTCATTCTTGGGAGGTTCAGCAGTACGCAGCTGAAGACATCCATCAGCTGGAACGCACTGCAGGCCTCCAGCTGCACAGGGCTGCAGAGGGGCAGCTGTGCCTGCATCTGGTTCTCCCCTGGGACTGGGAATCCTGCAAACTTCACAGAGATTTCCCATCAGCTCAGCTGCCCAATGTGTCAGCTGGTGCTGTGCAAACTGGCACGGCACAGCTTTATTTGGATGAATGGTTAGCATTTAAAACACATTTCAGACAAGGCCCTTGGCAAACTGCAAGCAAAGATGTGTGCTTTGATTTTTCCCATTTGCAACCGCATATCCCTGCTCTTGTTTTCCTCCTGCAGCTCCAGTTTCACAGGCAGGCAGCACTGTAGTCATTCAGCTCAAATTTTTCCCAGCTGCCCCAAACTCATTAGCCTTCTGCACACAGCCTGACTTAAGTCAAGAACTTAGTGTTTATTAGTGGAGTGCTGAGCAGTAAAACTTCTGTGTGGAAGCTTGGACACAGACCACTTCAGCCAACACACTTTCTCAAAAAAATGCATCATCTTACACCAGCTGCACCAAAAAAATGTCCCCATCTCTGTGGGATAAAACAGGTAATCAGATGTGCAAAACTCTGCTGTCTGTAATCCCATGTGGATGTATCTGTTTTCATCAAAATGCAGATACAAAGCAATACAAACAAATAAGCACAAGAAGAATGTAGGAAGGTACAGCTGTATTTTGCCTTGAGTGTCAGGGGTTAGGTTAGGAGTTCAATACCAACAGAACATTACTGCCGGTGATGGACATGGGTTCTGCTTTGTACAGCTTTTTAAATCTCACTTCAGAGAGTTCGCTGGAGAGGTTTTGATCTGGGGCTCCTGGCTGCACAGAGTGCAGCCACCCAAGGTCATGCAGCAAGTCAGTAGTTTAATTAGGATTTGATCTCAGAATTTTTCGAGTTCTTGTCTACTTGCTCTAACAAGCAGCTGCTACAACCTTCTAAAACTATTTAGATGGTCTGTGGCCAAGAATGAAACCTATTCCAGGCAACTGTGGTCACCACTCATTCTATTATTCCAAAATCTAGATAAATCACCACACAATAAAGTGCTTGGATAGCAGTTCCATAAGAAGGGATTTGGGAGTTACAGTGGGTTGCAAGCTGGACATGAATCATCACTTAGGTGTTGCACAAAAGGAAACTCCATACTGGGATTATAAGCAAAACTCTGACCTGCAGGACACAGAGAGAAATCTCTGAGCTCAGCTCAGCACTCACAAGTCCTCAGTTAATTTAAGTCCACTTTTGGGAAACACACTTGGAGAGACACGAATGAATTTGAGAGAACCCAGACGTGAGAGAAAAAAAAAATTATCAGAGACTGAGAAACACAACTGACAAGAAAAAAAACAAACATCAAATGAGGAATTCAATCTGCTCACCAAGCTGTGGTGAGCAGGGCAGCAAACTGAGGGATTACACTGCAACAAATAAGGTATTGCTTAGAGATCAGAGAGAACCTGCAGAAAGGGGAACAACAGAGGGGTGGAATGGGTTCATTTGTGAGACACCCTGTTGCGAGGAGCACAGCAGACCCTGAAAGAACACAGCTGAACTGGATTTTGTGGTTCTTTCCAGCACTGCAGTGTGCTGGGATGTACTGGTATGATGAACCCTTGACCACCATTTATGCATTTCAAACATCAAACTATACTTAGTGTGACATCTCAGCGGCCACTGGTGTCCACAAAGTACTGGAAAATCAGTGTCCATCTCTCTCTCTCCCACCCACACTTGGGACTATGTTATCAAAGCATCCATGCAGAGGTGTCCTCTGATAGATACTCACATCCTGTGCCACACCCCAGGCACAGAAAGATGTTTTATCTTTGGTAAACCCCAGGAAAGTATTTCTCAGCCCACTACTTCATCCTGGTTAAACAGATCAACCATTCCACACATTGTGGTGTAATCCACCAACTTGCTGGGGATTTTGTCTCAACAAAAAGGTCATCATGGAATGCTGAGACAACAGCAGCCCTTTGTTAGGATCAATTCCTGAGGAGGATAACTCCTGACTGACCACCAGCTGGGCTCTGAACCAGCCCCTGGTGGTTAGATGCCACAAGATACACATTTCTTTAAGGTACCAGCACGAGAGAGCTCAGGAGAACCTCATGGAATTAATAATTTGTGCTCCCATGGATTTCCCCCATCTCCATTCCCACATACAAATCCTCTGTGGATGAAGAGACCAAGCTGTAGCTTTAGTGACACGAACAGTTTAGGAGTGGGAAGAAAATTCATTCAGAAGCACCAAATCAGATGTCCACAAACAAGAGGAATTAGGCTTCAAGTGATATCCTGCAAAGGTGTTGACACACACTATGCCTTGACAGCCCAGCTGGTAAACGTGGATGTCATTCAATGCTCTGAATTTCCCAGTGAATGGCATGCCAAAATCTCACTAGAATAAGAAATTGTACACCAAATGCCAATCATTCATTATTTTCTAACTCTCTAAGGAGTATTTTTCATTCAGTTTGGCATTTATAAAGGAAAAAAAACCCACCATGCCTCTATGAATGAAAATTCTGCACCTTCATATCAAGCCAAGGCTGACAGGATGTGTGCAGCCAAGCTTCTCTGAGGGATGGCCACGTGCAGGATATGGAAATGGAATGCTGTGGAAAGGAAAACAAAAGCCTCATTAATGTGCTATTGAATTTAACAAAGAAGTGAAAATGAAACCTAGACTATGTTCTTATTTTTCCCTGTTCATTTTTATTTTCCAGATTATCGGTCTAGGAGGGAGAAGGAAAAAAAAGCAAGCGCAGAAATACCTCCAAATGCCATAATCAATAACTCAAAGTGACTGGAATGTATAATGCAGTGTCTTGCCTAGATTTTACATCTGTTATAAGCTGCTTAAGTAATGTATTCTGAAGTACAGAAGGACAATCCAATGTCTGTGTGCATGTTAGTGAGGGGATGTTATAAAATAGAAAGAACACATAAGAGTTGGAGGGGAAATTTAGCTCCTAAAAATAGTAGGGTCTCCAATTTTCTTAGTTTGAGGGACATTATTTAAAGTAATTGAAGTGACTTTTGATATCAATTTATTTGACTCCTTCTGTTCTGTTGCCTGCTGCAACACATACAGAGAATCTTCCTTCCACCCACAACAAAGTCTGACCAACCAAGCAATTACTCAAATTGACCAAAACTTGAGCTTATGTGAAGTATTTCCTAGGAAAATATTTTACATATTTTCAACAATTGTACTTATTTCAATGTTGTGGTTTAAATCAGGTTTTGAACTGTAGTTCAGTTACCAATATTAATATTACCAAGAAGGTGGAGTGGAACAAACCTTGTGTTTGACCTATTTTTTGTCCTTTTTTAAACTGTGAGCGACAGCCAGTTACTTGTACTCTGCAGATGAACATCAGTCAACCAAAGCCTTTTGTGAAGTGAATTCTACCTTACATTATTGTGTCATATTTTGTGCTTTCCACTCCGGGAAGCAGCAAAATTTAAAATAATTCCAAGTGTTTAATGCAGATGGGGACTGAGAAAAGCTATCCTGGAAGCCGAGAGAAGATGAAGGTGTCTGTCCTGACCTGGCTGCTGTTCCCTGGGCTTCCAGCCTCTTCCAAACGGCAGAGCCCAGCTCCTCCCTGAGCCAGGGCAGAGGAGGGAGCAGGACATTGTCCTAAAGATGTGCTGAGGACATCTGCTGCCCCGGGCAGGAGTGCTGAGCACAATGTGTGCCTTGAAAAGTGGCAGCAGATAAGGGCTGAACGAAGCTGTGTGTGACCTTCCTTGTGCAAGGGCTTGGAGCAGTCAAAAACTCAGAGAAAAGGCATTTATTTTTCCCCCTGTTGTGTGTTAACCTGTTGCTTCTTGTAGGGGCACGATGAAGAGCCATCAGTTCTGCCACAGACCTTCTTTAAGAAGAATAACTTAAAGTATTATGGATAAGATTCAGTACACTAATATACTATTTTGACCCAAATCAGTGGCTATCTCTGCATAATACACCACCAAAATCAGCTCCAGCCTCTTCTGTTCATAGTGAACATACAAAGTAATGTCAGTGTATAGACATGAGGACTCATCACATTTTGAATTTTAATAGCAGCCATTAGAATATATCCATTTTCACCATGCCCAAGAACCCACAGAACTATAAAAATATTTTCAAGGCAACATATGAAGCATAAAAAAAATAAAAAAATAAAAAAGTGGATTCTTTTGGCTCAAATGGATTTTAGATAATGTACCCTTTTCTCATGGGGAAAGGAAAGTAATCCAACAAATTGGTTCTGCCCTACATGCAACATCCTCCTCCTAAAGTAATGTATTGGAGTGATAGCTTGAGTAAAGCTAAAAAAAAAAAAA
>VXBQ01003404.1:248279-281011 GCA_013400175.1 Phainopepla nitens
AAAAAAAAAAAAAAGACAAAGTTAAAAAGAAATAAAAATAAGACTGAGATTCACGGTTTTTCCAGGGAAGTTAGTTATCCAGTTATACATATAATCATGCATGGCTAAAGCACACAGGTGCATGGGGAGCCCCCAGCTATCTCTACTGCCAGGAGAAAATGGTATTCTTAAGGAAAGCCTTTCAGTTCTTCCTAAATCTCCATGAACACCAAAGCCAACAGTGAGAACCAAATAACCAGAAAGCTCACCTGGAGCTGATCCTGCCTCTGCACTGCCAGGATATGCTAACACCTGCAGATGGGCCATTCCCTGGGAGCTGAAATTCTTCCAGGAGCAAGGATTTGCCAGACTTGCCATATTCCTGATGAATATTCCTGAATCTGCAGCAGCTCAGCTCCTGGACACAGGGAAGAGGTTGTTCTGCCACATCTCCATCCAGGACCTCGAACACTGACAACCATCTTTCCTTTTCTTTGTAATTATTAGCAAATGTGACCAAATCTGTGAGCAGGCAATCTACGTAGTCCATTCTTCTCAAATACAGGATCTGGGGTGATTAAAAGAAGAAGAAATAAATAAACAGCAAGCTTAGTTCTCAGTTTTGTGACCTATTTTTGTACCACTCATTTAAGACATAACCCCCTGTACCAACAAATCCAATTTTCTCTCATCAGCTAACCCAAAAAACAAAGCAGATGGATTCACAGCCATGCACAAGAAGTTGTCATTACGGAACATAAGACGCCCTTCACAGAAATAACTTGTGAAAAATGGAGCAATGAGCTGTTCCTGGAGAGCTTTCTGGGAGCTCCATCTCATCCTCCCTGTTGCCCAGACCCAGAGGAAAGTCCCATAACTCACATATGCCCATGTCCCCATCATTACGGGATCAGCCTCACTCACAAACATTAATTCCGAGATTTATGGATTGCAGGGCCAGGAGGAACTATTGGGACAGTCCATGCTGACCTTCCTCACCACACAGACCAATAATTTTTGCATCAAGTCTGTCAGTTCTGCTGAGCTATAAAATCTCCCTCAGAACATTGTTTAGCCTTCATTAAAAGATTACAGCTGATAGAAATTCTAATCTGTCAGAAATGGTTTCCTCGCTGGCCTCTATTTCCACTCTGAATCACTCTGGGTTTGGCTTCCCCTCACTGTAACTCCTTATACTTTTCACAAATTAAAGAACAATCAGAAAATTCTTAGATATAAAGACAAGATAAAGGCTCCTTTTGAAAAAGTTAAACAGTTTGGCCTTTTCTTACCTTCCTTGTCATGATATATTTTATCAGTTTTCTGAACAGGCTTCTCCTTCAAATGTTTGCTGAGCTTTTATGATTTTTTTTTTATTTCTTCTTTCCAATTTTATTTCTTTTTTATTATTTGCCAATATTCAAAAGTCCTTGTCTCCCCAGATCCACATACAATGGAAATAAAATTGCTTTACTCCATAAATATTCACTATAAAATTAGCGTAAGACACAATATTTGCTCTTGCGAGGAAAGGATCTGTTATGTCCAATTTTCAAATGCAAAAAAACATAGAGATTAAAAGCGCTCTGAGTAACATCATAAAGGAAGCATGTGGCAAAACAGGGACTTGAACACCTACCCAGCTCCAGCATAGCCATAAAGACAAGATTATCCTACCCCTTAATTAAGTACAGAACAACTTCCAGCACTTAGAAAAGCAGATTAATGCAAGTTCTTAAGTCCATTTGTGTTTTCTAATATTAATTACTGTTACTTGTGATTTTTAACATACTCTGTGTCATGTATACCAACTTTCCCTATTAAAAAAAGATGTTGCTCAGTTTCTGAGGTTTTCTGTGCAAAAAGAAATGTTTAGGAAGGAATTGTGCTTTAATTTCTTTGCTGCTCTTCAGAGAAACACAAACCCACACTTGCCCTTCATCCACATCTTTGCTGGCACCAGAGCACTGCTTCTTTCTTGCACTCCAGCTTCAGAGTCTGTCACCTCCAGACTTAGGTGACACAGGATTTTTCCAAGAGCTCTGGCATCCTCCTGGCTCCAGCCCCCAAATGGCTGCGAGTTTCTTTGCTGCTGGAGGCTGCTACAGCTATTTAAAAAATGACAGAGGACTTACAGTCTGATGTGATGGATAAAAGAAACCAACTAAAGAGATTGTCCTGCATATATGATATTGTTTTTTTATTTTATTATCTCATTTTGCATTAAATATCATCTATTTTTTTTTTTTTTGCAATTTGCTCTTTGTCAGAAATAGAAACGTTGAGTGCCCTGTACTAAAGCAGAGGAATTGTGTTTCCTGTGACAATGAGCACTTATAAAACACAACTGCTCGTGATCAGAAAGACTTCCATGGTGATGCTAAGACACTGGAAATAGTAGAGCAGAGCAATTTTGTTCTCATTGTTCTAGGGTCACACTATTCTCTCAAAAAAAAGGGAGATGCATCGTGGCAGAAATGATAGATGGATCATATTCCCTCCTCTCCCCTGACCTTCTGCAGACTTCTCCACCTTTTCAATTTCTCGTCCCTCTGTGCAAATTATCTCCAGCAATGCAAGGCTTGCTTCTGTTGCACCCTGATAATGAGAATTTTAAAAGTGGCTTTTCCTAGGAAAAGTTACTCACACTCATGCTTTCCAATTATTCTCATACTTAAGACTGAATTTTTACTTATTTTCAAAGGTTTATCTATAATATGTTGAAGTGATTTTAATTCTTCTATTTTATTATCATCCAGTATCCCCATACAGTGCATTAATCCTTCTTATACTGCCACAAAGGCAAAGAAAAACTATCATAGTGATTTTGGGTTTATTCCAAATTTACTAGCTAAGATTTCAGCTTGAACAGGAGTGCACTTTTATTACTTTTTTTTTCTTCTTTTAGACTGACATAGAAAAGGAATTGCTTCTGTGGCAGCTCAGGCAGTTTGCTTATGCACAAGTTAAAAATTGCTGTATCCTGTGCCACTGGGTAAGTGCCAGGTGAAAGACAATGCAGGGGATCAAACCTCATGGCTTTCACTCAGTCATGACTTTAGGGACAAAAATTATCTGGACACTAAGAAAACTAAACCAGCACAAGAAGAAGGCTGTCCAGAGACAGAATAAACGTTTTGTCTTGATTTATTTTTTTAAAATATTGCTGTTAGGGGTATCTTGCAGGGATTTTGAGGCTTGAAGCAATGTGGGCAGGGTGGATGAAGAGAAAGCCAGGTTTGGGGCCAGAAGGAAAGTGAACGGACAAAAAGGCACAGCAAGGCAGATTTGTGGGGTGGAGAGGGAGCAGGTCAGCCAAGACTTCCTTCACAAACACAGCTCTTTTTTAGTTCAGTTCCCATTATTCACTTCTCCCAAAAATCCAAATCCTTTTCTTGGAGTTGAACTTTTCTTTAAAGTTTTTTTTTTGGTTTTGATTTTTTAATCCTTTCTCTAAATATTTTTACTTCTAGTCAACACAGGAAGTTTTCCTCCCACTTTCTGTTCAGTATTTAGACATAACTTAGCCTCTGAACAAATTTTAAATGACTGTGCTGGAGAAAAGATGAAATTCTATTATTCCCATTTTTAATCTCATAAGGAGGAAATTAGTAACAAAAAACCAGAGAATATAGGAAAATTATCTGAATTCCTCATTATGTGCCTCTTTCTGTACACTGATGGTGTTTTAAATCTACTTCACAAGACATACTTCTAAATTACAGAGACAGACTTCCATCCCTAAGAGGAAATGTTAAAATCAAAGATTTTCTTACTGGGATAATTAAATTCAAATAAAGACTGAAAGAGGTTTCTTTGTTTTTTTTTTTTTAATTGCAATAATATTTTTTTATAATCTTTAAAAAGAATAACTAAGTCTGTAAGAACTAAAAAAGATTTCTTATCCTACTGCCATCCTTTAAAAATGGAATAAAAACAGAGGTACCATGGGGCAAATCTCATTTTCTGACCTATATTTAGCCTGAAAAATATCTAAATGCAATAAAAAAGCAAAACCAAAAAACCAACCAACCAAACAAACAAACAAAAAAAAAACCAACAAAAAAACCCCCTCTGGCATTTTAATGAATCATTTGTACCAGCTATTGTCTGCTACTGATTGTTCCATTCATTCTGGTCAAGAGAAAAACAAAATAAAACTAAACAAAATATTCAATCTTGTTTGCATTTCTATTCTCCCTCACAAAAGTAGATCTGGTTTGCAAGAAAACCCCCTTGTCCCAAAGAGTGTCCTTCAAAGCCTGGGTTAAACTTGCCCAGGTTTCTGCAGGTCTGTTCATGGTGAAATGACCCAGCAGGCAGCAAAGGAAACTCGAGAAACGCTTTTAAGTCAGTAAAACATTGAACATGGTAAATACATAAGAAATATGGCTAATCTAAGCCATGAAATATTTGATTTCATCCACAAAACTCATCACAATGAGTAGAAATTGAAAGACTTTATGGGTGTTGCAATGTATTGAAATGCATCTTAGACAAAATGTTGCAATGTGTCAAAATAGAAGGGACAGTGATGCATTGATTGATTGTACCCACACAACAATGGAAGGGATACTGGTACTGAATTTTCATATTATATTTTGCAACTCAGCCTATGTTTACACTATTCCATTGTTTAACTATGTAAATCAGACTTTCAATTAATACCTACCCTCAATTAGCTTTGATATTGCCAGTTTAGTGCTGAATAAAATGTACATTTATATGCAAATGAAATTTCTTTCTTAAAATTTTACTTACAATAACTTTGCTTTGGGATAATTTTGGGGGATGAGACAGAGATATCCCTGTTTGTTTTTCCCATTCTCTGCAGTGTATAGCAAACATCCTGAAAACAAAGTTGTTTCATTGTTATTGTTATGATTTGAAAGTTTATTTCATATCAAGCTAAACATTTTTACTGGGTGTCTGTTCATCAAAGATTTCACCCTCTGAAGGTCACAGGAACAGCTTTCTTATACAATTTTTAGTAGAGAGGGAAATTATTCTTTGGCACACAAGATTGTTTTGCCATTCCTCAGCCACCCTCTCAGCTCTCAGTTGGAATTCCTTGGTTGGAATTCTCACTGCAGTGCTGCCAGTGCAGGACACTCAGGAGTGCAGCTGAGCACTGCTGAAGACCCCTCCCCAAAGAGGAGATGCCTTGCTCTTGTGAGGTGAGCAGGTGAAGCAGGAGAGCTCAGCAGGAAGAGTTCTGCCCTGTGAGAGCAGCAGTCCATAAGGAAATCCCTCACTGAGCTGGCAGGCATTGCCTGTGGAAGGAATCACAACTCCACCTCATTACCCAGGGTTTTAAAAGAAATTTAAGTGTGGATCCCAGGACCACACACCTGAGGATTTAAACTGGGGCTTCTCCATCATAGCTGGGGGAGCTACAACGATTTGCAGCAGTTTGAGATCAGTACTGAAGTCAAACCAGAGAGTGACACAGACATTTGCCTTTCAGGTAATTAATTTCTATTCTTTCGCTTCCTGCATCTCTCTTCTCCACGTTCATAGAAAATGGAAGCAGCTTCCTCGTGAAAATTTGAGTCTGGCCTTGCAGTGAGACAAATCTGAGCCTTTTCCATGAGTATTTGTGTGTGTGAGTGTGTGTGTCCCTGCACGTACAAGCATGTGTGTGTGTATATAAAATCAGTTCTTCCAGACTAAGTGAAGGGGTTGCAGTCACACAGAAACATGAAAGCCTGGTTTTAGTCATACCTAATTCAAAGAAAGCACTTGAACTTTGATCTGCTACAGCCCACTTAAATTGACATCATCATTAATGCCTGCTGGCTCCCCTTACCTTAACTGAAAATTCACTCCTTTACTTTTTAGTAAAACTTTTGTCAAGACTATTAAATCCAAATTGTTTAAAGGAGAGCTTATCAATCACCATGGTTTTGATGAGAAAACATTCTTGATCGGACACATTTGATAGTCTTGATAGTCACTTTTTTTTTTCCTCTGCCATCTGCCTGTATCCATCTGTTATCTGTTTTAAGATTAAAAGTCATTTAGTGCGGGGAGTGTCTTAATAATTTTTGTTTGTAAAACACCTAGCACAGGAGGGTCATGGTCCAAGCCAGAAAGGGACTGTTGTTTCTTCTCAATTCAAATAGATAAATGCAATAATAAACAAGATCCCTGGCAGGGAAGTTCAGAAGGAAGGCAATATGGCAGAGTTTCCTATAGTCTCTTCCCTATAAACTAAATATTCTAGTCCTGGTCATGAAGTGAAATCCTGACAACGAATAGTTTGGTCCTGGATCTGAATGAAAAGTAAGTATTTCAAAGTACTTATTTGCTGTGATTTTTAATTTTTTTCCCTAAATTTTAACAACATTTTCATTTTAGGCAAAAGATTTCACACAGATATCCATGCCTCTGGTTGCATCCTTTACTCAGGCATCCCTTTTGGGGAGTTGGCAGTAATTTTGTGTTTGCTTTGTCACTTTCTTCAAGAAGCTTCATCTTTCCTATTCCTCAGAGCAGCTGAACACAGGATAATTCCTTTCCAGGAGGTTCACTGTTGGCTTTTAAGCAGCCTGCAGGGAGTGTGGGGTGTTCACTCTGCACTGCACTGACCCTGCCCATTCCCCACTCGAAGGGAGGATATTGCTTTGGTGACACTGGTGCCCCATTCAGCAATCCCAACTAATTCCAGCTCCACAGTCCTTTATTAAGTGTTTTGTTTTGCTCGACCTCACGTCATGGGATCATCTTGTCTACCTCTGACTTTTTCATTACCTTCCATTACCTCTCATTTCAGCTTTCCCTGCATTACTCTGTCATCTTCAGAGACTTGCACTCATAACACTCAGAATAATTAAGTGATCTGCATAGCAGTAATACTGGTGCCCTCTGCAAAAATGCCTTGCTACCAGCTTTTAATTAAGAATGACAGGAATCCAGCCCTAAAGGCAGCTAAGTGAGCAGCTCCAGTTCTGAAAAGTCTCTCCTGGAATCTCAAAAGGTTTAAACCAGGATGGATGTCAGTGTTTTCAGGGAATGCACACAAGAAAGTGCCTGCCAGAAGATGGCTATTTAGCGTTGCAGTCCTGCAAAAAGATGGAAGGGAATTATTGCCTCATGTTTTCTTCATCTTTCCTACCTATGTCTTGGCTTATAAATCGAGATTTCTTGTTATACTCTCTTTTGTTTTTCCCGTTGTTGTTCTCAGTCTCTTCCCAGAAGAATCACACATCACAGATATTTATTGTTTCAGAAGAAAAGGAAACTGAGGCAGAGAAGTTCTCATCCTGGCTGCAGACAGGAGCCATTATTCCTTAGCCTTTCTACTGACAGGTTCTTTAGGTGCACCTCAAACAGAGCTAATCCAGTCATCCCCAGATGCAGGGGCAGCCAGCACCTCTCTCACCAGCTCAGGGCAGGGCTGAGGAAGAGACCTGCTGAGCCTGCCTCCTGTTTGTTAGGTAAAGTCCCCAGGGCTTGGGGCCTGGCAGCACAGCAGGACACGCCTCCCACACCTCTTGGTGCAGCTGAGGACTCTGACACCTGACGTGCACTGATGAAAAAATGCTTCATTACCCAGTTTTTGTGAAAGATAATTAAACTCAAATACAAAAAAAAAAAAAAAACCATAAAAAAATCCCCAAAACCAAACAAAACCCATGAAGGAAACAAATGGTTTTTTTATAGTTGCTGCATGGTAGAACTGAAATCCTTCACACTTGATAAAAGTTACGTTCTTCAAGACTCTTTTCTCAGTGGATTTTTTTTTTTAATCTTTCTGTATTTCACAAGATGCACTATCAATTTCACTGCAGTGTTCAAGAATATTTCTGGGGTTTACAAATTCTGTACTGCAACTCAACCTTTCTGCACCATCCCTTCCTCCCCACCAGTTCTTGAGCACACCAGGCACTGTTGTGCTCTTCATCTGTTTAATGCACGTGCGGTTCAGACCATGACAGCTCATGTCACACTCTCCTGATGTCACTCCCAGCCAAGGAGCCTGTAATTCAGACATTTACTTGCAGCTATTCCATTTGTCACTGAAGTATTTTCCACAGTCCTGCACTTCAGTTCAGCTGCTCAAAGTGAAACCTGTGACCATTCTGAAAATTTTCGTTAAAGTAGGAAGCCTTGAATCTCAGGTAGGCACAATTAATGTGATTTCCTACACAGAGTCAGACAATCACAGAACTGTCATGGTTGGAAGGGACCTCTGGAGATCCTCCAGTCCAACCCCTCTGCCAAACAGGGTCACCCAGGTGACACAGGGACAAGTCAGGTGGGTTGGGATGTGTCCAGAGAGGGAGAGTCCACACCCTCCCTGGGCAGCTGAGCCAGGGCTCTGCCACGCTCAGGGGTACAGTTCTCCCTCATGTAGATGTGAACTTGTTGTGGTTTTGTTTATGTCCATTACTCCCTGTCCTGTCACTGCCCCTCCTGGAAAGAGTCTGGCACCATCCTCCGACAGCTCTTGGAGATATTGGTGAGGGTGAATGACATCCCCCCTCAGGCTTCTCTCCAGACTGACCAGGCCCAGCTCCCACAGCCTCTCCTCATCACAGACATGCTCCAGACCCCAGATCATCCTTGTGGCCTCTGCTGGTCCCTCTCCAGCAGCTCCTAGTTGTTCTTGAACTGTTGAGCCCAGAACTGAACACAGCACCCCAGCTGTGCCTCAGTGGGCTGAGCAGAGGGGCAGGATCCCCTCCCTGACCTGCTGGCCACACTTCCTTAGGCACTCCAGCTCTTTTCTTGATCTGTGTCATCCTCTTATCCTCTAAAAAAAAAGCCCGATTCCCAGCACCAGAGCTGTTTTCCCTTTCCCTTCTTTGCCTGTGTATTTCAAAGATTTAATCCCAACTTTTTTGTGTCTTTGAAGCTGCGTCTATTTATTTTCTGAACTTTACTTCTTCACTAAAGCACTTCGGGGTTATGAGTTCTCTGGGAGTTTTGCTGCTCTGCTTGTTGCTTTTAGACTTTCAGGCCCCTGAGTTTTAAGCTTGGCTTAAAATATGGTCCATTGCTTACCATTGTTTGGACTCTAATAAGACTATGCTGATACAAACAAACAAAGAAAAAAAAAACAAACTGAAAAGCAAGAAAGCTGGCTAAATTCCTTCATCCAAATAATAGTATTTTATCTACCCCTTCCCAGGGCAATGAACAGTTTGGTCATGAGAGCTTGTGTTTACTTACAGATGAATCTCCAGGGACCATAATGTTGTGTGTGTTAAATAAAGCCATAGAGCAGGGCAGAAAGGTCACTGTGCTACTCAGTGACAACCTCTTGCTGCACCAGGGGCTGTTCCTTCAGGCTTGCTTTAGAGTATGTGACCTGTCTTCTCCTTGCCCTAACCTAATGCTCAAAAAAACTTGCATTATTTTTTTGAGTTTCTGAAGAGATTTCAAGGATGTGCTTGGCCCTTATTTGCAGACTTTTTTTGTCACGCTACTGAAAATTCACTTTTAAAGACAAAGTGCTAAAACCTTCACAATATACCATGATTCCAGCAGTTGTTATTTTGAGAAGGATAAACAATCAGAAATCAAAGAATCCTAATAATACTCCAGGAAACAGCAACAATGCCAACCCATGGAAATCATTCCAAGACAGCAGCATAGGATTTATCTCAAAGTCAACAGAAACTCATCAGAGTCCATAAAAACAAGTTAACAGCTATATTAACACTGAACAGTCACATTTCCAACAGGAAATTGATTCCTGTAATCAATGAACACTTAAGAATTGCCATGATAGTTTAATGTGAATTTTCTTAAGAGTTTGATTCCAGAAATTAAGGCTAGGAAGGGCATCTGATACAAATGCTTCTTGAAAGGAATAATGACCAAATGGTTCCATTGTATGGCTTAAGAAAAATAAAAAAATCCTTACACATATGTAAATAACTCTAAACCAAGCTGTGTTTTATTTTTTTTTTTCACAGCTGGAATGCTAGTTTTTATTACAGCTCAACTGGCATTGCAAATTAAAATCCATCTCTGTTTGTTAAACTGCTACTTAAAATGGCTTCCACCAACTGTTACAGTTGGATATTATGTTGTCATTTATATATTAAGTGGGAATGGTTCAATAGCATGAATATTTAAAAACAAGTACATGGAAAGTATTTTAATTGGGTTGCCATTGCTAACTGCTGAGTTTTGTTCCCAAGGTTTGGTCAAAGCTTGCTTAATTTTCCATTACATAAGAAGCAGCAGCCAGTGAATTAATGGAATGAGGATCCTTTGTAGGTGCATCTCAGGGTGTCTGATTGTAGCAGAACAGCTTTGCACATTTAATGGACAGCAATTAAAGGGCTCAGTAGACTTCTGCTGTGCTGGTTGATCTGTTCTGAACAATTTTTTTGGTGAACTCTTCCCTTAGAGAGAAAACCACCATGTCATCATGAACAGAGATACAATAAATGACTGAAAGCACATTGGAACTTCTGGCGGAGAGTTTCAAGAGGTCACAAGGAAGCTGTGAATGAAAAACTGTATTTTCACTGCCCACTACACCTATAAAGCACCAACACCCATGGAAGCCGAGGTGAATACTGCAAAATAGACAACTGTATGAGACTCTAGGTCTAATTTATTTTAAAATAATTACCTGAGGATGCAACAGGCAATTGTCACAGGTAAACGGATTATTCATAAAAAAATTAGGCAGTTCTGAAAAAACACAGTAAATCTTCACCACCTGGTTTGTTAACAGCTCTTAATGACTGACAGCAACTTCTTCAGATGTTGCTTCAAGTTTTTTGAACCTATAAACCAAGTGACAAAGGCATCAGTCTCACCTGTTACTCAGAGACAGCCAGGCTCAAGAGACTCTGGTTAAGGTCGTTCCTGAATGTGCCCCCAGAGCATCTCACTTCACAGAAATCCCAGTGATACATGCACTGAAGTTAACACTTTTAGGACAGCTGAGCAATGGGACACTTTGTTAGGGGGAGAGCATCTGAAAAGTTATCAATTACTCAACACTTAAGAAAAAAAATCACATTTATTTACAAACCAAATAAGTTTTCATAAATGTCAAATGATTCCTAAATATTATTAAAGTTCAAAAAGGCCTAAAATACAGTCCATAATACCTTTGAAAATACATCCACCCATCTATGTGCCTGTGACTTCAGAACTGGATTTTGATCATCCTTGTGTGTCCCTGCCAATTCAGGATATTCTATGATTCTATGACATCCTTAGCAGAATTCTTTTTATTGTCAAGCCACTTTTATTGGAAACCTTCACTGGAGAAGAGCTGCTCCTCATGGTGAGCACTGGATGAGTCCAGGCCAGGCGACTTCTCAGCCTTCCCAGCTTTCTTTTGATATCAGGTGTTCCTGGCAACTGATGCAGAGAGTGGGAATTCCCTCACCTCTGTCAGACATGGCTAGGTGAGCAAACATAGCAAAAGCAGGAATAATGATGTTCAGGAAGTCTGGGGGGAAAAGAGCAGGTGAGATGTAACATCAAATCAGCACCTATAAGTATGGGGAGATGAATCAAACATATTTTGAATGCTGTTCATCAAGCCTGTTATTTTAGGAGAGCAGTGGGACAAGCCAGAGAACTGACACTTCTGCTTCACCAGACCTGGCAAAAAGAGAATCTGAATCCATTTCTGTGTTTCATATCCACTCTCCCATACAGGATAACTTCAAGCAGCAATGTCATACGTTATTATGTTTTATTGCTTAAATGGGCAATTTCCCAACTTAGTGAGGCCTTGGGAGGCTCTTCAAACACAAACCTAACCAGGGAACTTGCCTCCCTCTGGCTTGCACTTGCTGAATACTCTACTCTCCAGCTGACCTTCAGGAAACAGCCCCGTTGGAAGTGTGCCTCACTCCAGGTCTGTGACTCAGAATTTAATTACATTAGAGGAGGGAAGGATCTGAAAAGCTGATGCTGTTTTTATTCCAGCCGCTGAGCTCCTTGCCAGCTCAGTTATCAGCCCTCATTGGGCTGAGTGGCCCCTTGGGGTCTGTGGTGGCAGTGTGAACACGGGGCTGGTGCTGCTGTTTTTCCTGTGGCTGCTCCTCTGCAGGGAGACCTGACAGGCCAGGGGAAAGGGGGATGCCCATTCATGAAGATCAGCCAGGCAGGGCTTAACCTGTAAACTGTTTTACAAATCCTGAAATGCTGCTGAGACAAAACTGCTTGGTTTATACCTGACAACCCAAACTGATTCTATACTTTTCACACACTCTTAAGATGGAGAGGGGCTTTGGACAATGGCCTGGAGTGCCAGGACCCAGGGAATGGCTTCAAACTGACACAGGGCAGGGCTGGATGGGATATTGGGCAGGAATTGTTCCCTGGCAGGGTGGGCAGGCCCTGGCACAGGGTGCCCAGAGCAGCTGGGGCTGTCCCTGGATCCCTGGCAGTGCCCAAGGCCAGGCTGGACACTGGGGCTGGGAGCAGCCTGGGACAGTGGCAGGGGTCCCTGCCCATGACAGGGGTGGAACAGGATGATCTTTAAGGCTCTTTCAATCCAAACCACTCTGTGATTCCATAATTCTGATTACACTGATCACAGAAAACTTTCAGAGCTGTTAATGCCAACATTTCTGGCTACTGCAGGAGATAACGCTCGAAAAGAGACCTGCATGCACTGGAAATTCTTTTGTTTGAACATTAATTTTTCAGTCTCATAAAACTGGTTTACTAGAAATTTAATTAAGAAAAAACTTGTTTCCCTATTAGACAAGGGCACTGCTACAGAAAGTTTAACATTCCTTCCTCAGAAAGGAAGGATGAAGATATAAAGTTACTTCTAAAATGTACCAATATTTCTTCAGCTGCATTTGTGACACAGGTCACAGGAACGGTATTTCCCAGTTATGCCCTAAACCAAAATTAAGTTTTATATTATTCCAGTCCTTCCCAAGAGCATGGAACAGGCTATGTCATTGCTGTTTTGTAAATACTGTTTTAACCTGACAATTTCTTACACAAGATCTTTCTCCTAACTAGGGAAAGGATTCCTTCCAACACAAAATGGGGGGATATAAAACCAAAAACTAGAGCAAGGCCTGTTTTAGCTGTGTTTCCTGACAGATGTGCTGGACAGAGGGTGCAGAGCTGAGCTGAATGTTGTGCTGTCATCCTCAGACCAAGGTCCATCTGGTCCAGACGTCCAACACAACCAGCACAGTGCTCCAGGGAGAGCATTTTAATAAACAGCTACAAGTTAATTTTCACCAAGCTGATACTGACACTCTCTTAACACACACCAAGATTCATCTCCACAGTACTAATTGTTACAGATACATAACAGATAAACAGCTCAATCCCAGGCCCTGAGGTCCCTCTCCACTCATGTACCTACACTTTAAAAGGCTGGGACCTGAAAATTCAGCCATTAAAATGAATGGCATTTCTTCAGCCATTAAAATGAATGGCACTTCTAAATTCAGCAAGGACAAAGCCCAGACATGATGCAGTAATATCTGATTGAGAGGTCACAGGATTCCTTCAAAGAATCCCCTTTAAAATCTAGATTTTAAAGATCCTTAAAACCATTGTATGTAAAAAAGATCCAGCCAAACAAACAAAACAACAAAAACCCCCAAATTAAATTGAAATAGAATTCCATAAACTATTGGCAAACTGCCTCAATTGTTACTTACCTTCTCTAAAAGAAAAGTTTCCTCATTTCTCAAGTAAACTCCCACATTTCAACATACAGCCTTTGAACCTCATTGTATCTTTTGTCTCCTAGGCTAGGAAGCAAACTACCTCCTTCTAGATACTTACTGACTCTGAGCAGGTCCCTTAATATGTTGATTTAATGAAATAAAAAATCAGACCACAGAGAACAAGAGACTCCAATAATGTGCAATGGCAGAAATAAGAGAGGGCCAAAATTTGCAAATATTTATCTGCTAAGTTAGAATGAAATAAAATGTAGATAGGCAACATCTTACTGTTAATATAGAAATTCCTTATTCCACAGAAACCTTAACTATTTACTTTCACTGATGCCCAGACCTTGCCTCTGTATATTTCTAGAACTAAACAATCTCATCCCTGGCTAACTCAAAAGTCCAATCTCAACATAAAAGTGAGGTACCCCTGCACCAGGACTGCCAGTGAGCCTTGCTTTGGAAAGGGTCACACATCATTCTTTACCAAAAAAACCCAGGATAAGTCCCACAGAGAAGGCAGTGACAGCTGCCATTCTTTTAAATCCAGCTGGGGCTGAGAAAGGAGGGAGGAGCTGTGCTGCTGCCTCCGCTCCCTGTGTCTGAACACACCTGAACAGCAGCACCCTTCGTTTGCCCAAAACCACATTTCCACCTTCCAGAAAATAGAAACACCACGAGTAAACTTAAATCTTACCAGCAAGGGAAACAACATAAATCCTGCTTCACCCTGCTGGTTTCCCAGTGATCCAACAGCTCTCCACTTAGGGCTTGGCTGCTGTAAAAATCCTGGAAAAGCCACTCACCTGCACACAGTAGGAAATAAGCAGCAAGATTAGAACAAAATATTCAACTTGAAAATCAAGTTCTATGAAGTAGGTTATACCTTATTTTGCATTTCAGCGTTGTCTGACAGAACCCACATCATTTATCTGGCAGCACTGCTCGTCCTGATCAATCCCTGGTCATCCCCTCCCCAGGTGCATTCAGCTCCCTGGTGGGAGCACACATTGCACTGACTTTCCAGCTCGATCTACAAGACTTTCAGAACACCTTCTTCCAAGTGGGAGATCTCTCCTACTGAAAGCATATTGAAATGCTTCTGGTCAGAAGTGAAAACAAACTGTTTTTACCCACTCTGCCAAGTGTCCTGGGTTGTTTTGGAAGCATGCCCATCTTAATCACTCATCTTTTTCAGCACATCCAAACTTTTTCATTACGGATTTTATGCATTCCCAAATTGATAAGGATTTTTTCTTTAAAAAAAAAAAAAAAGTGAAGTTGAAGCCAGAATCTGTACTTTCAAGGCTCCAGGAAGATTCGACTTTGTAGCAATTCCCCAGCTGTAATTGCCTTACCAGACAGTTTAAATCCATTTAGAAAGTTCCATGTTAACTCTGTAGCCTCAAGAGCCTTGTCTCCAGAAATAGCTGCCGATTGAACTGCAGCTCTGAGAGGATATTTTAAATCGAGTCTGTGACTGCTTTTTTACCTGGGGAGCCTGTGTATTGAGATGGGCACTTCAGGAACAGGACAGGGATGCACACAGCTCAAGCCATGGCTCAGCTGGAAGGCCAGGATAGCTGCCTGGAGTCACCCCAAAGGTGACACATGAGCCACACAGCGATCCTCTGTACACTGCAGTTTAACCCCCATCACTACAACCAAAGGAGTGAACCTGGAGTTATTTTTCTCTGTATAAATAAACCACACATGGAATATTTTTAGCTGTCTTTTGATTTGAAACTGTGGGTAATTAAATCCTAGTACAGGTCTAATACTTCAGTGTGCTCCTTCTAATCATAATTATCGCATTTACAGAGAGCTACAGGCACCAGGCTGTTACAAGATTTATTTTTTGTCTATAACTTCACAAGACAATTGTTTACAAATAAGATTGGAAGCCACAGTTGGTGAACAAGTTCCTGCCCTATTTTGACGTCAGTAGGAGAAGGAACAGCCTGGTGCTGCCTGGTGCTGTGAATCAGGAAAAATGAAGGTTCAGATCACACACAGCCTGGCCTTTATCATCAGAACTCCCAGAGCTTCACTCTTACACTGCCATTTGGCATCCCTGACTGCAGTGGTGTCGTTATTTTGGTGAGGAAAATATAAAGGGCATCCTCCATTTAGGAACACTCAGAACAAATAAAAATATATTTTAAATAAATGTCTATGGTGTGCAAATACATTCAAGCTGTAGAGCTCAGTTCAGTTTCTTCAGTGTTTTTAGCTGGTGATAAACTTGAGAATTCCTGTTGCATTGTCAAGCTGTTGCACATATACACCCCCCCAGTGGTTCTATATGGAGAATTGCAGTTTGGAGGGACATTAACTGCAGCACAGCAATTCCTCTTGGAGAGATCCAAGTTTAAATGCAGCATGAACTCCACCCAGAACAGAGGGAGTGTGGTTCAGGGTCAACCCAGCACTGAGGTGAGTTAATATCAAAACCCCATTATGATTGATCCGTGGCAAGCTTTCAATTTTTCCCCTGAAGGCTGGGCCAGGCTGGGCTCCTGCACAATGGAATTCAGTCAAATCCCTCTTGCACAGCGCTCGCCCGCAGCCCATCCGACCCTCAGCAGCACCTCCACTGATTGCAAACACTATAATCAATGGCCAAAACAAATTAGAGAGGGATAATAAAGAGTCACCTGCCACCACTTGTATGCTCCTTATCTTCCAAAGGCTTCTAGCAATTAATTCATTGGAAGTTTTATTGTTACCAAGTGAACACTTTATTTTGTGGGACACTCTGGGTAAAAGATGTAATGCAAACAAACAATGGCTGTTATGCCATAAATCTGCCTCCAAATCTGACTCATGCACCGAGAGTTTAAGATCTTTCTAAAGTAACATATTTGTTTACTTGTAAGGGGAAAAGGTCCTTCTGTAAGTACTACATACATTTAAAATTTAAACACAATAAAAATGGCTCTCGGTAAAGTATCGTTAGGAATGCTGTGATCCGTGGGTTCATAGCTGAGGGAGAATCATTGAAACACTTATTGATGAAGGAATTCAGAAATGTTAGAAACCACCCGTGTGTTTTTCACTCTCAAGGTGACATGAAGTGCACGAGCTGAAGCACAGCCAGTAAGGATCCTCTCCACAGGGCCCCTGCACCTGTCAGGCAGCGAAGGGATCACACTTTGAGCTGGTTTGTTTCTTTTTCCTCCTGATTCACTTCTTGGAATGTTCTCCATCAGCCTTTCACCAGAACTCTCAACAGCCACTGGGTATTTCAAATCATGGAATGTCCTGAGTTGGAAGGGACCCACAAAGATCACCAAAATCCAGCTCCTAAGTCAGTGTCACTGAAGAGACTCCTGCCAACAGTGCTGAGGGCAACCACACCTTCTGCTCACCACCAAAGTTCTATGTATAACACAAGTACTGGCTTGTTGGCATGAACACTCCTAAATAAATATAGCAACACAGAAATCTGATGGGATATACTTAGATTGAGATACATCACAGCCATGTATTCATTTGGAAATGAGACAGAGAGATGACTTTGAGAGGGTGATGCTACCTCAGACAATCTAAAGTTGGGGAAAAAAGGAGAGTAAAGAAATCCCTCTCTCTCAGGATGTGACAGTGAGGAAGGAATGTTAATCAGCTGGTATAATCACACCTGCTTTAACCACTCTCTTTCCTTTTAGAAGAAATTATTAACTCCACAGGGCAAGGCAGAACATGCAGAATAAAGCATGGAATTGAGCAGCGTGGATCTCACAGCACCTGTAAGCAAGTTGGCATTGTTTAAGTAATTGTGATTTGGATGAATATTGCATAAATAATATTGAATTTTCACCTTTGATCACAGCTGCCACTTCCATAATGCCTTTTCCACGTCGATGAAGAGCAGACTCCTAGGTAATAATACACTGCTGACTGTGATAACTCTGTGCTCTGCAAAAAAAGCAACTTGAGTATCAAGGACAACTTAATAACAAAAAAAAAACAAAACCCAATGATTGTGTAAAGAAAATGTTCAGGCACAAGGATAATTGTCCAGAGAGTATTACAGCCAAAACAGCAATTTTACTTGGTACTTCAGCTTCCGACCTGAAACTTTTTAAGGATGACTAAAGTCTTTGTAAATTAAAGAATTGCCAAAAGAGACTTTTTGCATCTGGAAAAAACATCTCAATGTATTTGGCATGAATGTTGACACTTCAGAACAAATCACCAGTAACATCCTTTGAAAAGCAGATTACAACCACAAAAGTGGTCAGGCATTTATGGTCCTGACTTCTGTTTTGATAGAAATAAAATAAAGCCCAGTCTTTGCTTCAAGTACACTCTGAGTGCATTGAAATGGGTTCTTTTCCAAAAGTACTCTGATATTGCAACTTCAATCCTTGAAATTTATTTACTAATTCACATACCCCATTAGTATTAATTAGTGCTCAATGAGAGCAATCTCTTTTCAGACCTAGCACAGAATTAATAACAAGGGCTTAATGCATAGATTTTCCTACAAAAAATAATAGATTTAGTCCTTTTTCCATTAAAGATTGTGGCAAAACTCCAATAATGATGAGCAAACTCCTAACAATATATAACTGTCAGATGATTACTAAGTTGCAATTCCATTAGTAATTAAAACTAAATGGCATTTAGGTAATGTATTATCTTCTACCTTTCCTAATACCTGCTTTTTCAAGCTAAGGGTCAAATTAATGTCAGGGTATCTGAAAACTTCTTGACAGGGTGAAAAAAGGTATTTTCTGTCTATTTACCCCTATAAAACGTCAGACAATTCCCATAAGCACAATGCATCATCTAGGTGAGAACCAGAATAACCTCCAGCCTCAAGAAAATTGATTTAGTGAAAACGAACGTTGCTGATACTCTCCTTTTTCTGCACCTGCTCTTGTGGCCGAACTCCTGACCAGCAGGCGCGGGTGGGATCCTGCTAGCCTGGCCCTGGCCAGCCCAGCTCGGGCAGAGCCACTCCTGCCTTCCCAGTCACTCCTTCCTGGCCCCTGCTCCGGGAGCAGCACAACCCAGGGATCTGGAGCACCCAGGAAAACCCTGAGGCAAACAGGGGATGTGCACTGCAGCTGCTCATGGCACACCTGACACAGCCTTTTAAGAATGTTGCTCTTCTGATTGAAACTCCTCTGCAGGGAGTCACTTGGAGTGGCTTGGGGAAAATGTCAATGTGCAAAGAGCAGTTCTGCTGTAGCTCTAAGATAATTACAGCATTTTTTAACAAACCCCACTGCAGGCCTTTCTGGGAATGAGACCAGTTTCTGCTCCCAAGTATATCCCTTTTTTAAATTTTTTTTCTGAAAATTGTTTTTACTTTTTTTTTTAATCAATAGATATTTCTCAATCTCAGTACTGCCCAATTAAAGTCAGTTAATTAAGTATCAGGTTTCTGACAGCAGTAACACAGTGTTAAGAGACAAACACAATTTTAGCACATGGTCTGCACTTGGTTGCTACTACCTCTCTAGTCAAGGCACCACCAGTAATTTGTTACTGCACTACTCCCAGCTTAGCAGAAACAACAAAAGTGAAGTGTCTTATGAAATATGATGCTGCTGTTGGTGCTAAAACCCTTTTTCTCTCTCTTTTTTTTTGTAAAAAGTGTTGTAGGGAAATAGATAGTTTGCAAGTCGCTTTTTTGACGATTTATTTTCAAGGTACTTTAGAAGAAAGATAGGAACCCCAGAAAAATTCTGACCTTGCACGCCCCTTGTGTAATATCTTCCTTTCTGCTGTTGCAACAAACCCCATAAGGAAATAACAGGTTTTGGCTGTCAGTGACCACTGCAACTGGGCCAGTTTAACTGTGCAATGATGCTCTCACTGAGTTTGAATATTAAAAGTGTAAATCAATGTTAATAATCATCACAAGGATTTGAGAGCACAGCTTGGCAATTGGGGTTTAAACCCCTTAAAAATATGTAAAGCCTTTAAAAAATGTTGGTTCCAGACTTCTGAACAAACCAAGCTCCTCTGCAATATATGCCAGGAATGCAAATTCTGAGGGAGAGCTTTGGATATGCATAATGGAAAAAAGTAAATTACATCTACACATAAAGAGAAAAATGATTTGGGCGTTCAAAATCCGTTCTGGTTGAGAGTGGAACTGGATCAGTGGTGTTTTGGTCAGAGAAGATTGGCTCTACCAGCTAGAACACAGTGTACTGGTTGTACTTTCTCAGGTGACAACAGGAGCCTGTTTAGCCAGACAATGCTGGAGGCTGAGCCTTAACCAAAGGAGTTTCAAAAACGTGCTCACACAAGTACAAGATTAAACTGTAGATGTTATGGACTCAGCAGACCTTCAGCTAGCACAGATCTGCAGAGCTCCACAGAGCAGGAAACAGGTCCATGGCTGAACTAAATTGATTTAACTTCCACTTTAAACCTTTACCAGTTAAAGACACTTACAAAAGTGGAAGCTTCTGACTTACTTTTTTTAAAAGTATTTTTTATATTATGCTTTTTTGTGTTTGTTCCTAGGCTTTCCTTCTACTTTTTTTTTCTCCCAGGAAATCAAGAACTAAATATAAGCTCAGTGTTGTCTCGTTCCTTTCCTTTTTTCATTCATTCCCAATTTTATTTAACATCCTGAAATTTGACATGGGACAAAGTATTACAAGAAAATGTAAAAACTCAACACCATATAGGGAACCAGAAGGGGATGAGAACTTCAGTAATTTCTTTGGTTACTTCCAAATAAATGAGCAAAAGATAAACACATAGTCCTGTAGAGACAGGTCTGCATTGAACCTGAAAGAAGGCTTTCCTTGGCGATTTGATGTTATTGCTCCATTTAAAATATTTTAAAAGTTTGACTATGAGAAGAAGCAATTCCACTTGTGCCAGAAGTGGTCTCCTCCTGCTTAGCCTCTACTGATATTACTGTGCTCCTGGTAGTTTATAAATTATGAATTGTATTTAAGAATTTGCAGACATGTATTTTCTTTGTAAAGAGGGAGCAAGTGTTTATTATTTGTCCTTTGATGTATGCCCATACAGCAAAATGAAATCATTGCCTTTAGAATATCCTGTGTGTTCCAAGCACTTGACCCAAATGTATTGAAACATGCAGTATCATTTGTGTGTGTGAAAAATAATATCTCCCCATACCTCACACCTCTTCTCTTTTCTTGAGGTCTTTTATAGCTCAAAATAGCCAAGCTTATCTCGCTGCCAGCATCCTCAGCTCATCTCAGTGTTCAGGGAGATAAGATTAGAGGCCTTGATCCTCCTGCTGTTAGAACAAGACCTCAATCTCTCACTGTCTCTATTTAATCGGGTTCCTATTTTAGCTGCCACAAAGCTGTCAACAAAAGAAAATAAACTATACCCCATCAAGGGGTTAAATTGGATTTCACAATGTGCAAATGCTTGTTTGAACAAAATTCCACCTGCACCCTCCATCAGGCAAATTAGTTCTGACTTTTAATTTATTTCTCTAGGAAATGGAAAGGTATGGCATACCCAAAGTCAATAGGGAATAAAGAAGGAGGTGTAATCAGCCTGCTCACTAATTCAGAGCCCTCTTCTCTGTCAGCTTTAATAGATTTCAGACCACACAATTTATAGAATGTATCTTTTCTGGTCTATGCTTTATTTTGGACTTGTCTAGTTAATGGTCCTAACAAGTGACAAGTGATGTTGGTTTGATGTAACAGTGCCTGTAAGACACACTTGGGCAGATTTCGGACAGTCTGCTTTGCTACTCCAGACTGCAACAGGACTGGTTTTCATCTGGGACAATCTGCAGCACCACAGTTCTGTTATGATTTCTGTCAGGAGGCAACTTGACCAGTAATTTATTCTGTTCTACCATGTAGACATGAAAAAAATAAAAAACAACCCAGTAATTATTCACTTGTACCTTAAAGAATATTTTTATTTCTTTGTTTTAAATCATTATTTAGTATGTGCTACCAAAAAAAGGTTTCCTCTTCTTGGATACTGATTATCCTGTAGATATCAAATAACCATTTCCTATTCTTTCAAAATATTCCTCCTGTTTTTCTCTCTCCTTAATATTTTGATTTACTTAATTCCACTAGGTTGTATTCAAAACCTGCTGTAAGAGGTAACTCTCCTGGCTCCTGGAAGGAGCAGCATGGATGGAGGTAAAATATCTCTACAATAACAAAAGGAGGCTTAGGATAATACTCATCTACCAAAAAACCTCACTGGCATAGCTGGCCTTGCAGCCCTTTTCAGTTCATTTGTTGGCCCCGTAGCAAGGCAGAATTTGATCTGCAACAGGGGCATTATTAAAACCTAATCGCAATCATAAAGCACAAAATAAAAACAAAATTCACATCTGAAGAAAATCCTTCAATCTCATTAGTTTTCTGCACAGCACTGAACATCCACACCATGCAAGGTGCTCACACAAGGGATAAAGGTCATTTTCTCACTGTACCCAAGGGTGGAACACCTCCTGCATCTTCCCTTCTTTTCCAGGCCATGTTAGGGAAGGTGCACTTGCCTCCAGTGTGTTTATTGCTGTCTAGTAGGACATCTGCTGCCTTGCTGCTGACATCTGTCTACCTATGATCATGCAGTGTTAGGCATAATTTTGCCCTTAATATCTTTCCTCAGGTTTTCTCTCTTTACCTCTGATAGCCTGGATGTTGTGATCTGAAGAATAAAGCTGCTTTATTTTTGGTCTAATTAAGACACTCGAATTCTCATAATTGCAAAAGTAGTAGATGTGGATTCTGGATAAAAATGCTTTTTGTTTTGCTTCAGGGTCCTTCTTCCACTGTGCAATGAGAATTAATCGTGATGATATCAAAGGTCCTGGGAACACACCATAAAATCAGGAAAAGCAAATAGTCTGAAGGAAGGAAACCAGTGGTGGGATTAAAAGGTAGATTACACCCTGCTAACAAATTCCCATGGAATTTATTCTGTTTATCCTCTTATAACAGCACAGGTCCATGTTTTCCAGGAGAATGATTATCAGGAAATCAAATGCAAGTGCCTGAAGTAAACAAGGACAAACAAACTCCGTGTAGGGAGGACAAGAAGGATTAAGCAGACAGGCAAAGATGTAAATACACGATGCAAAGGCACGTCACACACAGCTCCCAGCCTTGCTGAGGGACCCTTCTGCACAGGGACCCTTCACTTCAGCAATTTAGAGACCCAGACTGGGGTCAGAGCTGCCTTTCACCTCTCTCAGGACAAAAATCTGATTTTTCAGCCAAAAAAAAGAGCATTACTGGCACATGGGGGGAGCAACAACATGGAGAAAACACATGCTGGAGTTTGCTATATCAGCTAAAAGATTTGGGACATTTTATTGTGCAGGTCTGCACCTCCAACAGCAGTTTTCCAGTTACTCACCAGGAGCTGGACACTGGAATAGGGAACACAGCCCATATTCAGAGTTCAGCTGAGGATTCCTGAACCCTTGGAAATGTTCTGAATCAGCTTCTCTTTGAAGCCATCCATTGAGGAGATGATCTCTCAGCTATCTCTCATATAATAGTTTATTTTGGATAGCTGAGAAATGTGAAGTGTTTGGCCGCGAGCCAATTCACATCAAGTTCCTAAGCTTTCATAATTAAAAAAAAAACAGAAATAGACTTTGGCCACAGTGTTTTATTTTACCTGAAAAAAAATTCAGTTGTTTGAAATGTTTCTAATTCAGATTAGGATGCATATTTTCAATATACATTCAGCTAAATTTAGTTTATAAATATTTATTTTAAAATGAAAAATTTAGAGATACATTAAAATCATGTTTGACGTCAGCAAATAGTGGTTTTGATTTTTCAAAGGAACATGTTTCATTAAAAAATTGTAAATGGTTTCCCAACTCCAATCCTATCCCAAACACTCCACACTACTGATCTATTGCTGATTTCAGGTAATGTTGGAAATATCTATGTGTAGAGTAAGAATTACTGGGATTTTATGGCATGGAAACATCATAATAGAAAAAATTATTATTATTTGCATCCCCAAACGCAAGTGTTGGAGTCCTTATGCTCTGAGAGTCACTAATCACTGCATCCCAGGCTTCAAACCAGTCTGCTGCAAGCTCAGGTACCTTCCCAGGCTCAGCAAAGAAGAAATCTGACAGGTATAGCCTAGTTAAATATGAGTTATCACCACCAGCACTACAACATATTATTAAAAGCTCCATAAGCAGTCATGTATTTTGGAGAGGCACCAACTTCAGACACAGAATATATACAGCAAATACAAATTAACAGATTGTCTTTTGCTTTATAAATTCAAAGTATTTTGGAAAACAAAAAACCTGTTCCACCTTGGTGGATTGGCTGAGAGGTAAGCCTCTGAAAAGATAAGATTTTAGTTTTGTTTGCGTTAAATATACAAACTTATTCACCAGAACCCCAAAGGACTCACCAGAACCCTGACTATTAAGGTACTGCCAATTCACTCCAAATCAGGATTGGAGGATTAATGTTATTAAAAGTGGTAGGACTTCCCACCCACACTGCAGAAAGCTTCACTCCAAGAGAAGAAAAGCACAGTTTGCCTGCATACAAGGCTGACCCAGAAAGCTAAATCTTTCCCCCAGGAAAGTCAGATAAACTTGTGCTTAAGTTCCTGTAATGGCAGTGCATTCAGCTGTTACCTAATAGAGAGTGATGCTGGATCACTGAGTTTTCCCTGGAATTTAACATCTCTGCATGCAGTTCTTTCAATAAATAACCCAGCCCAGGTGGTAGAATAAAGAAGTCTGATGCAAAAAAATCAAACAAACAAACAAACAAAAGCAAGCCTTTGATCTCAGTAATAACTAGAAAGTCAATCAAACGTCCCCAATGCTTTGTCTCACATATCAAGGCTTGAAATGCAGAGTTTGGAGCCAAAGACTGGTCAGCGAGTGGAGCCAGCTGCAAATGCCTGGCACTCCTGACAATGCCTCTGTTTCCAGAACACTGGAAAACAGCCTAAAATGGGTCTAAACTGTGGTGCTCTGCTAATTATGAGCACAGTAGTCACAGAGCATCAGCCCAACCCCTGTCAGAAAAGGACTGTTGGATAAAGGGAACCACACACCCTTAGCTCTTCACTCCCTAACTGCCCAGAAGTGTGTAGGAGCAATACATTATGCCTCCCAAAAGTTTCAGTGAGTGTCAGGGGAAAAAAAGAAACAGCCATTTTATTACTCCAGCTGAAAAGGACTCTGAGATCAGACCCTTCTCTCACCCCTCACCTTGAGGTATGTCTCAATTTAAGTGAAATTTCCCAGTTTTATATCCCAGGATAGCATGGCTCTAGGTGTTTAGGGATTTAGAAATCAGAAATATAAAAACCAAACCACAATCCTGCAGCTGTAAATGGGGACTAAATCCTCAGCCCCACTGAAACAGGATTTTTAGAGCTTGGTTGTCCATACTCCCACACAGACACTTCACCACTCCTAGGATACTGGTTCTGCTCCCCTGAGTCTGGAATCAGCACCACCACCAAGAGCTGTCTCCTCCTGCTCAGCAGTGACCCTCCAGCACCACTTCCAAAGGGAACAAAAATCTCCTTTCCCTGCTCAGGCAGAACACATCTTCCCCAAACAAAAGTCCTTGCACTGTCACAGGTAATACTGAGATTAATTCAGTATCTCCTTCCCTGCCATCCCTTTCAAAGGTTTCCTGGCTGTTTAGCACAGTAACTTTTAGCAGATTGACACCCCCCATGTTTAATCTCTGTGCTGCTGTTCATTCAATGGACTGGTGTAATTTCTTCCCAATTCTAAAGGGCAGCACAAAGAAAAGTAATTTTCCCTAGTAATAAGATATACACACACAGAAGCCAAGAAGGGAAGGCACAAATAAAGCCAGATTATCTTTGTGAAGTCTGCGACTGCTCCTTAATGCTAATTTAAGTTCCCATCAATAGGCAGCTCCTACAACATGACACTTCAATACTGATTCACAGCAAATGTAGAGGTGGTAAGCTGAATCATCCAAATGAAATCCTCACTATCAGGCAGAGCAAATACAAGAACTCAAGCTCTTTCTCTTTACCACAGGCTTTGCTTTTTGTCTGGCACACACAGTACAGTTCTGACAAGGACACACAATGCACAGGGCCCACCTACCCACGCTGGCTGCTCTTCTGGCCTGGAGCTGTAAAGACAGCAAAGAATTAGGGTTTGGTTCTGCAGGCAATATTGAGGGATTTCACTTTTTGGTGGGGTTTCTGCATTTTTGGCATGCTTTCAGAGGTTTCCATCCCATTTGCTCCCTTCTCTGACTGGCCAGAAGGTCTGAGCCTTCTTGGTTGGGTAAGGCCACACAAGGAGCCGAGGGAGGCCTGATGACAGAGTGGAATCAGTAAGGGTGGAAAAGACCTCCAAGGTCATTGAGTCCAACCTTCAAGCAGCTACCACCATGCCCACTAAACCCCACCACTCAGTGCCATTTCCACTTGTTTTTGAAGACTTCAAGGGATGGTGACTCCACCACCTCCCTGGGCAGCCCATTCCAGTGCTCAGCCACTCTTACAGTGAATAATTTTTTCCTTATATCTGAGCTGAACCTCCCCTGGCATACCCTGGGGCCATTCCCTCTTGTCCTGTTCCTTGTTCCCCGCCAGCAGAGCCCGACCCCCACCTCAGAACAGCCTCCTGTGGGAGTGACACCTTTGGAATAGAACCTCTCACCTTATTGCCAAGCCACTGCACACACTTATTTTTACCTTCAGCTGCATTGACTGCTCCAGAGACTGAAGCTGCCAGAAGGAAGGCAGGAGTCACCAACTCTTGCTTTGCCCAAACAGAATTCTCAGCTGTGCTCATACAACAAAATGAACAACCCTGTTCTGGCTGGTTGAGACAAGTGAGGATACACAGCAGTCAGAAGAATACTACCCAGTTCTCCTAAGTCTACAAACATCTTACACCATGCCAGGTATTTTTATTTATTTATTTATTATAGGAAAGGATGGAATAATGATATTCTTAGATAAAAAGAACTAATCCCACATAAAGCACAGATCTTTGTTTAGGTCCAGGCATTTGAAAATGCTTGAGACCCAGAGAAATCAAAGGCAGACTTAGCAGATTTTGAGGAGTGTAAAGTCCCCAGCAGTGCTTGTTGTGACATGGCCAGTGTTTCAAAAGCTCACAGCACACAAGGTTCTTGTGAACTCTTTTGAGAGCCCAGATCTAAGTATTGCATTAGGAGCTGCTGTGTGCTTAGCATACTTAAATATCAGCCCTCTGTTGTGGGCTCTTCCGAGCCCTTTTCAAAATCTGGCCTGCACTTTAGGCATCCAGCTTCACGCATTGTTTCAGTCCTTGGAGGATTCAAGAGGTTTATAAAGAATTTTTAAAATTGTGAAACTTCAGTGAAATGTGCCTTTTAACAGCTATATAAAGTAGGTTATCTCAGGCAACACATTTGTTATTGTTGCTACAGGAGGTATATGCCAACTATAAATACCATTTATTAGCAGTGAATGATAAAGCCTCAGTGTAACTGAAGGCTTAATAGCAGAATGAATTAACTCCTGCTCAACTGCTGCAACTTTAATTCTAACTTGAGGCGTTGTGGGGAAAAAACCTCCAGCTCCTCAAGCATTTTACCAGTAAAGAGTGAAATGTAAACAAGCAGCAAAAATAAAAATAGCCACTGGCTACTGGTCATTGGTGTGTTTAGCAGTGAGGAGCTGCTCGAGCACTTTATAGAGAGGTGATTGGTTCTGAAAATGTAAAGACTTGATGGTGGTATTTCACTTTTATTCACTGCCTTACCTCCACATTTGGATTAGCTCAGCCAACAGCACGTCCCTCTTTTTGAATCTTCACAAGCAGAAGGAAGTGATGCAGATTAAATATCTTTCTATACCACAAGAGAAGAAAAAACTTTTTATAAGATTACAAATATTAGGGAGGGGAAGGGGTAGGGGCAGAGCTGACAGTGGCAAGGAAAATCTAAAAAAAATTGTTGCTCCTATTTATTCCAACTGCTGAAAGCCGCCACACCCCCTTCTCCTGAAAGCCAAGAGGACACACAGACAGGTAATAAGGTGACAGACAAAGGCAGAATAGGCTTTTAGAAACCCAAATCTAAACATTACAATTCAAGCTAGTCTCTGGCATGTACCAGGGAGTGACATGGAATACCTTCCTTTTATGGACCAAGACCAGGAAATATCTAAGGATGAGGCCCTCAACTGAAAGTCACAAAAGATGTGGGCCTACTTTCAAGGTGGAGATATCACGACATAAATTTTATTTGAAAATTAAACAATCTTTTGCATGTCACTGTAACATGAATTAGTTGTCTTATGACTAAGTTTGGATCTTCCAAACAAATTCTGAGGTTCTCAAGGACCCAAATTTTGTTACTTATTAACTTGGCAAAAAACCTAGATGTTGCCTATTTTTCTAACAGTTACCTGCACATCCCTAAAAGCCACAGCCAGTTCTCATTTATTTGCACCAGCAAACTCACTCCTCTTCATGAGGGATCTCTCTGTGTCCCTTGAAAGTGTGAATGCAACAAAGACTCAACAAAGACTCAACAATTTGGAAGAATTTTGGCTGCAGTTACAGGAATGAAACAACAGAAGGTATCTTGAATCAAGCAACGCTTGATTCAAGTATTTTGCAGCGTAGAGGGTTCTATATAAAGTTACTGTGTTCACACTCTGCTGGTGACACATTAGGAATTGTGAGAGATAGAGATGGAGACAGCAGGATAACAAACTCTGTACAAGGGCATGCAGTGCCAGGACCAGGGGGAATGGCTCCCAGTGCCAGAAGGCAGGGCTGGATGGGATATTGGGCAGGAATTGTTCCCTGGCAGGGTGGGCAGGCCCTGGCACAGGGTGCCCAGAGCAGCTGGGGCTGTCCCTGGATCCCTGGCAGTGCCCAAGGCCAGGCTGGATGGGACTTGGAGCAAGCTGGGACAGTGGGAGGTGTCCCTGCCCTTGACAGGGGTGGAAGAAGATGATCCTTAAGATCCCTTCCCGCCCAAACCCTTCTGGGATTCTGTGGGAACCCACACTCATCCCATCACCTGCTTGTCTCTCTCCTAAGTAACTTCAGAGTTCAGTTGCTCTTTGACTGTGTCCTCATCTAATCACTAAAAAATTTGGGAACACTGGCTGAAATTGTTCCCATTTCTCCCTATAGAAGGCCCTGCTGCAGCAGAAATGCCACTTTCCAATGCTGAGGGTGCCCCAGCCTCCCTGCACTGCTCGTAGCAGCTCAGAGGCAAAGATTAACCACGTTTGTAAATCAGATCCTTCGCCTTCACCATGGTTCTGATTTATGGCTTTGTAATCTTCATACTCCAAATTGCAGGGAAGGAAAAATGGATATTGGAGGAAGTCACAGCAGATGTGTTCTCTTCTAAAAAAGAATGCACAACATGTGCTGCAAAATAAAAGCACCATTTGGCAACATAAAATATCTTGGCGTCTGTGTGAATTTGTAACTGCAGTAAAATATTGATATGGCTGATAAAGCTAAAGTTCCAGCTCCTTCTGCCTTTGCATGTCCATGCCTTTAGAGGAAGTTTCCTTTTCACATTGTGGGATTGTCTTTGTATAGTATAGGGTTTTTTAATAGCCTGATATATTTTGCATGGTTAGATGAAAAAGTTCTAGTAACTGATCCTGACTTTTCTGTGGCCTCATTCCATTGGGAAAATATTTGTTTCTTTTTATTTTTCCTTACTCTAGTAATAACAATGTTTAATCTTAAAAATAGCATGAAATTAATGGATTATTTTCTCTTCATTAAGAATCCTCATACCTCTTTTTAACTGCTCCGAGAATTCTCATTCAGATTGTAAATGGTCAGAAATCTCCTTTGCACAGAGAAGTTTCCTTTGGGAGTGAGATAAAAGCATGCCCAAAAGTGATGATCTATTTATGAGCACAGCTCTGCCTCCGTGGTTTAGGCCATTATTTACAGGATCCATTTGTGAAGCTCACATCTGTTCCTGTCCCCTCCCAGGTTTGGGGCTTATCATTCACACTTTGCCAGCAGTTCAAGTTAACAGGCTGCTGGAGCTTTGGAGCTGGCTGCAAAAATCCATGAATCCCAGAATTTTGTTCATTCTTAGATAGGAACTTTCTGTTCTGAGATAACTTAAGCATGAAAACAAACTCCTTCAAAAATATGAATCAGAGTATTTTTGACCTCTGATGTACCCAGCTGGAACAGAACAAGCACATAAAAATGAAGATGAATGAGCATTAATGTGATAATATTTCTTCTGTTAAAGAAAACTGTCTTTCCCCCTCCACAAGGCCTTAGTCTCCATTTCAAAATCAGCTTTATCACTTCTGGATCTGTGACAAACCAATTTTGCCTCCTCCACACAACCAATCCCTGTGCACCATTAAAATAACACCACACCCAGGGTTTGAAAGAGCCCAAGATATTATGAATATTGAGAGTACTTCAAATGCAATTTCCTCCTCATAAAAAACGTCACTGTCTGTTCTGAGTGCTGATATAATATGTGGAGGCTGCAGGCTTGTTCCTTTAATCCAGAGCAATTAGTTTCTATCAAGTTACACTCCCACTCTGCAGAAGTTTCATAAATGGGGTGGTGGTGTGTGTTTGAAGAAATTTTATCTCCTTTAATCAGAATGAAAACAGCCATGAGACTCTCATGAGTCTGTATTAGGCTGTAAAGAAGTCTACTGCAATCATATTTGATGTCTCTGAAATATCTACTCTATTCAAAAAGACTTTTTTTTTTTCCTATTCAAGGTATGTGCTTACATTCCTCTTAGGTCTGTGAAATTCCTAGACATTACTCTTCCCATGACTGAAACTATAGAATTTTGAAAATTTGGAAGTACAGAAGTTTGAGGAAGACTGGCAATAAATAAATTAAAATCATACAAGTTTACAGGTGGTACTGGAAACAAGTCAGAAGTTAAAGAGGAGCTTGGCAGCCAGTGTGGAATAAAAGAATTCCACTTGTAACAGCAACTTAATTCCTGCAACTGCTCCATTCACCATTTCCTGCCTAACTTTCAGATGATTGGAGTGAGATTGCTTGTTGCTTTTTCCAAAGGTCAGTTCTATGATCGTGAAGTAGCACATGGCTGTTAATTAACCCGGGCCTTGAGGAGACATCCAGCAGCTGCCCAGGTGGCTGCTCTGGAACACCAGGAACACCGCCAGGCATGAACAACACTTCTCTCAGGCAGCTCCACCTGCTGCTAGGGTGATGTTCGCTGCAGAGGGGAGAAATGTTTGCTATAGGTCAGAGCCAGGGTAGAAAAAGGCCAGATTCAAGAAAAGAAAACAAATTTTTGTAGACAAGCTTGCTTTCTGCCCACGAGACATTTATCGTGGTATGCACTACTTGGCCACAGAAAAATCCTTCCCATGAAATATTAAAAGTATTTCATTTAAGAATCAATCAATCTTCACGTTCAGAATTTGTACCCTTTTTGATATAAGGCTTGGATGCCTTCCTCAGATAACTGGCTAAAAGTAAGTGAGTTGCTGATGCCTTCTCTGTTGTTTTTAATAAAAACTAAGTCAATAATAAATCTATCTCACCATAAGCATTACATTACAAACATGAGCCCTACAGCAAATTATTGAATTTGTTCTGTTAAAGGAGTTTCCCAGCTAAAACATTTTTGGGATCCATTATTATGACTGAGATTTTGTTTAGATAGCATCAGTTAAAAAAAAAAATCAGTTGTTTGCACCTGAATGTACAGCTGTCTACAAAAAATTTAAGTCCAGACAGAATATATTTTTTTATTCACAAAGAAAAAGAACAGTTATATTATGACTATGATTTAAAATACACAGCCCACTTCTCACTCCCTTTTCTTTTCTTGGAAGAGAGCTTTCTTCATTAAGCAGTGTTAATGGGGTCTTTTACTCCAAATAAAGCTTAAAATGCTATTTTTTTTTTTTGTCTTCCTAGAGGACAGGTAGCTGCCAGCTATCACAGAGCAGGAATAATACAGACAGTCAGCATTTCTGTAAAACAAAAGCTAAAACCAAGAGGGAAATGGGCACATAAATGTGCCAAAAGCAGCAAAAGTGTATCTGCTTCACAGGGCACTGTGCAAGGCACTGCAGATCTCTGCTGTGCAGGGCAGGCCCAGGAGATTGGTTTGATCCTTCCTCCCCTCACAGTCTGTGTGTCTGATGATCAGAAACAGCACAGCTTCTCAAAATGTTCACTGAGCCAATGTCTCCTCCTCTGGTGAAAGAGTGGAGTCCCACTGACCCCCACCCAAAGCATGCGCCTCCTGCCTTGATGGCAGTAGAGCACCAAAGGCTTGACAGGTGGAGTCCCTGTTCAGAGGCAAAACAAAGCTCTCATCAAGCTTTCCAAGCCTTTGTTGAGGGGTGTGTAGCTCCATTTTTGTTTACCTCCTGTATTTCAGCCTGTGGCTGAACACAAGAGCAGCTGCTGGATCTGATAATATTGTTCAGCCTCAGCACTGCTGAGCAAATCAGAGCTGTGTTAGTGGCCTGACTTCATCAGGTGCACATTTGCATTGCTGGGGCTGTGTTTCACCGCATGGACCTGCAGATCCTGGAGGTTTCTGTGGGGAGACACATGCATTTGTTGAAATACCCGCATGCTTTACAACAAAGAGTTAGTGACTGAAGTGACTAAACCCAGAAGAAAGCAGTGGGATCTGCTGGCCAGAGCAGGGGTTATGAAATCAGGATGGGCAGGTTTGTATTCCAGCCCGGAGGATAAGAGCTTTCTTACTTCATATTTGACAATACTAAATAAATGAGAATTTACTCTCAAACTGCAGTGTAAATGTCCTACTGTTCCACCTGTCTTAGGTCTTCCTCCTGACCAGGCCATACAAGGAATAGCACCATCCCAAGGTACTAGTTCCATGTGAATTATATTTAAATATGTTACATGTCACTTAGATTGGACACAAGGAGCTGTATACTATGCAGGGTATTAAACATGCTGACTTCATTTTCTAGATGTGCAGAATCCTGGATAATTATTTTTAATTTTTATGAGTCTCTATTTATAAAGTCAAGAGGCTGCTTAGAATGTCCCCAGATAAGTCTGTCGCTGCCACATCATGATCCCCTAGAGAATCTATCAGGAGGCAATCCTGACCATTCATATTTTGAAAGAGCAGCTTGGAAAAAAAAAAAAA
>VXBQ01003404.1:281052-311785 GCA_013400175.1 Phainopepla nitens
CCCAGCTCTGAATATTGATTGTTATATCATGGACAAAATGATGGGAGAAACAACCAGCATGTATTAAAAGCTCACAATATGCACATATATCTCAAGTGAACAAACCTATTAACTCAGCTTCTTAGTCAATAGAAGAAAAGATAGGTTGAAGGAAAACATTTTCAAGTGTATTATTAGTAATGCTAGCAGAGCTTTATCTTCATTTTGGTTGTTTTCCCTGAGTTCCTGGAGAAAGCAGAGTAATCATTACAGTTCCTTTTGTCTCCTATTACCTTAACAGGACATTAGTGCTCCTAAATAAGTGACTTCTCCAAAACCCAAAACTCCACAAGAAACCTTTAGCAAATGAATATACTCTGTGCTTTCAAGTGAGGTGTTCCTGGCTCGTTTTAAAGGCTGGGAGGACAACAGGTGAGGTGATGGGATGGTCTCTAGGTGTGCCCATTTCACAGTCCATAGGGCTGAGGGAGGAATGAGCAGGTACCGGGACACTCCGTGTCTCTTCATCTCACCCAGTCCCAATCATCTGGAGCCTGACCAGGATATCACCTACCCAGTGGAACCAGACTGTTAACCAAGGTGGCCTGCAGCCAAAAAAAAAAAAAAANTACACAAGGGGACCGCAACCAAAAAAAAAAAAAAAAAAAAAAAGTGGTGCTTAAGCAGAAATGCAGTTCCAGCAGCTGAAAACTCCCTGTACAAACTCGCGGCGCCAGCGCAGCCTGGGGAGTGCAGCGTGTTTGTGTTCAAAGAGCAGCTGCTGCTGGGGAGCTCCTCGCAGGTCACAGAGACAAAGCAGGGGAAATAACAAAGAGCACTGATAGCAAATTGCCTCGGCATGCAGCGAAAATGAAGCGCGGAGTCAAAAATCGGTGCGAACCTGTCACAAGTATCTGACAAGGGAGGGGAAAACCAAAACAACGCAGCGCGGCTCTCACCTGCGGAGGAGCTGCTCGAGGATGACTTTTTCCTGCAGAAGTGACAATGATGGGTCCCAGCCCGGGGTCCCCGAGCGGCTGTGATTAGGAAAACTGGAACAAGGAGTACAAATGAAGCTGTGAGCCCACTGAACTGCTTTGATGCCTGGGCTTAGGTTCAATTCTCAGCATCACACTGATAAAACAGCTCTGTCATTATAAATGCCTTAATTTTCCTGTGAATTATCAGACATTTCTGGCATTTCAATGACATACAGGATTTTAAGCTATAATGTCTATGTCAGCCAAAAATGATGGCATTTTTAGCTTGGGTAAGTCTGAGTATTTTTATTCACTGCCATTCTGAGTATATTCAAATGACTCAGAGGTACAGAATTGCAGTCATATTTTAATTTTTGACCCTAATTAATTATCAAGTTCATAACTATTCTTCTCATCTGAAACTTCTTCTTAGCACTTCAACCTCTACCTTATAGCTTTAAAGATAAAATGAAAGACTCAGCTCCCTTTCCTCTCTCATTAAGATGATTTAAATTATCTGTAATTTCCCCCACTCCCACAAATAGCTTTCTATCAACATTTTGTGACATAAACGAGTTGAGAGAAAGCTGCCTCCCAGCACTAACTAAACTGGAAGAGGGCTAACTGAACAAACAGCACACCTTTTGTCTTGAACTGAATTGATATGAAATGTGTTTCTACTAGCACAGGAACAGCAGGGGACTTCTCAGTGTTTCTCAATGCAAAAAGTACTTACTTTTAAATATTAAAAATACAAAGTGCAGCCTGAACGCTCCACTTGACAACAGCCCAAAGGAAGCAGCTGAAGTCAGTCTAGCAAAGGCCAGGCCCAGCAGCAAAGCCATGCAGGTCAGAGGGTTTCAGTTAAGCTGAGTGGATGCTCTGATGCTGCTCCTCCATTCCTTGTAACCATGCAGGCCTTCAAAGTGTGATGAAAAAACCCCAAAAAGTGAGAAAGCAGTACTGCCTCTTTTCATGCCAGAGATAGTGATGCTGTCACTTTTTTTATTTTTTTTTTCCCAGAGTGCTTTCCTGGTGCTGTGTTTGCATTGTCACTGCAGATCCCCAGCAAGTGGGTCACACAGAACCCCTGGACTGCTGATGTGAGGCAAATAATCCTCCCCTGGCCCAGGGCACAACTACTGCTGCAGGAGATAATTAAACACTGGCTATTGCTCTTTTCTCAATGCTCTCAGGAAGGAGATTAAAAGAACAAGGCTTAGAACTAAATCCAGGGCTGCATTATTGCCTTGATATAGGTATTAATGGACAGGAGGGAATTCAAGTACCAGTGGAGGCTGGGATTTTTGCATGTTTTGAGAGCAGTAAGAATTTTTAGGTTTGTATCAAAAATAATTGTCTGAAATTAATCGAGCAGCTAATTATAACAGCAGTTTCACTCTTACATCCCAGTGACTGCAGTGCCAGACCGGTATTGCCTGGCTTGTGTTTCACCACCAGGAAGATTTTTTCTAGATTAGCACATCTCCCAGAAGAGTGTTTTCTTTGTGAGGTAAATATTTCACAAATGTTTCCTTTTGGTGCTTCCATTTTGATAGCACAGCACAGACCAGAAAAATGTTCAGTTTTAGGTTACAAATTTCACCCTAGTAATTGTTTCTTACTAGGCTCAAAAAAAACCTCTGATTTTGAAATTTCAGTGTGTTACTTGCCATTTTCATTCTTTGGTAGGCTTTTAACCAGCTCTGCTTCACTTCTGGATAGTATGCAAGAACATGTCAATATTTCTGCCTTGTGGATAATGTGGAATAAAAGTTTTATTCCATGGATATCAAATAGATGATAAAAGTTCTACATATGAGTAGTAAAATATTAACTAGGGAAAGAACAGTTAAATCACTGTACAAAACATGCCTGTAACACCTAAGCACAGCAGGTTAGTCCCATGTTTAGAGTTTTTCTTTTTGTTTGGTACATTTTCTTTTGCAAATTAGATCAAGAAGAAAGCAGAATAAAAAGAAATGCAACAGTTATTATTTTAAAATTCTGAATCATATTCTTTTGAATATTGACAAGTACATGAGGGCAGAATGCATTAGATCAAAACTGCTGAAAGATAAAAATCCTCTTCAGCTACAAATCAGTGCAAGCTGTTTAGGTAAGACAGCTTGTAAACTCCTGTACAAAATCATAGACGCTTTTGGTGTTACCAATGTGAGTAGGTTTAAAAAAAAGGACAACAAAAAACCCCAAGATGAAAGGTGAATATGGAATGGACCTTGTGTGACAGTCAGAGCTGGCTGGTTAACACTTTCAGCTGCTTGCTCCCTCCAGTATTGAATTCTTAAGGCACAGAAGGTCTCTGCCTTGTCTTGTAAGGTATGTTACACTGAGAGGATCTTCTACTTAATTCTGAGTCTAACCCAATGGAAAACAGAAGGCAGAGTGAGAGAAATAAAGCCCCAGTATAATTTATTCAAGCGAAGAATAAATCACAGTAACTCTGATGTCATCAGTGTCATTTCCAACTACAAAATTCAAAACACAAACCCCATCAGACCAGGTCAGACCTCCCCCACTCTGAAAACAAACCTTGGTATAGTTAATTCTGTGAAAAACAGAGTTCACTCTCCTGGTAAAATTTAAAAGGTTTCATTAAAAGACAATAGGAGACAGAAATAAAGCAAAGGGTTATGTATGGCCAGGTGCCTTGGGTTCATACCAAGGAGCACACACTAACTCAGAAAACACTGCTTTAAATGCATTGACATGTTGTATATTCATAAACCCTCATGAATCATTCAAAACATTCTTTTGGGTCCCCCCTACTCCACCTGCACCACCGTCTTGTAAATCTTGCATTCCTTATTGCAGTCACTCTCCTGGTGTCCATGATCTGGTTTTACTGGTTCTGATAAAGGACAATCATAACCCCTTCCTTGAGACTTGGGTGCTTCTCCTCCAAGAATGCAAGGAAATTTTCTGTTTAGCCTTTACCACTCCTCGAATGAGTTACATGAACAAAAAAGTCCCTTGTCTTTTTATTTATTTTACCATTTTATCCAAGATTGTATATATAACATTCATTTTAATACTTGCAAAAAGCCAATAATACAATATGCATTTATAACAACTCTCATTATGAATAACTTTTCTCACTCCACTCTTTTGTGCAGCTCTGCTCTGACATTCCCTGACATCACTACAGCTGACTGCCATCCACAAAGAGACAGGACCTCAGTTTGATGCAAGCATGGAGCTGATTTATTGGTTTCGCATATCAATATATATACCTTTTNATTTTCTGTTTAGCCTTTACCACTCCTCGAATGAGTTACATGAACAAAAAAGTCCCTTGTCTTTTTATTTATTTTACCATTTTATCCAAGATTGTATATATAACATTCATTTTAATACTTGCAAAAAGCCAATAATACAATATGCATTTATAACAACTCTCATTATGAATAACTTTTCTCACTCCACTCTTTTGTGCAGCTCTGCTCTGACATTCCCTGACATCACTACAGCTGACTGCCATCCACAAAGAGACAGGACCTCAGTTTGATGCAAGCATGGAGCTGATTTATTGGTTTCGCATATCAATATATATACCTTTTCAACTCTAGCTAAAACCAGCACAATCCCACGACTGGTGTTTCTAAGTAACATTACTTAATCAGAGCTCTCACAGAGCCTCTGCACAGATCTGAGAAGACCAGCACAGGCACAGGTACAGTCTGGCATGTTTTATCCTAAACAAAGCACACCAAGCACACCTTTTGCTTCTCCATTCAGGGTTCTGCCTTGGCTTGCCAGGGCTTGGCTTACCAAACTTCATACATCCACTTCAGTCCTGAGTTGAGCAGTGCTCTGAGCCCTGCTCTCCAGTTGTTATTCCTATATGAAATTGAGCAAAGGGACTTTTTGACTCTCAGATGCAGCTGCTGTGAAAGGCAACTGAACAAAATTATTTTGTTACATTGTCCCAGCAACGACCTCAACCCTGACAGAGGAGCTAATTCAGTTCCAAGGACTCTCACTATCAGATGCTGTCAGTTTGTCCCCTTTTTTTTTTAATATAGTAATATCTAATATGGAATGGAGTCACTAGGAAGTGAGCTGAGACCAGCAGAATTTACTTTAATAAAGGGATAAGATAGCACTGAAATTTCTCCCCTAGAGGGAAAGAGACCATGGCTTTTCATTCACACACCTTAAAGGTTGTCAGTAAACAAAGTACCATCATATAAGCTGGATTTCTGCTTGCAATTGGGGGTAAAATATTTTGGGTACACCTACATCTTCTGCTGGTGAAGGAATCTGAACTAAATTAAATTCTTGAATTTTGAATTTATGGATTATGAAGTCAATCTCCTTTCCAATGATACATCAGTTCAAAATTTCCACACACAATAGAACCACAGAATGGTTTGGGTTGGAAGCGACCTCAAAAGACATCCCATTCCAGAACCCCTGACAAAACTGCTCCAGGCCCTGTCCAGCCTGGCCTTGGACACTTCCAGGGATCCAGGGGCACCTACAGCTTCTCTGGGCACCCTATGCCAGGAATTCAGCACCCCCCCAGAGAACAATTCCTGCCCAATATCCCATCTAAACCCAGTGTCCTTCAGTTTAAGGTCCTTCCTCCTAGTTCTATCACTGCATGCCCTTAGGAAAAGTCCCTGTCCCGCCTTCCTATAAACCACCTGCATATTTTCTGCAGTTGGATGACTCCAAATTGCATCCTGTTCAGTGTTTCAGAAAGCACCAGGTTCCACCCAGGCTCACAGAACACAGGTGGGCAGGCTGCAGCCCAGCATCCAGAGCTGCCAGTCAGAGCCTACGCTTCCAAACAGTCCTATTATCTCATTTGGCCTGTCACACAAATTGGTGTGAGAGTTAATGCAAATCAAACACATTCAGACTGAGCCAAATTCACTTGCAAGGCTGGAAGAGTAGGAGGAATGAAAGGCACTATGTAAAATCAGGTGGTGCGAGGCACAGGGGCTGAAAGGTTTTTGAAACTGGGAGAGAAGCTCAAAATAAAGGCAACAAAAAACCTCCAACTGGCTAAATAATGGAAAAGTCAAGCTTTTGGGATACATTGCTTATCTGAAAAGCACAACAAGAAATATAAAAAGTGAACTCAGGCAAGCATTGCAGCATGAAGTCCTGACACTGCAGTCTTGTTTCCCATCAATGTATTTTGAATTCACCTGATATTGCCAGATGCCCTCAAATTTGAAATATGAGATATTAACCCCTGTCACCCTCTCTTTTATGTAATTTTCCTTAATTATTCCTCTTTTTTTCTACTCTAGGTTGGTTTTCCTTCCACTTAGTAATGCCAGTTTAGCTGCAATCTCACTTGGCTTTCACTGCAGCCCCGGGGACTAACAAAGCTCCACCAGAATTAACAACAGTGACAGTACAAGTCTGCCTGGTCCCAGAGTAGGAGCTGAGCCTGTGTTCTTTCACTCATGCCAGAGACAGAAAGGGCAGCTTTGGCCTGAATAATTTATCTTTGTTTATCTTGATTTGCCTCTAAAAGGGTGACACCAAATTTACACGCCAAAACCTCAACACTGTGTTATTCTTCTGCTTTTCCAAGCTAATTGTTACATTTTCTGAGGGATTGTCAAGTCAGATGTCCCCCCCCAAAAAAACACAGCTCTTCTAAAAGAAATAATAAAGATGGCTAAAATATATTTTTAAAATATTTTCAGAGCTTTATAAAAATTTTTGTTGCTGCTGTATAAATGGTTCAAAGGAAGAGGAGGAAGTGCTTCGGTGATGAAACATGAGTGTAAGTATTTGTACACATTTCATCCCCACTAAACCCAAACAAATCTCTGATACTGCAGGAAGATCTTGACATCGATGATAAGATCCCAAAACGAGAGGGGAACATGGTAAAAGCCTTGCCTTTTTCCTTGCCAGAGACTCCTTCAGAAGGGAGAGGATGAGGCCGCTTGTGGTGCGTGCTGTGCAGTGCTCTGTTACACAGAGAGCACATTTCCCCCTGAGCACACAGCAGCCCTTTGCCTTCCCATGCCTCCCAGAAACAGCAGCTCCAGCACAGCCTGCTGCAGACTGAGGGCTCCCAGTCCTTGGGTAGAAGGCTGAGAAACTCCTTGCCAAGGCTGAGGCTCCCAGACAGTGAGGATCTGCCTCTGTACATGGGGAGCAGCGAGGGATACTCTTCAAAAAGTTTCCAGCAGCACAGATAAAGATGAGGTGAGTATTTATGCTCTGCACTAAGCGACCTGAAATCCCTGGTCCCCTTCTCCTGTTCTTTACACCCAGACAGAGAAAAGGGCAAGTTGTAATGAGCTAAATGTTGTCACCTTGATTTCCTTTAGGTTTTTTTTCCTGAATTATTTAATTATTTAGAAACATAAGAAGAAAAAAAAAAAAAAAAGAGACATATTTCAGGCTTCAGAGTGAGACTGTCAGAGCATGGTCTGTTTTGGACTCCTTTGGTGAACCTCAGTAAGTCCAGAGCCCCAGCCTGGCACAGGTTGTTACTCTGAAGGACTCAGACCCCACCTCAACTGAGAAGAGCAAGGGGCCCTCCCACACAGCAGTAATGGTGCAGTGATCCCTCAAACACACTTCTGCTGTGCAAATGGCACATGGAAATAAAAATTCTTTATGGAACAGAAATGTCCATGCCAATTCTCCTCTGCGTAGGATGCACAGAGGTTTCGCACTGGCACAGGTCACAGGTAGCCAAGAGCACCAAGAAATCAATCCATGCACTGCAGGCAGGGCTGACCCAGCAGAGACCGAGCTTGGACAGTGCCTAAGGATGGCCTGGGAGACAATCCCAGCTTCCAGGGATTTACAGCCCAAACAGGGAGGATCAGAGAACATTGGCCCGGGATCACAGCCTCGGTCTGCAGACTGCTGACTCTGTGACAGGCTGACAAGCTCGGTCCTTCCAGCCTTTGCCAGCCTAGCAGCTCCCAAACTCCTCTCATTAGTGCTTTGCCACCAACACCAAATGCTACAGTTTTCATCACAATCTAGGATTTATTATATTTACTTAGCATTTGCTGTGGGCTATTTAATATACCATTCTATATTCATTTGTTGATACCTGTTTTCCAGTGGCCTTTTATTATTCTCCAGCAGAACAGCCTCCTGGAAACATGTAGAATAATGGCCTATTCACAGTCTTAGCCCTAATTAGGAAGCATGTTTGCATTCTGTGGAGAATAAAATAAAAAGGGTTGTGTTGGCCGTTGGAGGCTCGCTCTAGTCTCACTCAGAACCCCGAGTGAAGCAGCAAAGTTTAAAGTATTTATAACAAGGCTGTCTGGAGTTCTCAGGCTGGCACAAAGTTAATGTGGGAAAGAAACATCCCTGACCTGCAGCACGAGCTACTGCACTTGGATACAGAAGGGAATGGGAAGAGTGGGCACTGGAAGAAATCAGTTAATCAGTACTTTTACTGCAACAGTATTTAGAAACTGTCCCAGATCAGACTAGGATAATTGTTCCAGGTATTTCACAAAGTCCTAAAGTGAATCCTGGCACAGAGATGGACAATCTCTTTTACTCACTTGTAGTATCCTCTCTCAGACTTTATTCCCAACCACTGTCAAGCCTGAAATTTGCAAGTAGGAGAGCAAACCACCTTTAGCAAAATTTTAGTGCATAGAATGTCCTTAGATAGAGAAAAAAATCATTTAAGCAGGCCACAGGAAAAATATAAAAAATATTTTCCATTTTACTGGTTTCAAAATATGCCTATGAGCTGCAGGAAACCTATCCATGTCCAAGGAAAGTCTGCAGGTGTTTTAAGGGAAGGAAAACCAATTACAGGTTTGTAACAGCAGTTCTGAAGCTGCCAGTCAGAGAAGATCACATTCCCATCAACAGACTACACCAAGGACAAAGGATTTGGTCACCTAAGTTGCAAACTTCAATTTTTATATCCCTTTATCATTTGCAATTTCCCTTTCTAATCCTGACAGTAACAAGGTTCCCTAGAGTTCCTTGACACAGTATAATGCCCTGCTTTTAGGAGACACCTGAGCCTGGTTTCTTGCTTGCCCTGCTTTTGCTTGGGCAAAGCACTTTAGTGGAGATAAACTGGCTCTGGTGCCTCAGCTCCTCCATAGCTCCAGGGAAATCTACATAATACTGCTTTGTGCCATAGAAATTATTTTAAGCTTCTGCTGGTAAAGCGTAAAATGCTTTTATTGATAGGTAAAGGCATGAAAATAGAAATTCTGGCCTTGCACTGCTGCTAGAACCTTCCAACAGTACACACATCCAGCCTTGGGTCATCCCTTGGGTTCCAAGCAGGTGCTGAGTGTACACCTAACCCCTCTCTGGAGAAGATCAATCAAGCTTAATATAAGCAGTGGGACAGTAGCTAAACTCTCAGCTGCAGAATATCTAAGTGTACCTCCACCTTCTGAATAGAAGAGTGGTTGGTTCACTACATCCCATAAAAATATTCCAGGTCTTAATGAAGCCTGTGTGAGACAGGTTCTCCCCTAGTGCCAGTTTTCTCCTTCCAGTAATTCTCCACCCAAACAGAGAGTGGCTGCACCAACAACGGTGCCACACAACGCTGGCTTCCTGCTAAATGTGTGTGTGGCCAAAGTCTGTGCATATTCATCTTAGAGCCCCCTCTTCCCTGAATAATACAGCAAAAACTCTCAATGTAGGCCTGCTCATTTTGCTAGCCACCAGAATTCCTAAATTGTTAGCAATCAAAGAGCCATTTCACAATGCCTGTGCCTCCAGCCCCAAACCGTTTCTGCAACAGTTGGAAGCAATCAATAAACTAATGAAAGTCAAAGTGGCTGTGAGGAAGCAAGCCTTTTGTGTACCTGCAGCTGAAGCTGTTCTTTTGGCACGCTCCTCTTTGAACAAACAGGGATGATTTTGTCTTTTTCTGCAATTCTCTGATTCCCTACATCAAAACCCATTGCCTTTGTGAGCGACTTCGTTACAGAATGCCTTTCAAGAGGAGCAGCAGCAGCAGAACGCAGCAGCTATGTCGGGTCAGAAGTTCCACTTGGGCTGGAGCCTCTAAAAGAGGATAAAGAAAGGGCAGGGATGTGTGGTGCTCTCGCCAGGCTTTCTGCCAGCCTGCAGCCATTTGTGTGCTCCAGGGGGTTCCTGGAGACACAGGGGGCTCCTGGAGACACAGGGGGCTCCTGGAGGAGACACATAGGGCTCCCGTGCACTGCTGATGTACAGCAGGAATCCCTGCCACCAATCTGCTCAGCTCTGCCACACAGGCTTCCCTGCAGGACACATTCAACACCAGCTAAGTTATGCATTTCCAGCTCTTGGATTGGAAACTCTCTGGGCACAGCCCATCCATTTGTAGCTTATTGCTCATTGTTAAGCACATTGATCCACGGCTGAGGTTAGCAGGCACCACAGCACAGCCTGCTAACAAATGAGCCTAACCCCAACAGAAAGCGGGGAAACGGCAGAGATGAGAAAACTCCTGCAAGTTCAGTAGCTTTGGAATCAACCCAGGAATGGCTCAATGGAATATTTCCAGCTCCCTGTCGTTTGGAGCAGCCAGGGTGGCAGCGCAAGGTAACTGCTGCTTTTACAGGGAACAGGGATAGAACCAAGACGCGTTCGTTTACATTCGCAGCCAAACTGGAGCTTGCTCATTCCAAAGCATTTCCTAAAAACTCCTCCCACTTGGACAGAAATTACAATATTTCATTTGAAAATGAGAAGCAAGAGGAAATGAACTTTGTGTCATGATTCCATCTTTAAAGTGTTAATACCCTGAAAATTCAATTTCAATCATTCTACTGAGTTTTCCCTATTTATTTTTTTTTTCGGCAGGTAAAATGAATGATTTAGAATGCTAAATCTTTTGATCACTGGAGAGGTGGACTGAGTTTTGTTTCTCTTGAACTACTTTTCAGTTATAAGAAGTCTATTCTGTAATTGTAAAAAAAAAGAAAAAGTTAAAAACTACTGTATTTGAAAGATCTGTGTAAGAGGAGATAGCTCTGTTAGCACCCACAACATCACAAGTCATTACTGTGACTGTTTTGATGCTCTGCTGCATCATTTCAAAGTCCATGTAGTCTTTCCTCAAAGTAATACTCACTTCTGAGTTAATTTTGAACTAATAATACAAGTATTTCTTTGAACAAAAAGTTTTTCTGAAGTGACATGTTGCAGTCTCCATTTGCTTTCATCTCCCCCTTGAGATATTCTGATTTACATAATATTTTATCTAGTTTTTACTAAATGTGTATATACTTATATACATAAAATTCCTTTCAAAAGACAACCTCATGTCTTGAGAGCTCTCAATATGCAACAATGTAGAAGTTTGGATGAAAAAAAGGCCACTGGCTGTGAAGATTTAAGGAACAGAGTGACATCTGCCAGCTCAATATTTCCTCTAGAAAAGGAGCAGGACATTGTACACTTGGGAATTAATTCCTCTTGGCGAAATGCAGGACTCATCAGGATTCTGAAACTGAAAAATATCTATTTTTATATCATTTTTATATCTAAAATATGTATTCACGTTTTTACACATACAAACTCCTGTAAGACAAGTTGTGTAACTTAAAGGGGTTTTTTATGGCTTCTGTTTGATTCCACCAAGGTGATATTCACTGTTTTAATTCTCAGGCTTTACCCTTCCACAGCAGTTGTTCTAGGTCACAATTCATTTAAAGATATTTCCCTTAAACATTCCAAGCTCCCATATAAAGTCTCAAATTCTAAGCACAAAGGGAAGACTGAGAAGGTGACAGACAATACAGCAGACTGAAAACTCACTGTTGCTGCTAGTTCATTATTTTATGAAATAAGAAGTTCTACCTTTGGATAAGTTATTGACTTATCAGTTTTCTGCTGTGCCCAAATGACAGGTTATAAAGCTGCTGGTTACTGGTGCTATTTATTTCTTTTGTTAAAGCAGAAACTAACTGATATTAGACACTCTGTGTTAGGTTGTTATGCATATTTGTGCCTCATTTAAAAGTTTCAAGAACTTAGTGGAAGAGAATGTACAGATACAGAATATAATGATTGTTCTTAATTTGTGTTCCAGGAGCACTTAGGAGTTCTAAACAAAATCAATGACTCAGACAGATAGCAACAGCATGAACCCATTACCGGGCCATGTTTGCCATAAAACTATATTTTACATGATACACAAAAAATGTAAGACAAGGAAAGGAGGAGAGAAAAACAAACCCATAACAATATCTCCGTTCAAAGTCGAAAAGATCAGTTTTCAAGCTAAAAGAAGGACTTTGGTCTTGTAGAAGTGAATTAATTTCGTAGTGATTTTTTAAATTTCCTTTAAAAGAAGCAATATTTTTGGAAGGTACAACTCCCTGCCAGGAGGGGACAGCCGGGGGAGTCGGGCTCTGCTCCCAGGGATCAGGGACAGCAGCAGAGGGAATGGCCTCAGGTTGGGCCAGGGGGGCTCAGGGTGGGCACCAGCAGGAATTTCTCCATGGAAAGAGCTCTTCCCTTTGAAATTCCTTATTTTTGATAGCATTACTTTGGGTCAGAAGTACTTTGTGACATCAAGAGAAAAGATGAAAATCAACTTTCTTCAAAAGCCATGGGAGGTTCACATTCTTTATTTTAAATTTTAAATATTTCAAGTTAAATAATTAAATACTTCCATAAATTCTATGCAATAACAATTTATGGATTACACACAGCTATACTTACAATAGTCCTTCAAATCAAAGATCCCTTTAAAAATTCTTAACAGCATAACACTTTGGAAATAATCTTATTCTACAGAATCAGAGTTTGCCAAACCTCATTTACTTTTAATGAGATGGCAGATATTTTACAGTGTATAACATTTTCCTACATTTTGTGATATAAAGGCTAATTACAGATTTGTGTTCCTTCTGTTCAGCTGGGAGTGCAATGCCTTCCTGTAACATCATATTTGGAGGACTACCACTACCCAATCCCCAAGGAAGTTCGTTCCAAAATGGCAAATTATCTTATTTAACTGTTTCAGAAAACTAAGGAAATTAGAATTCCCAGAGCACCTTAATGAATTTTTTGTTTCAGTGTAAGGCAAATGACAGCTTGGCACAAGGTTCTGGATAATGGATACGGGCCACTGGATGCCACAAAGTGCAAAGGCCAGGTCAACAGTGCAGACAGTTCTGCAATGCTATAAAATAAAATTTATTCCTTTGTTGTTTCCCCCTCCCATAAGAAATGTTTGTGTTTCAACAGCTTTTATTGGGGTGGGGGAGAAAATGAATAATTTGGTTTTCTCTCCCACTTCTCAGGTGGAATCTCCATGAAAGAACTGGAGGAATGCACTGTAAACCCAAAAATGTCCAGGGCAAAACATTTAGGTTTACATTGAATTACTGCTCATGCTTCTGGGTAAATATCCAGGACATGAGCAAAAAATACATTTTCCTTTTTTTTTTTTTTAATATAATTTCCTTTAATATCTACCACAAAAGGGTCAGACATAGCATGCTTGAAAAAACTGGTTATAAAAAAAACATTGTCTGGAATGTTAATATAGAATCATTGCCTCCAGACATCTTATTTAGCTTTGGCCATTTTACATCTCCAAATCCAGGGATTCCATTTGATTTCCTTGGAGAATGGGATCTACTCCTTTCATCAGCAGTATCAAAGACTTTCTTCTAGAATCTGGCAGTGCTGCTGGACTTCTTGAAATGTTTATTTTCCCATAAGCTTCCACTCTCCACTTAGAAAAGAAATTCTGATTTTAGGCCCAGATAAGGATTTTCCCTATAATCATTAATACGTCTTTAGAATCACCCAAAATTATCACAAAATCGAAAAGTGTTATTTACTAAGTCAGTATTTTCTTTTCACCAAGTCCAAGGAAATGATACTGCAATAGAGCATTTGCCACAGTAACATTTTCATCATAAGTAACACAGGCTAATATTCTGTGTAAAATTACTACCATGAATTAACTTTATGTCTGTAGAAAATGAGATTGTATGTAATTACTGATTTCCATTCACAATAAACTAAGCAAATTATCTTCACAAACATAAATGCACCATAAATTTGTTTTGAGGCATGACGAAGAAATAAATTTGTGAAAGAAATATGGACTGAATCTGCCAAATTATTGTAAATGATAGCTTCTTTAAAATTAAGGCATGTAATTGCAATTGGAAAATGTTATCCTCTTAATGGTTGTATTATTATTTAGGTAGACCAATAATCCTCTTTGCTGATGCCTCATTTCTAAACTATTGGCAGATTTTATGCATTCTAATATCAAAATGCCATGCAATCTATAAATAGAATGATTTACCATTTGCAGGATTAGCTTTGTCCTAACGAATTCTAGAGGATTTTAAAAACGGGGATAAAAGTGCTAAGCAGAAAGCCTCACATTTTTTCTGCTCATATTATTTAACTGAGTGTGCTCATTCAATAGACAAGATTGTTTTAACATATGGTTCCCCAAGTTTAATGTTAATGAATGAAAATCACCGTACTGAATATGACATTTTAAATCAAATAAAGCAATCACTTTGATGATGTTTTAACAATTGCACATTACATCCTGCAATAAAATTGTTAAATTAACTTCTTTCAAATGCCACAGAAATTAAAACACTCGTATTGTTTTAAGGCATCAGTGTTATCTGACATTTCAAAAGCATTAAATCCTTTTTGATATGCCCTTTATCTTGTTGATGACCAGGCATTTTAAGACATTATTAAAAATTTCCACCACTTTTAGGTGGCCAAGCTTGTAAAAATCTTAAAGCTCTGAGGATATTTATTAATGTTCACAACACCAAAGTATAATATTACTAAAAGTATAATATTACTAAAAACGCGGGTTACTTCTCTCTCCGAAAATATATTTTTGCCCATAGCTATTACATGTTGGGTTGTTTTTGTCTTTGGCTAGATAAATCACAGCAAAACCTCACCTCCAAGCTGCCTTTTGGGGTAAGGGGTGATCAGCTCAGGAGGACTTGGTTCAGAGAACCCCACGAGGCGGCGGCCGCTGAAGCAGCCAGACAAGCCCTGCACACAGGGGGACTCTGCCAGCCCTCTGTCCCCTGCTACACTCTGCACCAAAGCGACAGACCCTCCAAACTCTCTGCTCAGTGCCTGTTTCCTCCAGGTAGCCAGCTCCCTCCCTGCCGTGCTCCAAACCCTGGCCCAGCCCTGCAGGACCCTTCACCCTCCCCTTTCCTGCCTTCGCACCCACCTCAGCTCTGCCTCTGGGAAAGGGAACCTGGCAAAGCCAAACTGCAAAAGAGACAGGGGAAATTCTTCTAAGGCTTTGTTTCTTCCTTGGACAAGTTCAGGTTGGAACGATCTCAAAATAAAATTGAGCTTATTATAAAAATTCTATAGATTAGCCAAAGAAGTGAGAGAAGAAAATTATAATCTTTGTCTGCAGTCCCCAAACATCTAAACCACCTCAGAGCAAAGCAGGTACTTTCTTACTGAATTGTGGGAATTTCATTCTTTACTGGGTACCTGCACCACACCAGGGAGTGGGGAATCTCTCCCCCTTCCTCACCACCTACACTTTTGTTTTTGTTTGGAAAAACAAAGCTGTAGCCAAGCAGGTGCTTGGTTCTAGTTTGCACTTTCTCACTTCCATGGTGGCTAAGGCAGCCTCACCACATTTTTCATGCAAAATCAAACTGCATGAGCTGAGTCATGGCTGTAAAGCTTTGCTTTACACCAGATTTTATTTGAATATCTTTTTTTCAAACAAGCAGAGCTGTAGTAACCTAAAGGTCACCACAGCTCTGCTGGCAACAGCTTCCAAACTGAAAAAAAAAAAAACATTTCCTAGGCCATCCACAAACTCTAGCCTGATGTTACAATAATGATGTAAAACACTTCAAAAATCCAATTTTATTTATTTATGCAGCAGCCCCTGAAGTTAAAAAAAAAATTAACGTTAAATATTGGGAATTTTTAAAATAAGGCTGTTTCAGGAGTGGTCCATGAGTGTCACAAAAACCATCAGGTTCTGCACCCAGCTGTTTGTGTTGCCTCTGTCCCCTGTCCCCCTGCAGAACATTTCTGCAGACAGTGCAAACACACAGAAGGATGCTGAGAGCCCCCTCCTCGTGCTGCAGCATCCGAGAGCTGAGCCCTGCTCCTAGCTCTGAATTCCTGCCTTTAGCAACGAGACAAACACACCAAGTGGCAGCAGCTGAGTTAATGCTCCTGCCAACTCCTCCATAAAGCAGTGGTGGTAAAACAGAGTGTGCTGAGATTCCAGCACAGTAAATTAGTCTGTAATGAGAAAGTGATTCTCAGTCATCCAGATAACTCAGAGATCTAGTCCTTAGCTGGCTACCCTGGGCATTGAAAGAGAGTTTGAATCCTAAATGAAGTCAGGGTGGTGGTGGAGGAACACAGGAGGTAACTGGAGATGATCAATAACTAACATGAGCAATAACAAATAGTAACTGCAAACATCCTGGGAAGACAAGTGCGTACCACAAGCAGAGCCCACATATTTTCAAGTTATTTCATTGTCCAGTGAGAGCAAGTAGAAAGTTCACTAAATTTGGGAAAAAGAGCAATTTAACCCACAAGTCCCTATTCTCTTCATCCCATATTAACTATGTGGTTTGACATTATGTACAAACCACTAAGTGCTTACTGACATTCCCAGTTTGGCTTTTTCCATCTTGTCCACTCCAATCAGGCTCTGCACGTTGCTGCAGATCTGACAGGGATCTGTGATGAGAGGAATGTCCCTCTCCTACCAAGGAAATGAGGTGGAAAGCCTCTCCACCAGCACTGTGTTTTGGGCCTTGTGAATAAACTACTGCAATGACAATTCCTAACTCCTTTATGCAAACTAAATCCAGGTGTTTTAAACACTGAAATCAAACTGTGTTTCAGTCTCAATGTCCCTGAGCAGAGTGGGCTAAAGATCCAAAAGCTGAAGGCAGAGTAATGCCTGAACTGTTATTGGGGAGGAAAGGGTGGTTACCATAGAATTTCTTACTGCCCACCTCTAAAAGGGCAGCTAAGAGTTTATTCTGTACAGAAAACTATTCCTTTAGCAAATATTCTAGAAGACTGTACAGTATAATTGATAAATTAATATTTTCATGGCCTTTGGATTCTGGAATGAGGGTAAGTACTTTAAAATAGAGCTACTCCTCATAAATATGGATATCTCCCCAAGTAGTTCAGTCCCAAGACAAATATTTTCTATTCCATATGTAGAAAACACAACAGATGCCTTAGAGACCTCACAGATAATCTCAGTCCTAGAGGGCTTCACTGCAGACCACCATGAATTTCCATACTCCTGAAGTTATATTTTAAGCCAGCGCAGAACTAAAAAGATTTTCATGATGTAGAAGAGAAGTGGAGACAAATATTTTCTTTCAATAAGGTGTTTGTGAGGATGGCTTTGCCAGATTGATTCATGAGGCCATACCTCCTTCATATCCTTTTTTCTCCATGTCCAAATGTGGAAAATGTATTTTGTTGGATATGCAAGGCAGCTGCAGGACTGATCAATCCATCAGAGCTCACAAAGAAGTGTATTTTCAGGATCAGCAATATCCCAAGGACCAAGCCAGTGCTCTGTAGTTGTTCCTTGTGTCTCCAGGGGAGGGATGAAGGCAATGTGCTGCTGGGTGAAACAGAGCCCAGGTAATTCACATCCTGTTGCTCTTATTTCAGGTTGCTACAAAACAGGAGAGCGAGGGAGAGAAAGTGGGAAATTGTATTACTCCAATTTAAATGGTTTTTTAGAAGCTTAAGAGTTGCAGTTGTGAATGAAGCAATCCTGGGAAAAGGGCTGGAGGGGACACAAAAAATAAATTACAAGAAATAGTTCCTAGACACAAAAAGCATCTTTTCCTCGAGACAATGAGCAATGTGACATGAGCTGAAGAGCACCACTATAGCAAGATACGTCTATCACTCAGGCACAGATCTATTTCCAAAGAACACATAGGAACAGCTGAGAATTTACTGAGATATTGTCAAAAAAAAAGCCAACAAACACAACAAAACCCCAACAACCCCCTGTCCCCCCATTAAAGCTAAGCAAAAAACCAAACAAAAACTCTACAAAAAACACATAGACACACACACACACACAGTCTTAGAAGGCACAAGCAATGTCAGAAAAAGGCACATTAGCTGCATCTGCCAACAATAAGTATTTATTTCTCCTTGTTACACAGAATACTGGAGTTTAGAAACATCAGCCATAGATTGATAGTGAGGAGTTGAGGTGGAAAAACCTGCAATACTAAGGAAAATATTCCCAGTGTAACAACATCTAACCCGAGGACTGCACCACAAATATTTAAAAAAGAGTCATTCTTGGTGGTATTAAGAGTGTTTTTTTCCTACAGAATCCAGTGGAAGTAAGCGTGGTTGTAAATAAACAGCATCTATCTCTGATGTTAAAGAATTTTCCCAAGAAAATTTGCCTTATTGAATGGAAAGATGGATTTTTACCTATAACAGTTCATAATTACAGTCCAAACTTTCATCTGCCTGGCCTTCTCTACTGCATACATAAAATTCAATTTTAAAAGTGAAAAAAGACCGAAAAAAGACCAAAAAAAGATTGGAGAGAGAAATCTCAGAAAATAAATTCCAGAACATTATCTCATCTCTTGCCCATGGTGCAGACTCTGATTACATGATCACATATTTGTGTCCTCAGCATCTGAGGCTTTCCATCCTGATTAAATAAGTTCACAAATACCTCAAAGGCAGAGCTAAAAAAAACCTTCTAACTTCACTGAATGAATTGATAGGATCAAGTAAATGAGGCATTAAAATGACTCCGGTTTTGCAGATCATCACCTCTGCTTCAAATTATCGCCTGAATCTGGCAAAAAAGCAACAGCCAACCACATGCTGACTCACCTCCACAGGCTTCCTGGGGAATCCTGGAAAGTTGGTGGCTTCTGATTTGCAAGCTTCGAATGATATCTGGAAATAAGGAGTTCTAATCAAAGGAGGATTCAGGATATAAAATAGTTGAGGAATAGTCAGGGAGCCAGGAATGGCTTTGAGGAATGCATCTGGCTCATTTCATGTTGGATCCTATTTAGAGAATGAATTAAGGGTCTGATAATAAGCTGGAGGATAAAAATAATGTAAAAAAGTAATGAGTAAAGTTGTCAGGTTGCAAAACTTCAGTGATTCTCACCCAGGCAAACATCTGGACTCAATGCATGTATGCACTCCAATAACTTAAATTTCTCCTTCCCATGCAGGAGATCCTGATGGAAATTATAAAATGCCTGACTTAACAGGGATACTAAGGGGCAAATAGCTCATTTTAATGCAGAAGAAACATTAGGGAGAATTGACTGCGATAACAAGGAGTATTTCAAAAACAAAAATTATGTTTGGTAATTAGAATATTGAATGAAAGCTGAGAGAGAGAACAACTCCTCCACTTAATGCCTACATGGAATTATTATTTCCCTCCAGCTCCATATAGGCACTAGAGTCACCAAACAAAATAAGTTTTAAGAATGAGACAATTTACACACACAAAAAATGCCTTTGTGGTAAGCGCCAACAAAGAACACATTGTACATTAATTGCTGGTCTCTCAGTCCAGACCATCTGTCTGTGGATGTAATGAAGGCTGGCAGCACTGCTGCTATTTGCTCAAGAACTAAAATTGGGTCTGAGCTAAACCCTCCTCACTGCCCTGCTACACTCCCAGCTCAACTTCAGCAAACGCAGCTCCGACAGCAGAGCTCAGCCACCCCTCAGAGTCGTGACTGAGCCTGCTGGAGCATGCCTGGGGGAAGCACAGGGGCTGTGAGCATGGGTAACGAGGGAGCAGAGCACCCCCAGGAGCCCCTGAGAGCAGAGAGCCCTGTCCCTGCTGCGCCTTCCCAGGGACAGCGAGGCCAGGGCACGTGGCCTTCAGCCCTGCTGGGCACTGCAGGACAGCCTCACTGCAGGGCTGCAGCTGCAAATCCAGCTGGGCTTGTGTCCACAGCATCTGTAAGAACTCTGTGCTCGCTCACTTTTGCAAGCAGCAGTGAAAATGTAAGTAATCTTAGCTTAAATGCAAAGATAATGAACTACCAGAAAGCTGGGTAGCAACATTTGTATTAAAAGAGCCGTAAGTCATTCTGGTTTCTTCTGCAGGAACAGCAACGTGAGCAAGGGAGAGATTTACCATTTAATGCCAACATGCAAGAGCAAAGCTCTGGAGGCAGCCCTGTGGCATTTCCCCTCCAGCACCCATGGCAGTGACATGGCACGTTCCCACAGTGACATGGCACGTTCCCAGAGCCCATGGGGGAATGTTCACCCATGGCAGTGACATGGCACACTCACACAGTGACATGGCATGTTCCCATGATGGAATGTTCTTGCCTTGAGTTTTTGAGGAGACAGCAAAACGTGCAGCCCTGGGAATGTTGCAAATTCCTGCTGCCTTGTGGTGCTCACCCAGCCCGGCAGGGTGGGGCGTGCAGTGACCTCCATGCTCACTCCCTGCCCCCAAGTCCCCTCTGGGCTGCTGCTGAGCTGCTCTGCTGCCCAAGAGGAAGGGGTGAGCTATCCCTGAGCTCCAGGCACTGCAGGCAAGGCAGCACGACCCAGCAGGCTCTGTGCAGCTGACTGGTGAAGCCAGAGCTTGCTGCAGCTCTGTGGCAGCAGTCCAGTCACTACTCCTGCTAAAGCTATCAGTTTTAGGATATGGGTGGCCAAAAAAAAAAAGCCATTTTCATATAGATGTAATTCACACAGATCTCGGAAAGGATGTGGCCATGTTGCTGCAAAGCTGCTCTTTGGAAAGCTGGATTCATCAGCTCCCAGCCTGCTGGGGAAGACTGATTACTTGTCATTATTTTCTGGCTTCAAGACCAACCAGGAGAAGATAGAGGTTCTACTGCTTTCCAGATTTTTCCCCAGGAAATCTGTCCTGATCTCAGAATGTTTGGTGTTTTTTCCTTTTTTTTTTTATTGTATTGCCAGAATCTTATGAAGCACTCAGGTGTTTGGAATTCTAAACAACACACTGACATGGGGAGAAAACATTTTTCACCATTAATTAAAATCCTGCAAAGAACTTGTGACAGATGGAAGTGATTGAACCTATTGCTATAGGGAAAGGTCAATTCCATTACAATGATTTTTTCACTCCAAAAAATTAATTATTCATTGTTGAAGATACCACTGGAGAGCCTAAAGAGGATTTTTTCCCCAAAGTCAGAACAAGTGTTCAAAGAGCTCCTGTCAGATGGAAAAGGCACTCCTGTACTCAGACCAAAAACTGGAGATAAATTGTTCTGCTCCATCCATGTGCCTAGAAAAATACTAACACTTTTTCATTTATTTAAACTGATCTGCTATAACATCTAACACTTAATAAATTTCCAGATTTCCATTCTAACAGAGGCACGGGTTTTGTAAAAATTTGGATGTTTGCCATTATATAAGCTGGTTTTCATTTCACAGAATCAGAGAATATGCAGACCTGGAAGGGACTCCCAGGCACCATCCAATTCAGCTCCTGTCCCTGCCCAGGACACCCCAACACTGCCACCCCAAGCCTGAGAGAGTTTTCCAAACACTCCTGGAACTCTGGCAGCCTTGGGGCTGTTACCATTTTCCATGTGAATATTTAGATTTTTTCCTGAAAGCAATATGTGTATGTGTACCTGAGGCGGGGAGGAAAAAAGTGTTCATAGCAACTCTAAAAATGAGAATTAAACATGGAGATCAGTATGTAATAGTGGGTTCCCCAGAGAAGAAAGAGACAGAGCTACTGGAGAGAGTCCAGTGGAGAGGCACTGAGGGGACTGAGAGACTGGAGCCTCTCATACAAAGAAAGGCTGAGAGAGCTGGAACTGGGAAAATCTCTTCAGTGCCCATAAAGATCTAAAGGGAGAGGGTACAGAAGATGGGCCAGGATCTTCCCAGAGATGCTCAGTGACAGGGCAATGGGTACAGGCTGAACCACAGGAGGTACCATCAGAACATCAAAAACCACCATTTACCATGAGGGTCACTGAGCACTGGTGCAGGCTGCCCAGAAAAATTGTGGAGTCTCTATGCTCGGAGATATTCAAATTTATCTGATGCTGGTGACCTTTCTTGAGCAGTGGGGTGGGACAAAAAGACCTCCAGAGGTCCCTTCTCACCTCAACCTTATGTCCTGTGATCCCAGGTTTGTAAAGGGCTCTCCTGCAGGGAGAAATAGGTGGAAATGGGGACTCAGGAGAAAAGCAGGGCCCCTCCTTGGGCACCTAAATGGGCTTCCCAAGTTGACAACTCAGATTCTGAGGGTCAGACTTTGCTCTGGTGAACACTCCTCTGAGTAAGGGGAGTCTCACCCCTTCCACTGCAACAACACAAATGTGGTCTTGCCCTCTAAAAACAACTTCTGAGTCATCAACTCTATTCCACTGGGAAAGCAAGATTTACTATTCCCCACATTTCTCTTGACTTCTGATGTAATGGTCCAGTAAATGCCAACACCAGAGCACTCATCCTCTTTTGGCAAGAGTAACAGGAACAGTGGGTCAAGAGTTCCCAGAAAAATCGACAAAACTGCAATTCACCAATGGACAAAACAAATCTATTTTTCCAGGCTGCCTGTTCTTCCATGGTGTGAATTAAAAGAAATCCCACAATAGCCAATATTTTTAGATGTCTGTATGAGCAAAAAGATGTGGCCTCCTTTTGCCACCCTGGGACTGCAACAGCTGATAATGGAGTCAGTGATATAATACCGACTCCAGATATATTTGAGCACTGTCTGAAACCTGATTGTGCATGACTCTCAGAGAGCATAAGCCATGAAAAGTACCTTTGATACAGCCTAAAACTCCCCAATCTTTTTCATCTTTATAGTTTCATACTCTTGCAAGCTTGAAAATTCCTTAGAGAATATGTGGTAAAACAAAAAAATGGATGTAAGTAACATATTCTTGCAATTGGTGCCAGCCCAGTGGGACTGAAAACGTGTTGCACAAAGATATAGGGAAGCAAAGAGTACAAGAATGCCCTTCTCTCAGAAAGTTAGAAGTTCAACATCTCTTCATGAGACATGGAAAAAACAGATTAAAAATATGAAGCTACGTAATGTACCTCACTGAAATTTTCAGCCTGACCTGAGGACCAGAACCTCATTTGCTTTATGACACTCTAAACCTTCCACTAACAAATCAGAAACAAACATGAAGGATGTGAATTTGCACCCAAAGCTGCTCTGAAATGTTCTGGCAGTATACAGTGACATATTTCATTATTTCTTAATCTTCTACAAATGTGGCCTGCAGCCAAAAGGACAGTGCTGGCTTCCAGAACTCTGATTCACACATCTAACTGAGGTCTAGTCCTAAACCAGAAGTTCTTCCTGCTGCATGCACTTTTACCTGATTCCAAAGACCAGGAATTCACCTGATTACAATGATGGGGTTCAAGGGTGAGCCTGTGTTTCATCTACAGTTTAGTCTGTACAGTACAGCAGGACAGAAGGAGCTTGATGCCACCTAAAACAAGAGTCTCACATATAGATGATTCTTTGCTGCTAAATCTAACTTGTAAAAAGAGAACACATCAAACTTTTTGGAAGTCCAAATGAGTATTTACAGGGTTTCCATCTGGAGTTTTTGAGTCATCATATCTAGCCTGAAAGTCCAAACAAAATTCTTAGTTTGTCCTGATTACTTACTAATTTATATAATTAAAAGATGGAATAAATATTTGCAAATATTTTCCAAATTTGTAAATGAAGAATGTGCATAACATTAAAAAAAGCCACTAGTTATAAAAAAAAACCCCTACCCTAAATTGTCTACCTCCTTCCTTGCACTGGGACAGAAGGAGCAGTATTACAGAAGCAATATCAGCTTAGCTGCCTGAATATGTTGTTGATATAAAACAAACTGACCTTGCTTTCTGAACAATCCATTCCACGTATTTCTTTTGAATGAGTTCTTGATGTAGAAAGGCAGAATAATAGTCAAACATACCTCTGCAAAAGCAGAGATTCAAATCATTTTCCTATTATCTCCATTGCAATCAAATTACTTAAGAGCAGTGTCTCTTAAGGATTATAGAAATGCATATTTTGATAGATTTGAAGGCCTCTCTAGCAAGGTCACTTCTAAATGAAATCAAATACTCCCATTTCAGTTTTCTGGTAGTCAGTGCATGATTTTTACACAAGGCAAAAACATAGCTGGTCCTGACTTGAACAACATTGGGGGCAATAGAGACAAAGAAACATTTCACCCTCCCATGTACTCTCTGCTACATGGGGAACCACATGAAAGCTCCCTGAAAATCTCTCTGCAGTTAATTTTTTGTGGTGATTGTTTGCCAGGGGAATGATATGTGGCAGCTAAAATACTCTGTGGACACACAGGACCTGCTGAAAAGGGTGGCTAACTTAGAGAAGTGTAGGAAAATGGACTGTGATTAGCCCCTGATTAGCACAGTTGTGCTAATTATCAAAGAGTGGAAGCAGCCTTTATCTGAAGTCCCAAATCTCAACCAACCATACCCTGGGAAGGTCAAAAAACTGGTCAAGATTTCCCATAGCAAAGTACCCAACGCTGTAAAAACATTATATTAGGTGCAGTTATCAGTGAATAAAAACAAAGTGTAGATATTTCCACAAGTGCATAGAGTTGATTCCAGTCCAACTGGAAGGATCTTAATCATATTTACAAAGTCTCCCATTTATTCATGAAAATATCTATGCACTATAAAGTGTTGGCATTATTTAACATCAACGTTAAGTCATTAATATCAATGAGTACCTGAAATAAAAATATTTTGTTTCCAAGTTTAAGGGTACTAGCAGAAACATAAGAAAATTTTAGTACAAACTCTAGTTTGCAAATGGTTCTGGGACTAGTAAGCACTCAAAGACAAGAATAAATGTTCTCACACAGACAAATCAGTACTCACACAAATGAGACTTCTTCATCAGGTTTGTTCATTTAAAAAAAAAAAGCCTCTTTTAAAAAATGAGGTTTCTACAAATTCTGCTAGAGTTTTTTTCTACTTCCTAATGAAGGAAAGCTTATTTATGTAAGTAGCTTCTTGGGCTATTTGCTATTTTGCTTTTTGGTGTCACTGAGATTTTACAGACTGACTGGGAGCTCACACCAACACTCTCTGGCTACCAGGGGCACCTGAAAGGGGTAGTTAGGTCAGTTCTAGTTCTATCTCCATTCCTGTTAAAGCAGGGTTAAGTCTGTTGCCTTAGAAACAAATAAAAATTCCCCCCAAAACACCAGTGAAATGGCCCTGAGCATGTGACGTGACAAGAACTGCTGCTTTGTCTGTGTCACACGGCTCTCCTGATGTCACTGAGGGACCAGAACTGTTCTGTGTCCAGCTCAGAGGAGATGCAGGGCTGGAACCCAACCTCTGACAGATGATGCACTCAGGACACCCCTCCCACGTCCCAAAAAGAAGCTCCAGCTCCTGACTGCAGTCACTCTCTCTATATTGTTTTCTGTGTTTGACACAAGCTGTCCATCCATGTTGTCCATCAAACAATATTTACTAGAAGCTTTTAGGAGAGCTGCTTGGCAGTGTGCTGGATAATCCAGCATTTTTGTGCATCCTGTTGCTGGATAGATCCTGGTTGCACGCCCTGCACTGGAGCCGTGCTGCTCCCAGGCTGGCAGTGGCCAGCACCTGCCCGTGGCCCCAGGGATGTGAGTGCAGCTGTTTGACAATGGCACAGTGAACCTCTGAAACTGCTGCAGGAGGAGAGTGATTGCACCCAGCATGCATCCATCACCTGGCACTACAGAAATATAGAGTCATTGTAATAGAACAATATCACATGATAAATACCTTCCCCCCTGAAATCCTTGTGCCTCAGCGTTTAGGGATGATGTATGGCCAGGCTTCACCTTGACATTTTCCAGCAGCAGACTGTTGTCCTGTGACATTTTTCTTTGAAGACGTATCAGACAAATTTTTAGGGAGGAAGAACAGGAATGAACTTATATACTCATGAAAAGAAAGAAACAACTGCTATTTAAATTAAGAAGTTCAGAAGAGGCACAGCTTTGTCTGATTGGAATTTTATTATCAGGATGACTTTGGTTCCTTCTCTTACAAAACATTTACCAATATTCTCTCAGACCCTGCTTTAGCATATTTTTCCTCCCATATTCCTCTACAAGTTCCCAGGCTCTCTTCTGACAGTTCTCTCTTAGTGGAGATGATTATTCCTAGAACAGGAAAAATAGTTCTTTGTGGAACTCCACAGCTGTTTGGTTTAAGCGGGGACAAAAATCTGCTTATTTTCTTACATCTCCATTGGACTGTGTGCTACAGCCATGGTGGTTGTGAGGGAGGGAAAAAGCTCACTGGCCTGGCTTCAGCAGCTTACAGAAGCAGGGTCTAAAGGACCCTCAGGATTTATGCCTGTTAGAATCATCCGGTCCAAAAATTGTGACTCCAACACCTTCCTACCACATTCTGATCCACAGAACACAAAACGTCAGTGAAAACTGTGATACTGTGACAGAAGGCTCAAGCTGTGAATTTTGCTCTTTTTTGGGAGGCATAGGGAAACTATCAGAGAGCATTGTTATGTGTTTATGGGCTGGAGACACATTTCTCTGGTGATATGGCATTAAAACTTTAAACAGTTATGCACTTTAAGCAGTAAAGAGGAGACTAATGAGGTCCTCTCAAAAGTGAAACTTTCAGGAGGCTTCACAGCTCCACGAAGTTTTTGTGACTTGCTTCCTAGAGAAAGTAGAAAGAGGAATTTTAAAAGAAATTGCTTTAATGCTATTCATTTCTCACCACCTGCAAAGCTGTGCTGACTTACTGCTCAAGGCTGAAAGGCTTCTGGATTGGGAAGGAGGCAAACAATAAACACCTTTTAGCAGTCTTGATAAGAAAGTAGCACAGATGGAAATTTTTCTCACTGTTTTATCAGCCCACAGAGTTGCTCTGAATTATAACACCAACCCCAGGTTTGAGCTGGAGTGATCAAGTATGCATGGCAAAAGCAAGGCACTGCATTTTGTGGCATAAACTTCATCGCTAAATGAAAGGTAATCCTGAAATGTGTAGTATATAATCTATTTTTAAATTCAGAAGGGCTTGCAATAGGAAGAAAGGAACTGAAGCATTTTAAAGATGTTGGGGAAAAAAAAACCCAAAAAACTATTACACACTGAAGTTCATTACCACTGGTAATACAATTGGATTTCACAAAACCAGTTTGTAAATAATTGCATATGAACTGCACATGGTTGCTCACAGTTTACACATGATTACAGTTTGATTGCAGAGACAACCATACAAACAATGAGCTCAATTTACCCGATAGTTGTAGACATTTTGCAAATGGATTCTGTATACTTAAATCCATTTGGTTAAACGCACTCAGTAAATATTTTTCAGCTGTGAGCCCATGCAGGGCACTCGTTGAGGGTTTTCTCCAGTTCAGCGCTCAGACCTCAGCAGACTCTTCTGCGACTGTCAGCCTCGCCTGCTTTTCACGTTTTGTTCTCTCCTCTCATCTCTCCGTCCTTCTTATTTCTGGGGGACTGATCAAAAATCCGCGAGAGTCAGCGCAGAGCTCCCAGCAAGAATATGTCCCAGGTTGTTAGGTTAGAAATTGGTGCCACAGACAATGACACGGAATTCGCACCCTCCCAGTGAAACTCCAGTGAAACAGAACCAGGAAAACAAGACCAACAGCCAAGAAGAGGAATATCAGAAATAACAAATGCAGGATTTACAAGAGGGGGTGGTGCAGGTGGGGTGAGGGGGGGGCAAAAGAATGTTTTTGAATAATGCATGAAGTTTTATNGTCTCCTATTTCTGTCTTTTTATTAAACCTTTAAAATTTTATTAGGAGACTGAACTTCGTTTGTCACGGGCTGGAAACCACTCAGTCACAGGCTCTGCTGGAGCTGCCAGTTCCAGACTGCCACTATCACAGGGAAAAGCTTTCCAGAACACGCAGGGCTCTTCCAGTGGTGCTGTAGCGTGGTGAAGGCACAGCCTCAAGAGACTGAGCAAACCTGGCCAAGTCTGCCAGGAGATTTCTGCCAGCCCAGGATGGTGCCAGAGCTTCAGACAGTCTTTAGGTGGAACAGCACCTGCAACTCCTCAGGCATGCAGGACAGAGAACATTCAGTACCAAGGAATTTGGAAAAAATAATTAGTTACACGCTTTTTTTAATAGGTATTGGAACAGGACAAGATAAAAATTTTCTCTCCTCACCAAAATGTTTCAGCTGCTTTTTTTTTTTTTTTTTACCCTCTTGCAAAAATAACAAAATTGGAAAGATTAGTAAAGCCTCACCAAGCAAGGATGACTACCTAACCTGTTCTTGATTTGCACACAGACAGTGTAAATCTGCCCCTTGGATGGGGAGGGGGCAGGGGGAAGTGTCCTCTTTAACAGATAAGGTTTTACTTTTGTCTTACATTGCTTTTCAATCACCAACGAGAACAAACAGCTCTTTCTAAAGTGCTGAGAGAACTTTTTTTCCCAGTCCTGGGAAAAAAAAACATTTTAATGATAGATTTAATTGAATGAGAAATAGTCTTTTGTTTCCCCCACCACAGTTTTTTATCCACATAATTAGCAAAATGAATCTCTACATGAGATGCACCATGTCACACAACAAAGGCACCGATGACTCCAGAGTTCCTCGAACAGCCTCAAGAACCCTTTGTGTTGCTTAATAACACACCTTGGGGTGAAATGGTGCCATTAGACAATATTAAATTGCCAATCTACCCCATTCTTGTTTACAGTACATCCAAAAGCTCCAAAGCTTTTCGAAAGCAAGAAAGTCAGTGACTTTCTGCTATGCCTAATACCTCGAATGATAATAAAGGCCATCTCCAGACTGCAGCAGGCAAACATAATTCCTCTCAACTTAATGAAGTTATGCCTGTTTATACCAGCTCAGAATTTCATTCAGAATTGTGTTTTGGAGATAGGACTTCACAGTATGCTTAGCATCTGCCTTCCAGTCATGCAAAGAATGTGGCCATTATTATAACTGAATATTATTTCTTTTAAACAGAGAGAATTATTAATTAGAAAAAATGCCCTCATTTTCAGGGGCACTAGAAAATATTCTCGTTAAAAATAAAAAACAACTTCTCTATTAATTATGTCCACTGAGACCAACACAGTAGCAAAACACCAGCCATAACTTATTAGCTCAAAATAACTTGTAGAACTATTAAAGATCATCCTTACAAGAATTTTCAGGTATTCATTTCAGTTCATGCCTTTTATCTTGTGCAGTCATTACTTGTTTGTTTCACCCAAACAAAGAAATCTTGTTATTAAAATAGGACAGCATTAAATTAATATTTTTCTTTATTTTTGCCTTGTGAAATCTAATTGGTTAACTGAAAATGAAAGTTCATTTCAAAAAATCCCAAATTAATACGAAATACTGCAAATACAAAGCGTATTCAGATTTATTCTGAAAACAGTTACAGATTCTGGCTAGCACCAAGTTTGAATGCCCAACTTAACTAGACTGATCATTCTTCTGAACTGGATACATTTTCCAGGTTCTCTACTTTGAGTGCCCAGATGCCACTTGAATCCAAAAAGAGCCTGACTGCCTTCCTTGACTGAAAGTTTGGGACATGAGTATTTCTCTGGGTCAAATGGTATGGTATGTATAGTTTATGCTTTTTCTTCTTCACCATCCCTTAAATACAAAATTTGGCTGTCAGAATTGAAGACTTCATGGCCCATGTTCCTGCCTGAATTTCCACACATGGTCGCTGAAATCAGCTCTTCTCTTTATAGGTTCTGTATAATACATCCATATTGCACAATCTACTGGCAAAATTATTTAATGGATATTTAAGGATTTTTTAATTTGAAAATTAACTATGGATTATAGTAAATGGAAGAAAAACAGAGAGCATTAAACAAGCTGGTTCAAGGGGTGACAAAGAATGGAGAGAAAGGAATAGACAGTAAGGCAGTCAATGGATACCTGACAAAGGTGAGCATTTAAGCAGATACTGGAGGACTGAGAGACTGAAGATTTCCACACAGGACAATCTGAACAATGGGAAAAGGTAAAAAAAAAAAAAAAAAAAAGACAGAAACAAAGAATCCTCAGCTGAAGAGTGAATAGAGCAGTGGAATCTGGTCTTTACAAGCTTGTAATTGAGGTTCTTAATGACCTCCAATATCTTGATAATTCCATCTAGATTCAGCAGGTTACAAATGCAAGAGTTGACACATACTGCAAGAATCCCACATGCAAAGCTACAGGACTGTGCTTTTCAGAGGTATTTATGTCTAGGCAGCAAGCAGAGGAAATCTTTGTCGTGTCTCTGGCAGGCCCACAGAAGCCCCGCTACAAGCCCTTGGTGCCTCAGACGTGTGGCTCAGTCTCTCACTGCCCAAATTACTCCAGAACACATAAATCCCTTTGTCTACACACCCAACACCAGCAATTCAAAATCAGAGGATGCTTTACAGCAGCCAGCTTCCCCTTCAGAAAGGTGTGGCAGAGGCAGAAGGCAGCCAGCAGCAGCTCAGGACCGTGCAGGTGGAAAGCCCAGCTCCAGGGCAGGCTGCAGCCCCTTGGCAGCAGTGGGAGCCGCAGGAAGGAGCACATTTTGCCCAAGAAGTGTGCAGATACAGGGTTTCATAACACACCAATTCATTACTCCAGGAGATAGTGTTCTTCCTCTCATCAAATATTAATGATCATTTCAGGAAGTTTGAAAAATTGTCTCCCAGCAACTTCTTGCAGCCATTAATTAAAATAATGAGCACTATAATATTAAAAGTATAATTCTCTTACATGTCCTCAAGTGTT
>VXBQ01003404.1:311840-465722 GCA_013400175.1 Phainopepla nitens
AAAAAAAAAAAAATCTGAAAGCACAGCAAATTAAAAGTTGATACTTGTATCACTCCTGGTCGAGCCTGTAATTCTCAGCTTGCAAATATGAAATTGGTTTGTTATCTTCTGCAGACAAGATGCCACAAGAGTCCTGCCTTTCTCAGCACCCCAACTCCCTGCCCCGCCGCCACACACGATGTTTTCCATCACTGTGCTCCTCCAGAAAGGGGACAAGTCACAACCCACCTGTGCTGCTGCAGAAGTGCTGCAAATATATGTGTGAATGTAAGGAGAGGTTTTCAGAATTCAAAGCTGGCATTGAGCAGTTTGCTTGGGAAATGGAGACTGCTTGCGAAATGGAGAATGCACGTATTCATATGTAGAGATTTGTCTCTGCTGCCATTTTATCCCTCTGGTTTTTTATCCCACGAGCACTGAAATGACAGAGGAAACCTGATGTAAAGCCATGCATGACTCTCTACATAACAATTCAGTTTTAAGTAAGTAAATAGAAGGACTTGGAGAACAATCTAATAAAGGATGAAAAGATAATGTGTTTACTTGTAATGCTCATGGTTTTTGAGGTTTTTTTTTCATTTAACAAACACACAAAGCATATCTTTTCAGTCATCTCTGTTCTTAATAGAATTTTGATTTGCTATATACTTCAGTTCATTTGAAAACACACTTGAGAATGAATATAGGAGCCCTGGTGTCTTTTCCACCTCTTTCAAGGGATATCTCTCAACGAGGTGTTTGTGCAGGGCTCCCAGGAGCCTGTTTGGCAAAATAAAAATTCTTCCATGACAGAGGTCATCTTTCATGTCACATATTCACTGCAACCACCCAGATTAGTATGTAAACTTGACTATATTTGCACTGTTAATTCAAATTAAAACAGAATGGAACATCTCCTAGAGAGAGACTGGGAGAAACTTCAGTTCTAATACTAAGCTCAGATGGTTGAAATATTCCTCTCATAGAGTGTCATGGGTATTCCAGTCCTCTTAGCCAAAGGATGAAGCTGAATTTCAATATTTTCCTGAAGAAAAGTGTGAGAGCCCAGCCTGTCTTTTCCTTTGTTTTTCTTCAGTCTGCAGACTTTGCATTGGACTTGATGGAATAGAAACCAGGACACAGCACAGGGCAAAATGCAAAACTCCAGGATTTGCATAGGGAGTGTTTGCTGTGTGTGTTCTTCACACCCTGCTCCCATCTCAGTGCCTCTGTGTGGCACAGCCATCAGTCCTGCACAGCCTTGGCTGTGTGAAAGCTTTTCTTGTACAGCCAGATCACTGTAGAGAAGAGCCAGCTCTAGCATGATTTCATTTTTTCAAGGGGAAGCTGAAGTGTTCTTGCACTTCAAGCTGCAAGTGCAGCTTATAATTGCAGCTGCATTTCTACTCTCCACTGCTGATATGACTGAGAAGAGGCAGAAATACGATATTTATGTGAAACTTCACCTTAAATCTTCACTTTCCAAAGTTCTGAAAGTGCTGTGCTGCAATAAGACTACTTAAAATTGTACACTACATTATGCCATTCAGTTTGGCACAATGAGCTGCTCAGTGCTATACCTGTAACTCTCAAAAGTATTGCTTCATTTAAATTACATTTTCGGTGGTTTTTTTTTTTTATTCCTGCCTTAATAATAATGTGAAATATTTTTGAATAAAAGTTGTAAACAAAGCTAAGTAGGCATCTGCATTGGCATTGCCTAAAGCATTTGTAATTATCTCTATTATTCTAATGAGAAAATTAGAGAGAAGAGAAAATTCTATAGGTTTGAGGGTGGTGGTGGTTACTGGGGGTTTGTGGGTTTGTTTTTTAAAACCTGATATGAAAATGGCTGAATTATCATGATAAGGTATCATGTGTTAGTGAACCAAAGATGATCATTTCAGGAGGGCAGTGACAGGCAGAGGTCCCAGGCCTCAGCTAAAAGACAGCTTTCAGGGAAAAGTGCAAGGGAAAAGCCAAGCCACAACGTAATGATACATAGGAGGGCATTTTAGGTAGAATTGATAGCAGTTATTAAAAAAAAAAAAAAAAGTAGATATTTGAGCCCACGGCTAAATTGAACATAGAGCTGTGAATGAGGCCTAGGCTCAGGAGACAAATTAAGGTATGATGAAAAGGTCTGTGCCATCAGGTAAGAAAACACAGTTTTATTTTTACTCCTGGCCATAATAGTGAAAAAGCCACAAAATGGCTAAAAAGAAGAAATAATCCTCACTCAAACAGAAGCAAAACTGTAGTGTTTGAATACATTTTGTGCACTGACAAATTTATATGACTGTGAAGTCTTTACTAAATAAAACATCCAAATGATCTGCCAGTGGTTTCTTTGTTAAAATTTCAACATAGTCCTAAAATTGTGTGGTTGGGAAGAAAGTTTCAGTGGTTTTCGTTTTGGTTTGGGGTTTTTTTGTTGGTTTTGTTTGTTTGTTTGTTTGTTTGCTTGTTTGCTTGAGAGTTTGCTTGTCTTGGTGCTTTTATATTTAACCCAGTCATACATTGCAAGACTGTCTATGTATTGGTATGATGGTGTTGTAGAGCACATTACTGAGATTTTGCCAAAATCATGGAATAGTTGATACTAGATTCCACAAAGGAACATCTCAGTTCCACATATCCTGATCTGGGAGCAGAAATTGGATGGAATGTGGCAGCTCAGCAGCAGCACACACACACACAGTGTTACCTTAGCTCTGCTCACATCAGACTGAGCCAACAGAGTCAGAACATAACAGAAACAAAACTAAAAGGGGAAAAAAGACTAAATTAAAAAAGAAAAATATCACAGACCCTGCATCTGTTGGTAAGTCCAAACAGAAATCCAGATGTGAAGAGGGCATTTTATGACAAAGATACAGCCAGCTGAGAAACACAGAACATCCCCTGAAAAATGAATGACCAAAACAGGCATGGTAAATAGTTTGTGACATAGAAAGCAAAAGGATGGAGTTACTGCCAAATCTGAAACAAATACTTAGACTTTGAAATATCAGCTATATTATCCCAGCTGAGACCCTTTTCTCTTGCTATGTAATTCAGAATTTCTGCTTGTTGATCTTCTGCACCTTGATGCTATTAATGCATTAACAGAAAAGCTGATTTTTATGGTAAATGCTGGCTTCCTGGGACCACAAATGCACTTGACAACAATCATCTTGAGATTTCTGGTAAATAACTTGAGTTTATATTTATGCACTTGATGCTTTTAACATCTAACTCATTATATCCCTGCCTACTGTATAATCAAGAAGGAGGCACTACATAATCATTCTGTGGTATAGAGTTTTTGATCCACATTATCCTCAATGTTCTGAACTTTCTTTTACCTCAAAATATCTGCGATGGTTTTCTTTTTTCCTCACAGTCATGGAGTTTCTGTGGAGGGGCTGAGAGCCCCTGGCCAGTCTCCTGTTTTGATGGCTACAAACTTGATTTTCCTTCAGGGGAAAGCACCAACGTCCTGATCCCACTGCCTGGATGCTCCTCAGTGAAATAATCTGTATTCCAACAGCTTTCTAAGAGGATCTTCCCAAGCCTTTATCTTCAAAACCTTGGAACAGCTGCAAATCTGCACTACATGTACTCTGCTCCTGGTCATGGCATGAAAATGTTAGAAAGGGGTGAGTTAAGAAGTACACTGAAGTTCACGGGATTTACTACTCAAAGCTTATGGAGGTTGAAATTTATCTACAATTTAATACACTCTTGCAAAATATATATGCAATTAATTTCCCATCCTAGGCTGATTTGATGACTAATATACATCAGTTCTGATCACTGCTTATTCGGACACACTGATCTTCTCAAAAACATTTGAAAAGCAGTGCTGTAAACAGCAAAGAGCATATCCATTATTCTAACAGCTCGCCCAGAAAATCCATTCTTCATTTACTTAATTTCTCCAAACTCATATTTCTCTTCTACCATTAAGACTACTGAAAAAACCCCCTCAAATCATAAATCCTATGTTGGTTTGAAGTATTCCAAGCAGAGCTTGGAATTTGGCCAGTACCATGGATCTTCACCACTATTAGCCTCTCTAAACAACCTCAAACAATAAATAGTTTGTGAAAATTAGAATGGCTGTATTGATTCAGCCCCAGCATCCCCCTGGCTCAGTGCTCTTTCTCCAGCAGGGACCACAAGCAGATATCTAGGAAAAAACAAGAACAATCATGACAGCTTCCCTAACATTCCTCTTCCCTGTAGTCTCTGACTCTTCTTTCACTCAGGAGGTCTTCTAGAGCTGTTGTGGTTTGCCCATTTAGTAACCCACAACAAATCTCTTCCCATTCTTGTCTGGTCTCTTGAGCTCACATGAATGTTTTTCATCCACAACATTCAATAAACCTTTCCATGCGTCTGCAACATGTGCTGTGAGGAACCACTTTGTTCTGTCTTTTCCATCTGGCTTTCATTAACTTGCTTTGATAGCTCCTACTTCTCATATTCAAACAGAAGGCAAATACAGACTTTATTCTCATTCTCCATTCCAGTCATGGCTCTGTAGTCCTTCATTTATCTTGAATCATGGATTTTTTTTATCTCTGTTTTTAGGAGCCTGAGCTTGCCCAGAAGAACAGTGAGTGGAAACCATTCCCTATCTTTGATTACACTCTCTTCCCTGAAATCTTTCCAGTTTTATCAAGTCCTTCTGAAGGAAGGAACCACAGCTGCAGTCACTCAAGGCATGGATAGCCCACATTTTTTTCCAGGATTTGTTCTGGTTTTGTTCTCAGACTCAGAGCAAGCTTTAAGAAGTCCCAAATATCTGTTGCACTTTTTTGACCACTGCCAAACACAAGGCTGATGGTTTCACTGTACTATTAGCATAACCTCAATTTGTCATGGGACTTCTTTTTATTTCATCTGATTTTAACAGTCAGGTATTTGGGAACTCGCCACGTGGAAAATTTCTGTATTTTTCACTCTTTTGCTCCCTTTTAGCTTTGCTTTCACAGGTTCTATTAATTCATCCTGTGCTTGAACTTAAACCCAGATGCATTTTCCTCTTACAAAAGGGTGGACACAGATGAAGGCAAGAAAATCTTTTGGCACTCCTTGTTTCCCAAGGCATTTAATCAGAACTCTGATGTCGGTCCCATTGTCACAGATGGAAGTATGCATTTAAGCACCATTAAACAAAACATTTATTCCAAATGTATCGTAATTACAGGAACACCTGTGCAAAACAACTCTGAAAAGACACATTTTTGGAGCTGAGCAGCTCTGGCATTTCCATGGGGGTACAGCACAGAGGTGAATAAAGCATGGTGAGGATGCAGCACAAGATTTTCCAAAGCTTTCTTTGGCTGCTTTTTAGCAATGTGTTCATGTTATTTTTCAATATTAATCCTCACACAGTCTACAAATTCTTTTTTCAGGAAGAAGTTCTTCTCAAAGAGGGTGGTCAGGCACTGGGAGGGCTTGCCCAGGAAGGTAGAAGGACTCACCATCCCTGGACATGCCCCAGAAATGAGTGGATGTGGCCCTTAATGCTCGAGTTTAGTTGACGAGAGCTCAAAGGTTGGACTTGATTATTTTGGAGGGCTTTTCTAACCTGAATGATTCCATGAGTCTGTGATTCTATGACCAGGGGAACAAAAATCAAATTTTCATAGCCGCCACTGTTAAGATGGTGAAACAGAAAACACTTTGAGAGGGACTTAGGAAAGGGTAGATTTCAGTGATAAAAAGACTCCAGCTACAATTAAAAAAAAAAATAGTGAAGATCAATAAGAAAGGCAAAGAGTAATTAAAAGCTAAGTAATTAAATTAGAAAACAAGCAAGTAACAGAACCTCCTTCTGCAATGAACAGAAAGAACATAAAGATGTATTTGAGAAGCCTGTGAGCTTCCCCTGATGCTAAGGACAGCTATAAGCAGTTTCAATTAATACCATTTAGAGATTCACTGCAGTTGATTTCAGAAGAATGAGCCCACTTTCCATAAGTGACTAATGGAGCTGACATTTGTAAACCATTATGGACCCCAAATTCTAATCACCATTTCTTCAACAAAAAGCTTTTTCATCCAGCTAAACTAGGCTGACTCCAAAAGTACATTTTAGAGTGATAATTAATTCAATGCCAAATGTGCCTGCAGTAAAAATACCTTTAGGGAATGAACACATAACAGTGTGTATAGCTTTTAAATAAGCTGTCCACAGGGCTATGCCAATTTAAACGAATTAAAATAATTGTCAGTATGCTAGGTATGGAAATATTCTTTTTGTAAAACTTCTGTGAAATGCCCTGGAGGCTTGGGTGGCATAGCAAGACTGTCTGAGAGATCCAGGCACTTACATCTTCTCTGCCCAGCTTGATAGAAATATCCTCAGATGTTGTGGTGCATTCAGTGGTGTTGATATAATGGCCTAATCCTAGATTTTCCAGGCAGATGGATGTTGATTCAAACCAACACCCAGAAAGGCGGGGAGCCCATAGCAGAGCATTCAAACAGATTCCTTCCTCTGCTCACTCTGGTTGTCTCACTCATCTATTTCTGTTCAATCTTTCTCCCCAGAAAAGTAGACAGTAGACTGAAAAAGGAAAAGGGCAAAAAGTAACCCTTGACATGCTTGTAAGTGGCAGCAGGCTCAGGAGCCAGGCTGCACCTGAACCTCCCCTGTGTAATTGGATCAATGTTTCAGAGGTGGCACTGGCACACCACGCTCTCCCTCTGCTGCCACCGGGGCTGGCTGGGACAGCTGCACTTCCATCAGCCCCACACACACCCAGGGCTCTTCAGTGTCCTGAAGGTTCTTCTAACAAGCAGCAATTTTTAGGCCGTGGCAGCCCTGTGATCTTGTGCTGCTTTGTTGAGCACCAGCCTTCAGACTGTCGTTACTACCTGAGATCAATACCACAACAGGACCCCCCCACCCTTGCAAAGGAGAAAACTGAATTCATGGCAGCCTTTTGTACAGCAGGCAGAAACTCAGGATCTGGCCCAGAGCAGTCTGGATCAGCTTTTCAAAGACTAAAGCAACAGAGCAGGGTTATCCTCCCACAAGAGCAGGTATTTTGGTTCCTAAAAATGCTTAGGTTAATGGCTGATTTTGTGCAGATCTTGCACAGATTCAGGAGGAACAGACAACTGGACAAATGAAAAAAAAAACCCTCTGGTTTTTCAGCAGCACCACAGGTCATCAATGTCATCCTTAATTTGTTTCAACAGGTTCAGAGGGCATCGATAGAACAATATGAGCATTTTCCACCTGCTGCTGGTTGAAACAATAACATTTAAATAGTCTAGACTTTACAGCTCTAAGAAATAAATCCTTTGGGAAGGGGAAGAAAATACTCTTCTATTCTAATCTAAACTGATTACCAAATTATATAGTGACCTCCCACCCAGCCTAAGATTTCATACCCCATTTGGAATAGCATTAGTTTTCATTTCCAAGTTTACAACAAGAAAAGAAAGGGGTTTATCCTACTCTACATCAGGACCAAGTATATAGCAGCTTATTAGAAAACAAGAAACTAAGAATTAATCACAACAGTATCAAACAAGGACATTTGGACTAGCTTTCCAGACCCTTAGAAAGACAAATTTAAAAAAAAACTCCTAATCAATACCTCACAGAGAAAGAATACCTACAAAGTTAGTATTTCTATCTCAAATATACCGAAGAAGTTACGGTATTTAGCAGGTCAATGTATGCTGAAGGGAAGAGATAATCTAAAATGGAGGAACAGATCTGGCCATCAACTCCCAAACTCTCTTAAATATTTGAGTTTTAGTGTCTGCCCCTGCTCATATCTCCAGATACAAATCCAAATTCTAGTCTTCTATACCTCAGAATATTTTTAATCAGATATTCCAGTTTAAATTCATTTCCACTTACATTAGAATACTGCCAGACTTTACCATGGAATAAGTGCTACACTAATATTAAGTGTTTCAATAAAGGGCAGTGCTCACCACACATTACACATCCATGAGTATTCCCTTTCAGCTCCTGTAGGTGTGCTGCTTGATTTGAAAAGCTATTTTCATGCCATATCAGGCACACATTTCTTTCAGTGCCCCAATGTTTTAAATCCTATAAAAAGGCTCAAGGGGGAAAAAAAGTAAACATTTGCTTAATGTTTGGTTACTGGAAAAAGAAGATTATGTGCATTTACACCAGCTGGTCTCAGAGCAGGTGTAGAAACATGTAGATATGGATAAGTGAAAGCCCTTAGACATATTCTCGAAGAGCCCATGACAAAAATCTATTGAAAAATTAAATTTTTGTCCTGCCCCCCAGAAGAAGTTCCTCCATCTTTTCCCCACGAATTTCCCATCATGAGACCATCTTCACCAGGCATTAGAGAGAAGAGAGCTGAGCCAGTGTGAGCACAACATTTGAGCAGCCTTTGCCTACACCCACCTTTACCTGATGCAGCAAAGCCTAAGAATGAGAGCTTTGTCCTCTGGGTATCCCCCGAGCTCCTGTGCAGGGCTGCTTGTATTCTGGGGTTATTTCTGCCAATATTGTTTCATTTTAGAAGCACAGGCAGTAGCATGCATTTACCAAATGGGAGCTTATTAGGAGGAGCTCTTTTTGTTTAATATGAGGACCACTCCTTCTGATGGGCATGGGGGATTAGACATTTAGCATTTCCTCTGAAGTGAAGCCTTTGAAAAAGGTATTAAATGTAAGGCTTGGCAAGAAGAATAGGCAGCAAATAGCACAAAGGGGAATTCTTTTCTGAGATAACATTGCAATTTTCCACGTGGTATCTTTTTGTTTTACATGCATATGCTTAAATGTAACAGTAAAGTGGGAAGATCAGAAGTGATACAAAACCTGACGGCTTTATTTCAGCTTGCTGTTGTTTGAAAGTTGGCAGGCAAATTGGCTTCTGTGACAAAGTCCTCTGCAGGTGCTTTGCACCAGACTTCACAGAGCAGTGCCCTGTCTGTCCCACTTACAGTCAAACGGGACCCACAGGATGCCCTGCTCCAAGTGTCCTGGCAGGGAGGGGATGAATTCCATCAGCTGGGAACCCACTTCCCCACCATCTGGTAAAGAGTTCCTAGCAGAAGAACAGTCATTTTTCCTTTTTTTTTTTAATTTTTTTTTTTTATTCTTCCATATGTTGAAACATGTAATGAGAAATCACACTTGAAGGAGATGATGAAATTCTTGTTTGGGATGGGATGGAATCACCATCTCATTGCTGACAAAGGGAATTTTGCTTTCTCACTTCAGTTGGTGGAGGATTGCACACAACTCATTTCTTTAGCACATATTCTAATACCTTTAAAAGAACTATTTATATTGTATTTAATTTATTGCATTAGATTTTATGTTCCCAGAGAATTTACACGGCCATATCCTAACAAAATGGTTTCTTTTAATGCAAGTGAGCATATGAATTTTACGCAGATCATTAACATCTGTCATTTTCAAAATTGCTAATAAATTCCACTAAAAAATAAACCCCAAACCAACCCCTAGCTGGAAATGAAGTGCACTGCCTATAAATATTTTGTGAATTCCAGGAGACTGAGTCTCCACAGAAGGAAAAAAAAAAACATTTCCTGCAGTATTTTCTTCATTAATAGTGTATAAAAATAAAATGCAAATGTTCAGATTCTTTGGTACTGTGGAGTCATCCTGCCCAGTCTTCTCCAAGCGTTACTCTTCATGCTGAAAAAGGTCAAAGCTAATCCTCTCCCATGGATTGTTCTCTTTACTATGGAGGTGGCCATCTGTGCATAAAGCTCTAACTTCTGCTCCAGCCTCACTTTTTCCTAGAGTTCTTCCTCAAGGACTATCCTGCCTCTTCTATCTGTAGCTGTGAATGAAACTACAGTGCCTGCAGGTTCAAAGGAGACTTCTGCAGGCCTTTCTCTTAAAGTCCTTGAGCAAGGGTAGTGTTTCTTGGCCCTGGCACTGTGCCACGTTAGAACAGAGCACCTTTGCCCTCTGACCACCCTTCAGACAAGCTGATCTGCAGAATTAGACTAATCAGAGTTCAGCTGCTGATAACCTGGCACTACATTCCTATGCTGTCCACTTAATTTGACTGATTTGCAAGGATAGCAGGATGTCCCTTTCTCATCTCTGGTAAACAGAAGTGATTTCCTCTGCCTGATTGCCGAGATGCAATTTTTTCTCAATATCATACAATTTTAATGATGTGCTAAAAATAAGGATTTTCCTTGTATAGATATGGTTCTACATTTGTCACCTCTGGTGATCCTCAAAATGCATTAAAAAAGGCTTAGAAAAATGGCTTCTTCTGGAGAATACACAAGTTTGAGTAAATGTCTATGTATACAAAGTATTTCTGGAAATGAAAGTGGATGAATAAAATACACTATAAAGAAAGAGAAATAGAAAGAGGATTAGCAGCAACCTTTTAGCTGTGAAGCTTTGGGATGCAGGAAAATTAAGGTTAGAGCAAAAATCCTGCTGAGTTAATATGTATGGAAAGATGAAAGAGAGAGGAGAAAGGGAGTGTGGCAAATGGGAGGGGGGAGAAAAGCTGCAAAAGGTCAAGTTGCATGCAGAAGAGGTGAGCACGGAATCAAAGGGTAGGAGCCATATGAGCCAAATCAAAGCAGAAAGGAGCCAAGGCTTGAAATAAGAACACTGATCATTTTGGAGATAGGTTATTGGATTAAACTGGAACAGTGTTATCACCTTGTCCAAGGAACAAGAAATGAATTAAAAGCACATCATACAGGAGGCTGTCGAGCTGTACATTTCTTTTTATATTTTTTCATTAGTGAGGTGCCTGCTTCTTTTGACTCTAATTTCTTTAGCCTCATTTGATAGAACAATAAAGCTTTTCTTTTCATTTATGTTGGTTTCCAGGACTCCTCAATTTATTCTGTGAATCCTCGCCTATGTTGTTAATCACAAAAACAAAGTCCTATTACTCCAACTCTGTGAATCTGACAGATATTGGGACTAAATTTTTCAGAGGGACATGTGTGCTGAAGGAGGAAATTGATTAGTGCATGAACTAGTTCTCCAAGGAGAATTTGTGGCAGATGTCCTATTTTAGAAGTCTCCTCAGTGCAGAGGAAGCAATGCTAAATTGACATGGGAATGAGTAAAGATTAACTAATCTTTTAGTATTTTGCTATGCAGCCACACTTGAGAATTACGTTGCTTATTCCCTCAAAATGCTTATTATTCTTAGAAAACCCTTCTGTCCCCTGTACAAAACATTTCTAATTGCTTCCTTTAAAAGCTTCCTTCCTCATCCCCATTTCTGCTTTCATTACATACCCACTTTAGTGATGGCAAAGAAGAAATAAAAATTGAAGAGTCCTCAGATACTTCGAAGATTAAAAAAAATAATATTAATCTTGGAGAAATCAATGTTGCAAAGAGGACTTACCTCTATGGTAAGGGATTTTGAATTCCTACTGCCACTTACATTCAGATAGCAAGCAAAGGACTTCAAAAGGAATTGGATCAGGCTGTGGATACCTGATCTCCATTTTGTGCAAATTATACCAGCTGTATTTGTAAGAGCACAAAAATAGAACAGGTCTATAATACCTAGACTTTATTGTCTGAAAAACACTATTGGCCCTTTCATCTCTGCTGATTTATATTCAGCAATACCTTTCTTTAAGCTATGCAAAAAAGCAAATATATGATTAAATATTCAGTTCTGACATTAGCTTCACTGAAAGGGACAAATATTTTATGTACTGTAATAGTGACAATCACTCATTAGGGTTTTGGAAATGAGAGCAGATCTGCTCTTGATACTTCTTTTGCAATTTTGCTCAGGCAGGCTTTGCCACGTTCTGCAGCCTTGGATATTGGCTGTGTTTGTGCTCCTGGTCAGGGCACTGCGCGATGGAATGCCTGAGAAAGCGTGGCAGTAATTCTCACAAACACTGAGCTTTAATCACCGCTTGCATTCCCACTGATTAGAGCACAGAATACGAAACCCATTATCCAGCAGCCCTTCAAGAAATTGCTTTTGATTCCAAACAGAGAAAACTCTGCAAAAGCTGCCTTTAAAAGCGGGGCCATCTGACTCAGAGCACTCTCCTCATGTCAGAAAAATGTCCCAAGAGTTCCTTCCCTCTTGAGAGCTTGAGAGTCTGAGGAACATCAAAAAAAGTAGGTGTTCAAGCCGTGGTTTTAGTGCTTGCCAACAATGCATACTAAATCAGATTGTTATCCTTATTCCACATAAACAGAAAGTAATTGGGCAAGAAAAAAGAAAAAAAATCTTTAACATGCTGTCCTAAAAACCCAGCAGACCTAAGTCTTTAGGAATCACTACCATCTATAAGGGCAGCCATATATTCACCTTCTAACTGCTTAAATCTCCTATATCACTGTCAGTGCACACCAAAAGTCAGGTTTTGGGTTTACATTCACGTCCTGGAAACAGAATCACCATTTTGCTCAATAACGCTGTCTCCATCTTTTCAAAAGAGAAATAAATTAATGTTTTCTCCTCATTTGGTGAGGTGGTAAGTGATTTTTGCTGAATTATCTTGGACCAGCTGAAGTGATTTGGATGCTGCAGGAAATGTTCTTGTAAAGCTGGTCCATGCTGGCATATGGACATCATGGGGTTCTGTACATCAGCAGTTTTCCTTCTGGAAGGTACTGGCTTACTTTGCTTACAGGACTGCACAATCATGGTATATATTCAAGCCATTAAGTAGTAAAAAACCAATGCTGAAGTTGTACTGCATCTTAAAATAAATTACAGTGATAGCAATTCCTTTCATGGCTTTAGGAAACTTCTAATAATTTTCCTATTAATAAAAACCTCTCCAAAAATATGAGGCATCAATGAATTTTAGATTTTGATTTTTGTAATAAAACCTAGAAAATGCACACCCCAACTCCATGGCAGTGTAGCATTCTAGGTTTGCTTTGGTTTTGTTTTGGTTTGCTTTTTTCCAAATGATCAGCTTGAATCATTGCTTCTGTTTTGTAAAAAATTTCAGGATTACAAAGCCATCCAAAACCCGGCCTGATTTTGACCTTGTGTGACAAAGTACCTAAAAGCACTTGAAGGAGCCCCTCTGCTCTGGAGCCGGGCTGGGAGAGCTGGGGGTGCTCCCCTGGAGAGGAGAGGCTCCAGGGAGAGCTCAGAGCCCTTTCCAGGGCCTGAAGGGGCTCCAGGAGAGCTGCAGAGGGACTGGGGACAAGGATGGAGGGACAGGACCCAGGGAATGGCTGCCAGTGGCAGAGGGCAGGGCTGGATGGGATATTGAGCAGGAATTGTTCCCTGGCAGGGTGGGCAGGCCCTGGCACAGGGTGCCCAGAGCAGCTGGGGCTGCCCCTGGATCCCTGGCAGTGCCCAAGGCCAGGCTGGACACTGGGGCTGGGAGCAGCCTGGGACAGTGGCAGGGGTCCCTGCCATGGCAGGGGTGGCACTGGATGGGCTTTAAGGTCGCACCCAACCCCAAACCTTTCCAAACACGATTCTGTGAGATGTGAGTCATCTTTTCAATGCTTTTCTTCCTTGCACTGCCAAAGAAGATGATGTCCTTCAGCAGAAGTTTTTCTGTTAAAATCTTGGTCCTTGTACAATCAAATTCCTTGAACTTCCTCGGTGGCATCTCAGTTTGTAGTCCACAGGGACAAATGGAATGCAGATATATTATTAAATTCTTTACTAGTTTGTGGTGCAAAGTAAGGTTTTCCCTCTATAGTGAAACTCTGGCGCTGACAGGATGCATTCTGTATTGTTTACTATAAAAGGGAAAATTTATGTTTAGACAAGGTTTTGAAATGCCATCTTTCTGAGTGTAAGCACACAAGTAAAATCAATACAAATTCAACACCCTGCTTCTTTTTTTCAATTCAATAATAATAATATTAAAACTGTGTTTAAATGTCAAGGATATTGGAAAAAATTAAAGATAATATTACAGCAGCACTTCCTCCCCTGTGAAATAGTAATTCTTTCACTAATCCTGTAAACAAAAGCACTTATTTAATTGTGCTCATCTGTTCTAGAAGTACCTTATGACAAAGATGTCTCTGTAATAATAATTAATTAAAAAAACCCATCTGTTTGAAAAAAAAAATCAAAATAAAAAGTATACGTAGCAAACCCACAGGGTAAAAGGCTTTTCTCAGTAACGCCATTAGAATTTCATTTGAACAAGATCATGGCTTTATGATTCCTATAGTGGGTGTGGGGGTTAATATTGTGCAGTGTCACTGAAAGTGCTGAAGGTGCTGGTAGGAATCTACTTATTTGTTTATTTTAGACTTTAGGCCAAAAGTGACCTCTGAGGGAAACGAAAGGCAAAAGTAGCAATGAACTCTAGGAATGGAGGCCAGGAGTTCCCCTGGAAAGGAACTCGTGGAGGGTCTGGTGGAACAGAAGGGATCTGCTCCTCCTGCTCCCGGTGCTGGGAAAGCTCCAAATGAGATGAAGGGAGACCCAGGCCCATTCATGACTGAAGGGAATTATCAGACTGGATAAAGGAAGCAAAAAAACTGCAGTGAAAGTCCAGAGAGGCCAGAATTATCGGCCCCATCTCAACTAACATCAGAAAATACCTGTTCCTTTGGTCTCCTATGGTAGCATCAGGTACTCACTCCTAACCAAATGTCCCACTGTTAAAGCTCACCCCAGTCTTTACCTTACAGACCTATTTGTATATTGCATTTATATTTTATATATTGCTCTTGGGATGAAGAAAATGTAGTCCCTGTTTGATTGAGATTGCAACAAAAACATGCTAAATATGTGAAATGTTAATATGTTGCTATGTTAAACAGCAGCAATGAAAGAATCTTGCTAGGACCTGCATTAAGGCTTTATTTTTCTCTTTTTTAATATATTTTTACTTTGCATCTTTTTTGTTGCAAAATAATGACTGATTTTTCACACTACTTCCATATATATTAGGGGAAGTCTGAAGTCAGTCTCCTCTGCTATTTGTCCTTTTAGAAATCTTCAGGCTGAAGGCAGATGAGCAACCCTTTTTCAGCTAACCCTTTATTTTTTATTTCCCTTTGTTTTCATACACATTTTAGTGTGCTACTGGGGTAACTATAAGAAAAAAAAGACACAAAATCACCAGATTCTTATCACCCCCCAATACATGTTAGAATACAAGCATATGGGTTAGACGTGAAACACTTTTAACATTAAAACTAAATAATGCAGTGTTTCTGTATTTTTTGGCAGCAATGCTACATTTTTATATCATTTTCAGCATCATGTTCTGAGTGAATTTTGAGGCAGAAACTATTTTTTTTAATTATAGGCTGTGGATCACTATCAGCCCAACTAAACCTGAAGACAGCAGAGGCACTGAACTGGCAGCTTTCTCTTGTACTGGAAGGAGGGGATCCAGCGGGATGCAGTTGGATACACCACCCCCTTTTCACTGCTCCTCACACTCGTGTTCACTTCCACCACCCATTGCTGACAGACTGCACACTTCTGGTTTCGAGGCAGAATTTCCACTCAGAACAATGAGTTCTCTCCATGGAGTAGCTGATTTGGGGCATAAGTGCATTGCTCACGAGGGGAAATTAATCATCACCAGAGAACACTCCACCATAATGTTCGCTCAGCTATAAAGCTGCTCCACTGGAGATGGGTTGGCATTTTCCAAGTCCTCATTAATACCAGTCAGAATAGAAATGCTTTTCAGCTTATCCTATTTCATATATATTTATTCTGAAATTATGAAAAGTACCTTTGAAGCAGCAATTGTGTGAAGTGAGTGACCAGAACAACTTAAATGGAGAAGTATCATTATTTTGATATATTACATTTCAAAACACTGTACCTTGGGCAATACCTCACATGAGGATGTTACTGCACATTAATTTTGAGAATGTTAGGATCTGCCCACCACTATTTCAGCAGTAAATGCCATGGCAATAAAGAATAATCGCTGCAGTAGTCACACTATTATAGTTAGAGCTCTGTTGGAGTTTCCATTATAAGTTGTAAATGCTCTTTTTGAAGGATTTGCAACTTGGTGCTTTTGAATTCACATTGGGCTGCAACTTCACATAGGGAAGGATTAGTGTATATAATTGCTTCAGTTTTGTTTGATGTTTGGGTATACTGGCTGACAGAAAAACAGACCAGCTCATTGAAACACCAGCCTTGCCTGCACACTGCTTTTTGCCCTAACTTTTTGATTACAGTGCAATTTCACCCAAGGATAATTACACTGGAACAGCCTCTCCTGTAGCTCCAGTGTAAAGGTGTTCCACCAGTATAGCTGATTCCTTTAAATTTAGTGGAATGAACTGGTTTTTATGTCATGCCATTACATTCTTAAATCCTAATTATAGATCTCTTCCTACTGTATTTTAGCTATGTTGGCTTCTACATCAGCAGGACGAGAGTAAAGCAGAACCCATGGAAGAGAGCCCTAAGATGCTGCATTTGTTTACAGGAAGTGAGCAAACGGATACCTTTTCTTAAGCTGTTTCAGCATGAAAAAGAAAAAAAAAAGTGCTTTTATAGCTTCGTGTTTTGGTTGGTTTATTTTAGAGAGTTATTTGGGAAAAGCAGCTTTTCGTATTTTTACTTTTCTTCATTTTCCATTTTCAGTGCTGTAGTCCAAAAGCTTGAGACAGTTCTGCTGAGAATTACTTATGCCTTAACAGAGCTTCAGCACTTTAAGTGATACATTAAATTGCTGGTACTTAAAATCACACGGGGGCCTGGAATGTGAAAGAACTCCATATCATATTTGGCAATGAGGAGCAGCAGGCACTGGAAACAATGAAAAATACCAGTAATTGGCCCAGGAGTTCATGTTTGACTTAATGGCCAAACTGTTAATATTTCCAAGTAAAGTGAAATACATTAACAGAGGAGTTTGCAGCAGAATTGCTGTGAAACAAAAAGGATTCAGAAGTACCCTGTAATTATGAAAGCCCAGACATACTAACAAATAATGAGAAAAAAATAGGTGTAAAGGCTCTAATCTTTGGTAAATTGTACCAAAATAGGAGAAGAGCAGTATCATTACTGTATGAACAAAACTCCAGCTTCAGTGCAAAGCTTGTCACATCTAATACAATCAACTCTAAACCTGATGCAGGGAATCATGACCCTACATCTCTACTGCCACACTAGACTTCTCTCACCCAAAAGAACATAGTTAATTAATTTCAGCTGGAGGATGTTCTCCAGTTTCATAATTAATAACATGTACATCCACCACATTAACCACTGCAGCTGAAACAGTTTGTAAAGTGATTAGTAAAGGTAAATTAAGGCTGATTTCCATCCAAAAATAGGCTGTTACCAGTTGTAGTCAACTTTTAAAAGATCAAAACCGCATCAAAACTTATTTATGGACACTGAAACACAAAGAGCAGTGCATAGATTGCCAACAGATTTGAAACTAGATTAAAATTATATAGAAGGAAAATTAACATGGTATGAATCTGTTATAATATGTTCTGTATTTAATATGGCTGAGATCAGTGTGATTTTCTATAGAATTTAATGTACTGAGCTTTAAGGAGACCTTAACCAAAAAAAACTCCAATAAAACCAACCAAAACCTCAACCAAAAATCAAAACTCCCAGATCAAACAGTGCCAGTGAATTTTGCTGTGTCTCCAGGTGGGCTACAGTTTATTGGTTCGTTACCTTTTCCATGTACAACAGGAGAGGGACTGGGAAGCCAGACATTTCTCAGCAAGGCTGCAATTGCTTTTGCCAGACTCATTGGAGACAGTGCCAGTTTTCCTGTGGAACTCCCTGGGAACAGGGATGGGGATCATCAGCCTTGACCTGGCAGAGGAGATGAGCATCTCCTCTGAAACAGCTTTGATTGAGAGACCTGATTCACAAATTTCACAATTCAATATCCCTCCCACCTACCTCCTCACACTCACACCAGGTTATATGAGCACATACTAAACTTAAGAGGCAAGCCTTCAGTAAATTGCTGGTGAAATTGAAAAAAAAAAAAAAAAGAAAGGGGGGTTCTAGTCCCTAAAATGTTAACAAAAGGTGAAATCATTAGAAAGCTGAGAGAGCTGCAAGATCCTATTCTGTTAAAAACGTTACCAGGTGAGCCTGTTTGGTTTATTGCAGGATTGCAGAAGAAAAATTGGTGTATTAGCAGTAGGGGCTGGAAAGGAGACACAAATAAGAAACAATCATTTTTGCCCAGAGGTAAGAAAGTCTAGGGTGTATGAGATCATTTTATTGAGTTCCATTATTCTAACTAAAGTACTAATTTGGGGACCCACAGTGCTAGAGAAACATTGTGTTGGAAAATGCCTGTCTGTGACTTTTCAAAGTTCATCCTCAAGGAGAAAACTGATTTTCTGTGCATCATTCTTGGAGAAATGAAGCTGCCTAAAGCATTTTATGTTCCCACCATTAACACCCCATATGCTTATACTGGCACATGTTCAAACTGTCATTCTCTGTTGTACATGCTGCTCACAGAAGAAAAAATTTTCAAAAAGGCATTTAACATATTTTAGCTTTGACCACATTTTAGCAGGTGTAATAAAAATTAAGAGAAAGTTGCAGGTACCATAATGTTCCCAAAATGTAGCAAATATTCTGCTTAAGAACTGTTGCTCAACAGTAATTCCAGGATGGCCCTATTCTGAAAATCAGCCTCTAATATGTGTAGTTTGTCACAGTGTGAATGCTGCCTACCCAACTGTGCATGTGCCTGTTTTTCTGGTGCTCTTTTGGACATATCAAAACATATCACTGGTGAAAAATATGAAAAGAGGAGACTTTCCACTTAGACGTCAAAATAAACAACCAAACAACGACAAGAAAAACTCTCTTTTTTTTTTTTTTTTTTTTAAATTCAGATCCCAAAATGTGTAGGTTTGGTTTTGGTCAAATACATTAAAGTTATTCAATCCATTTACATACTTCTAAAGATTATTTTTAAAGCAGAAATTTTTCTATTAAAAGTAATTTTGAAACATTGAATATTTTTTTCATATACTTCCAAATTCTTCCCCTTATTACCAGCAGCATTGTTATCTGAATGCAATGTACTGCCCGTGTTCTTTCTCCACAAAATCCCATGAATATTTATGCATAGCTAGTTCTAGATTTATTCTAAAAAATCTTCGTTTTCTCATATTGTCACAGTTTACCATAGAGCCATACATTACATATGTACCATTTCTGTGTCTGTACAGATAATAAATCTATGATACCTTAAATAAGGTTTGAACATTTCTGCTGAAACCAAAATTTAAAGCTGTGGTATTTAACTAAATGTTATAATAGAGCATTGAAGCCCTTCCTACCTGACCAAAAAAAAAAAAAAAAAAAAAAAAAAAAAGAAAGAAAAAAAGAAGGGCTTGTGCTTGCAGAGCTACACAGGACAATCCCGTGGAGAGGGAAATTAGAATGAAAGGTTCTGCCTCAAACCTCACTGAAAACACTGGGATATTCCAAAACATCTCTTCTTATCTGCAAAGCAGGTGGTGTTTTAACAGTTTCCGTATTCCCCACTGGTGTGTTTTCCACATATAGCTTCCAATGATAAATTGCATTTCATTGGCCGAGTTATTTCACAAAGCAGAGCACTAAAGGAAGATTTCTGAACAAGATGAGCCCGTATAAACAGTCTGCCTTCATGGCACTCGTGTGGAGCCTCTCTCTGCTCATCATTTTGTTTATCCACATTCTGTACATGGCAATCCATCAGCGAATGCTGCATAGGAAGACTCCAAAACAGAAACAGCAGTACCCTGTTTACTGCAGAGTCAAACTTTGGCAAATAAGCCCCACCAGGCTTCTCTTGGAAAAGCTATCAGAATTACTTCTGTTTTCTTGCTCGAGATGAAAAGCCCCCTATTGGCTGCCAATATTTGTATATTTTTACATTTGGATTATCCGTGCGGGATTCAGTAGGCAGAGTTGGTCCAGGAGAAATAACAGATTTGTGTGCCCAGAAACACACATTTGGAGCACTGATAGCCTTTTTCTACACTACTGTGGGAACTTTCCTGAGAAAGGAGGTCCTAGAAATGCTGCAAAGATTTCATAAGTATAATGCTCCCTGTGGAAGGGTAAAGGCTGTAAAGATTGGGAAGGTCTGCATATCTGTATCCCATGGTTTCAAAGGATCCAGTCACAGCCTGCTGGGTCTGAGACTGTGCTCATTGTCTGCCTTTCAAGATGGCATTGCTGGGTCTTCCCAGCAAATATTCCCTACATCACACCAGTGCTGCTGCCTGCCCTTCAGTCAGCTCAGGCAGGAAAAGATGCTGCTGGAGATGCAAATGCTTAACAAGGGCTTTAACTCTCAGCATTGCTCTGTCAGCCATCCTCTGACAGGCTGTGAGGCACAGAGTGGGGAACTGGGGCTGAGTAGGACACTCCATGCTCTTCTCATCTGTTTGTGTCCCTGCTTCAGCTGAGTTTGCTCATATTTGATGTTTTACTGACAGGGAGGATTGTGCTGCACTCAGAGACAGACAAGCTACCTGGCTCATGCTGCCGGAAAGCCCCAGGAGGAAAGTGGGAAAAAATTACCAATAAAAATCCAGCAAAAAAGCTGAGTTTTCATTCTGATTTGACATTAATTAAGTCTAGTCTTACAAGATTGGTCTAACTAGACAAGTGCAGCAGAAATTTACCCTGTGCTCAGTTGAAGGACCAGGACATCAAAGTCCTAGCTGTGAGGGACAGTTTTCCCTTAAGTAAATTATCACGGATTTGAAAGGCCAGCTGATGTCAGTAAGAATTGATAGGCCTGGCCCTATTGATATTCTCTGAATGCTTTTGACATGATTAAGATTTTCATGTTATCGTTTGATCAATTGATTGATGCATACACACATATTTTCTTCCCAAGAGAAAATGAGATAATAAAGAATTACTGGTGATTGATTGATTACACATCTTTTTTAAACCAGAAATTTTTATCAAGCACTTAGAGATGAATATAAGCCAACAGTAGTAATAAACAGTCTTCATGAAAAGTGTGTTGCTGGAAATGCACTTAACTTATCAACACTATCATATCTAATTCTTAGCAATGCTATTTAGATTATTATACATACTCTGGACAACATATTACATTAGATTAGATGCTCAGAGAGACTTTTATAATAAATGGATGACAGCAGAATTTCCATTTTAACATAAAGACTTATTGCTTGGCATTCAGATGGATTCTGTAATCCCAAGCTAATTGTTATACATTGAATTACCACATTTAATCATTAATGCTGCAAGGAGGCAGACATAAACAGATCATTGAGACTGGGATATGACTGTGGATTATTAACACTACTATCCATTTTATTTTTCTGGATGTGTCTTTCAGTGTTGGTGCAGTGTATGCTATACAGAAAGAGTATTTTATTTCTACGCTGCAGTACAAGATATCCCAGAGCCCCAGGCTGGGTGAGGCTGGAGGGCCCCAGGGGCTCCTCTGGTGCCACCCCCTGCTCCAGCAGGGCCATCCCAGAGCACAGGGCACAGCAGTGTGTCCGTGTGCCTCTGCAATGTCCCCAGGGAGGAGACCCCACAGCCTCTGTGCCCCATCTGCTCAGGGCTGGCACTGCCCAGGGCAGAAGCTGTGCCTCCTGTGCAGGGGCAGCTTCTGGGCTCAGTCCCTGGCTCTGGGGCCATTGCTGGGCCTGGAGCAGAGCCTGGGCCCTGCCCTGCCCCTCCTGCACACAGGGACACACAGGGACACACAGGGATGGACAGGGACACCCAGGGACACCTGGGGCTCAGGGCCCCTCTCAGCTGGGGCTCCTCTCCAGGCTGAACAGCCCCAGCTCCCTCAGCCTTTCCTGGGCACAGAGATGCTCCAGCCCTCCCTCAGCTCCAGGAGCTCCTGTCCCTGCTGTGCTGAGGATCCAGAGCTGGACAGAGCACCCAGAGGTGCCTCCAGGGCTGGGCACAGGGACAGGATCCCTCCCTGACCTGCTGCCACGGCTCTTCCATCCCTCTCTGTGCTGGTCAAAGCAGGAACAAGAAGCCTGCTTGGTGGCCTGAGCTTGTGTCCCTGCTTCTCTGTCCTTACAGGATTTTTGTCACCTCTTCCCCTTTCTGTGCCAGGTGGGACACAGACCTGCCCAGGCTACATCTATCATGAACTGATGAAGTCTTTTAAAATCTCCCTCCTGGTAATGAATCTGCAATTTTAGTTCTAAATCACTACATACATGTGGCTGTAGGACTGTCCATTTTATTTGTTGAAGTTTTTAGGTTATTTCCAGTTCTAGTTGTTCTGAAGACTTTTCCACTTATCTGTACAGTAATTTTTTGTCACAACAGGATACATTTGCCTCATACCTGTTCAGTGGTTTCAGATGCCTGTTCAATGAATTTATATCACATAACTTCAGCAGATTTAAGACTTCTCACTCTGTTTTGAGGAAGTACTTGGCTTTTCTTATAAACCTGCAATTTTCAGTTTGAAGAAACACTTATACCTTCAGGGAGCATTGTATTCTTTTTTTCCCAGTGCCTTTTAAATTTGTTTACTTTCTCAAGTACCAACAAAAACATGCTGTAGTATTGTAACTGTCTCTTGTCATATCCAAAGAATATATTTTTACCAGGAAAGAGCTTTAGTTTACTATGGAAATGTAATATGGTATAATTTATCCAATCTATGTTCAAAATCCAGAAACATTATAGTAAAAAAAAATCCCTTAGAAAAAAAAAATAAAGTAGAATTGCAATAAACTGTTCTTCATTCATTTGTACTCCAAGAAGCCTCTTTTAAATCACCTAATAAATCCAGGACCAACCATATCTTCATTTGCTCATTAGGTCCTCAGTTTAAAAGAAGGGAAAAAATCAATACTTGTTCCTGTCTCATTTCTGAAGAATGGCACTGAGCCATTTGAGGTCTGGAATGCCTTCAAGTGAGTGACATGGTCAGATAAAGTTCAAAACCTCAATATCACCTCAGCTCATTTTGTACATCAGTCACAGGATTCTGATTTTTGATGGAATCAGAATTAAAGCAGAGGGAGAGAGGGAGGGACACACTGTGCCACAGAAGAATGGATATACTTTGGAGAAGGGAAAAATTCTTGCCATTCTTTAGCTAAATTCTATCACCAAATGAAATCTTAATTCTTCTTAGAATTCATTTTTACTGCTATAGCTCTTTGGATGGTCAGATTACAAATATAAGGTAGATATAAAGATTGCACTTAGGTGAAATAGATGAGATCTATTAAAGATGCAAATCAGCTTAAAATACAGGAAAATTTTAGATATGGCACTTGTATAATTTTCTAAGGATTTATTTTTACTGCTTTCAACTGCATATATTTTACTGTGAGAGTGCAGAGGAAGGAGGTAATAGTGCTTTACTGCTTTTCCAGAATCAGTGCTCTCTCAAGCAGTGTCAGAAAAGCCCTATTCTGGTGTCTTGTTTAAAAAAAACATGTTGACAAACAGAAAGGGCATTCAGGACTGAGCCTTGGGAAGGCTGATCAATGAAAAAAGGCTTAAATAAATAAATATGTATGGCTTATCTAAAAGGTGACTTTTACAAAACTTTGTATCACATCACTGTTAAACCTGATTCTTAGTTGATTCTGGGAGGAAATGTAGCCAAACCAGAAAAAGCTGCTAAAAGAATTTAAAATTCAATTACCTAACTCTATAACTATATATATCACAGTAGAATCTTTCTTGTTCCAAATAGTCATAGAAAGACAAACTTCTTGTAAACAAGTCATGTAATAATATTATGTAGATATTTACCACTGCAAAACATAGGTACTGAACAATTTAATAGGATTTCTAGCACATACAAGTACCAAACAAATGGACTAAATCATTAATAGGGTATAATGAGGGCGAAATTAAGGCACAATCAGGCCCAGGCTTCTGCATTGTGGAGTTTGACTCTTTTCCAGATGGGACAGTTCTCATGGATAATGTCAGAAGGGCACTTCCAAAACCAAACTGCCAACATTATTGTGAAAAGGAGGATTTTTAAATTCTTCTCTTCAATGCCTTGGTATTTTTTTTTTGAGGAAAGGTATGAACTGGAAAATATATACAGGAAATTGTGCTCTAGCATCACATCTTCAAACATTTAAGAGAGGCATAAAAAGCAGGTTATGGACTGCAGGTATCAGGATCCTTTGGAAACCTGTTCTCTCTTCCCCCCTCCTTTGCAGCTACGATCCTCTCAGAAGGCAGAATTCCTGTTCCCTGCCCAGCACCCCGTGGGTCTGGGAGCAGCAGTTTCCCAGTTTTGCTGTTCCCTGGGTGGGAGGGTGAGGCTGTGGTGCTCCGTGGGCTCAGTGTCACCTTTGTCCCTGTCACCGTGGCCTGGCATCGCTTCCCCACAGACACGGTGCCTCGAGGGTCAGGCAGGTGACATGCTGGGGCTCTCTGGGACAAACTGCCTCAATCCAAGCCCTCTCAGTCCGGGCTTCCAAAAACTGCAGCTCACATTTACTGTGCTAAATCTACTTTCTTCCTATAAATTTCTTTGTCTGCAGAATTTGCTGCCTGCTGCAAATGAACCCTGGGGAAAGAAGCAGCATTTTTCTATAGGTACAGCTTTGACTAATGCCACCTTGGGTCCCAAATTCTAACTTGTCACCACCCTGCCTGCTGGTGCAGGTGCTCAGCAGACAGACACATGGTGCCTCTTACAGAGGATTAAAATGCCTATCTCTGAGAGACAAAAAGGGAATACTTTAATGTTTAATATTAAATCTTTCTTCTAACTGGAGCAAAGCTATAAAAACAACAATAATAACAGACTCCTAGAGGAGCTGAGATTCAGTCTTTATCTGACAGAGGAGAATATGCAATTATAAAACTATCAAAGCCCTAAAAATATAAATATAATTAAGAATAAAGATACACAGAGAAAAATAGTGATGTAAACACTTCACATATTTAAGATAACTGTGTAATATTCTAATATCATAGAATCATAAAATAATATGAAGGCAAACACTCTGCCATAGTAAAAATGTGATCCCACAACTCCCAGTTTGCATGCAAAAACCGCAGAATCTCAGATATTTCACCTCTGTTGTGTTGCTCTCTCCAGTCAACATCCACCTAGGAAAAGACTTCACTAAGATTCACACAGAATTTTAACACCCACATTTGCAACAGGGGCTCAGACTTAAGGCCTGAGAAAAGGAGCATTTGCAAGGCTGATGTGAGGAGGTAAAGCCAGAAATCCTCCCTCTCAGCGGGCTGATGTGCTATTAATATCTCACGAGGTAAATCATATTAATAGGTGAAAAATGCTGCTGTGAAAATTGTAAAGGCAGTTTCATGTGGCCAATGCACCCACCCAAAGGAGTTCAGTTGCATCAGTCCTAGGACCAGCAGGATGGGAAAGGGCCAGCAGAAATTAGATAATGTTGCTTTATTTATCAGGGAGTGTTGCCTTCTCTTTCCTCAATTCTCCATCCTCACAGAATTCTCTGGTAATTCCCGTTGGGCACAGCGCTTCTTCAGTTTCAATTGTTGTTTCTCCTAAGTTCTGTGACACTGAATCAAGTGACTTTTCTCCAATCCCTTTATTCTTCCCACAGCTGTGTGTTGTGCACTGCAATGCAGTAAAGTCTCCATCTCCTGCTTTGCAAGATTTCCAGGTCTCTAATGACTGAGCCTTTGTTTTCACTGTCATTTCCAGGGCTCTGTGCCTTCAGGATTAAATCTAGGAGTTCTTTTCTTTATCAATTATTGTATTGTTCTCCTCCAATTTAAAAGAGCTATTGATACTTGCTATTTTGCATGAAATAGTAACCTTTTTACAATTTTTTCTTCTCTTTTTTGTTACTTTTAGCATTTTCAGCATCTCCTTCCCATCTGCAAGGTTCTGGCAGTATCCTGTGCTGTAGCAAATGTTCTTGATAACAAAAAATAACAAAAAATGGTGTCCTGCTCACTTTATCCATCAGTTTTATACTCTCTTTGTTCATCACATATCTTCACTATTGAGATTCTAACTAATTTTTTTTCCCCTTTTCCAACATAGTGATAATTACCTTCTAATTTTCTTTTGGCCCTCCTGTGAGTTTTTATTTTCTACTAAAGCTTGTGCCACACACACTTTTAAAAACTTTAAAAAATAATTCTCTAAAGTTTTTCTCGCTACTTTGTGCAGTGGAGTTGCAACATATATATGTAAAAATAATAATTTCCTTTTTGGCTGCTACAATCTCACTTAATTGTACCTAACATTCAGGCTTTCCAGATTTTCCTCTCAGAACTTCAAGCTTTATACCTTTGGCTTTTACCATGCAAAACAGACAGATGAATTTTCTTCTCCTTCTAAAGAATTTGAATGTATTTAAAATCATCAGCTATGGATTGGTGTCTATCTCATGGGTTTAGGGATGCAAAACTTTGAGAGGGTAGAATTTTAGTAAGTCCCAAAGAAAATCTACAACCAAGAAGTAGTAAAAAGCTCCTCCTTCATTAGCCATATCAGCTAATGTGATGGGCTCAATTCTATGATTTTTCAGGTCTGTTCCCTTCCAGACTCATAAGGCATCACACAGTGCCTTTTCTTTGTGTATGAAGTAGGTTTATAGCCTCCATCAGCTTTTTGAAAACCAAAATTTAATATCATTATTGTAATCTTATATTTCTCTAATTATTCGAAGCTATCTGGAAGCTCTCCTTGGTTTATTTTAATAGCCACCTTTGTAACAATACTGAATATAACAACAGTAACACACTTCCTGGGGTTTGCAAATACAGTTAAATAACATTCTTATTGATCAAAACCAGAGGGAAATGACTTAAGTCCCCAACTTTCCATATTAGACAAGTCGGTAGCAGCTGAATGGGTGGTATGAGAGTTTGACATACTCAAAAATTTCAGTGATTCTAGGAAAGAAGCAGATAAAAATTTTGATGGAGGAAAATGCAATGGAGGGAGACAAAGAATTATGATAACTTTATGGCAAAGGCTTATTTTTTTTTTTTAATATATGTAGGACAGAATACCTGGTCTACCTCCCCTTTCTCTTTCACTCTTCAAACAATAATTTTTAAGGAAAATGCTTGTTCAAAATGGTACCAAATGCACTTTTTCAGCAAAACTCCAAGTGACAAGGTTTCAGAAGGGCAACAGCAAGCTGTCAGTAAAAGGATAGGACAATTAGGTGGAAATGCTACTTCATGTCAGCTTCTGGTACAACTAATGACATTTTGCACTTAAAAAAGATGCAGCTGAATTCTGAGTGACACTGGCTGTGGATACAAGCTGGCATCATTCCACAGACTTCAGAGAGCTGCAGCACCTAAACCCAGCAGGCAATGAGGTAACCAGTCATAAATTGTCCATGGGATTTTTTCATGGCTTGTAAAAAACTGTTCTGCTGCTTGGGCTAACATTTTATTTAAGCTCTGTATGAGAGCAGAAGCAGAAATTCAGTTCAGCTCTCACTGACCCTCAGACTCAGGGGTTTGACCAGCCTTATGGTTAAAGTGTTTACAAGTCAGTTGTGATTTTCCTAAAAGGAGTGTTAAGTATAAAAAGATAAACAATAGTTGGCTCTAAAATTGCTGTCTAGAAATCTGTCACTTAAACCCCAGAAACCTGAACTTCAGGGGGATCTTGCTGTTTGACCTTGAAGCTTTTTAGTCACCCCTGGATAAGGCCCCAGATTACATCACTCTTGACAGGCCTGACACCTAAACTCAGCTGAGATCCAGTCTAGGTTCTACGCCATATATTTTCCTCCCTCAGGAGTTGTTTATTTTTTAACTTGCCTATGATTCCAGACTGGAAACTGCTTCTAACCAGTGTCTTTTTCCTTGAAAACCTGGCTGCTGTTGTCCAAGCCTGCAGCTTCATTTTTTACCACAGCTTAGTTTAATTATGAGCCTATTTAGCCTAAGTGTGATCCCTGGCTGGAGGGCTGGCGAGTTCCTTCTCCTCGCAGTTAAAGTACTCATTTATAAGTAGGTCTGTACTTACCTTCCTTTTCTATAGAAAATAGAACTGAATTTTGTATTCTACAGGAATTGCATTCAAAAACAGAAAGGAGAAGCAGGCCTTGGATCAGGGACCAAATGTAATGAGCACCTTGAACACTGAACTGCCGAGCTATCCATCCTTCCTGACCTTGTGAGGTTTGAGCTTTTTTCCTGCACAAAGGTACTGCTCTGAGAGAACAGCAACATTCCCCACCTCCTGAGTAGCCTTGTTTCTTGCAAGCCTTATGTTTTGGGCACTCATCTGGAAGATAAAAGGTTAGGTTTGAAGTTCAGACAAGAGGGAATTGAATCTGTGCTTGCCTTTTACAGGGCAAGCATTCTTACCACTTGGCTATTGTGCAGGAAAGAAAGACTCGGTGTCTCCTTCTTCAGCGACACTCTGAAAGGAAAACAGGAGCAGTGCTCAAAGGGACTGTGCTCCTGCTTCCAGCAAGGGAGGCTTGCTGAGGAGCTGAGCTTCTCAGAGACCACTCAGACCCACAGTAGATGAATATTTAGTTGTTTAGCTTGCTGTTGGGTAGCTGGAGCTTCACTAAAGGAGGAATCCTGTTCAGCCTGTTGGCTACTTCAGTCCCCATGTGCCAAGGTATCCCTCCCTCAGGCTGTGGAGGAGCTCCTGGGGAAGTAGGAGCCCTCTTCCCTAAGCCAAGCATTCCACTCCATGGATCAGGAGCTTGGAAAAGAGCCACTTCAGCTCCAAACACTCGCACCCCACCCTGTCACTCATCACGAGATCACAGTTCAGAACTGGGACTTCCTGCATTTTCTTGGTTCATTTGGGTTTTTTGCTTGGTTTGTTTTGGGTTTTATAGTCCTTGCAATATGATTGTAAATTTTTTTTTTCTTTCTAAAATAATAGGATTTAGGTTTACAAAAGGGAAGGTGTCTTCATCTGCTGTAGTTCAACATATGCAAGACCCAAAAAGTTTTTGGACAAAACCCCTCACTATGCCCAGAGATGTAGGAAGTGGTAGAGGCACCTGTGAGACAGAACCAAGAGTTATTTTTATAAAATATGACATGGTATGTTTATTGAAAAGCACCTCCACCTCATGAATATTCCAGGAAGCTTTGACCCTTTCAAAATTTCCTCTAGTGATGAAAAAATGCCATTTTTGTGGGCTACTTTGTTTTGATACCTGCAATACTTAAATGACAGCTAGGAAAGCATAGCGACACGTACAGCACTAACTACTGATGGCACTGATGACAGAAATAGGCAAATGCCTGACTTATTCATTTATTTTTCAACTTTTCTTTTCTAAGGTATCCAAACATATTCAGATATTCTCAGCACTTCTGAACTAGAGCATAAGGATAATGTGAAGTAATGACTACTGCCTAAAGAGCTGGAAAATATTTCTGATTTTTATTTACTTCTTTTAACTGCAGGAAAAGTTCAGATTCGGCTGTTAGACTGAAAAAGATCTTATTTGGACAACCAGGCAGAGCTGTCAGTTAACATAAATGTTTGGATTAAGTGAAGAAATTTCATAGGTTATTATGGCCTGAAAGACACCCACTGCATTTGTGAATGGCTGAGATCCATGGTCCCAGACAAAGGAGGAAAAAAAGCTTACTCAGTTTCCTTAAAATCTGACAATATAAATACAAATATACAGGCAAGATGGAACTTATCTTTTGCTTTAAGTCTTCTCCTCCAAAAAAACAAGCCTGGCAATGAGGATAACAATGTGCAAAGATACCTGAACACTCAGCATAGACATAGACCCTTGGTACTTTCTACAAAATCCTGGCCAGACTTTGTAATACATAAGCATAAGTTCCAAAAGAACATCAGAAAAGCAAAAGCTTTATGTGCTGTTCTGGAATCCAGAAAAAAAAAAATGCATAGCCTTAGGCATTGTATTTAAATGAGCCTTCCAAGATCCTCATGAATGTTAGCTCAGACAGAGTTTATCTACCAGGGGGAAACCAGAGATTCAGCTTCACTGCCAACTTTCTTAATAAACATGAGCCACTGGCATTGTCCAAAATAGAGCAGATAAGCAGAAGCTGCACATCCCACTCATTACTATGCTATATTAAAGCTTAGCACAGTGGAGGGAACAACATTTCAGAAGTTATTTACAGGGATATGAACAATTTAGTTTCTAAACAATTGAGCAATAAGTATCCTTATCCAGGAGATTAAAAAAAAAAAAAAAGTCTTTACAAAAAAGTCAAATCAGATTTTTTCTCAAGCACTGATTACCAAAGAAATGTTAGTGCTTTGGGTGTGTTTAGTAGGTTATTTATTTGCTTCTATTTCAATTAGTGCTCTGTGTGCATGTTAGAGAAAGGCTACTACTTTAAGACAACACAGTGTCTGACCAGCATTCCATCTGATGTGGAAAAAAAGCACTTGGATGCAGTAGGAATGCTAAAATTTTCTTGGGGTTTACCCTTTTCATAGCACCAATTCACACCATTTTCAGCTTGTGGCAGCAAAACGGTACCAGGATTAATTGCAGTCATTTCCTAATGCAGCAATTTTTGCTTTAGACACTCTGAGCTCAGAGTACTGACCTTTGAGAGGGACTCAGAACCTGAAGGTCCTGCTGGGTTCCCTGCCAAGGTGTTGGGACAGGCTGGGCACTGAAATCCCGTCAATCTTAGTGGAGATGTGCACCAGATTCCCCAGAGTGACCCATGTGCTCCCCACTCACCCCAGCTGGAGAAGGGCCCCACTGCCAGGTCCCCTGGAAGGAGGAATCATTTTTCTTGGTGTCTGCTGCAAAATCCAAGGCTTTGGCATCATTGGCAGGTTGCCTTTTACCTCCCAGCTGTCTGTGAAACACCTGTGTAATTTGTGAGCCTCATCTTCAGGTCTGTTACACCCCAAAATCACTCCAAAAATCACCTTCCTCAGAATCACAGAATCACTGAGGTTGGAAACGACCCCCAAGGTCCTCAAATGCAGCCTCTGACCAAACACCTCCATTTCCCTCTGCAGCCTAAACGAAAAGAGTGCCAGGGCTGAGCCTGTAGAGGGTAACGAGGCCTTTCCCCATGATCCACAGCCTGTGCTCCCAGAATTCAGAGGTGTTTTGGAAGAGGCAGGTGTTTCAAACCTCACTTTATAGCTTTATTTAGCCTAATTGTCTGTTCATATATGTTAATGGTAGTTTTCTTCACTCAGATCCAGAAATTAGGTTGTAATAAATATCAATATTTTTAAAAATCTGGTATATTGGCTCAGTATTTGGTCTTCACCCAACCAATGACACATCCCACCAACACTGCAGTTTCCTCTACAGTTCAGTGAAGTGTAGAGGTGTGCATTTTCAAATAGATTCTCTTTTTTTGTCCATGAAAACTTCCAGGAAAGCAGCACGTCTTTGATTTATAATTTTTTACACATCAAAATAAACCAGCAGTATTTCTTTTTGTGTCCAGTAAGCTGAAAGGGCGGAGTTTTAGGAGGCAGTTATTTAGAAGACCTGAAATATCTTGAAAAGATGGTAAGTAAATGATATATTTTGGCAATAAAAGTGTGTTGATGACATGGTGAAAGTCCTGAAAATAGTAACAGCAACAATATTTTTCAGATCTTTACTCATGCACAGTCTCTTAATTTTTCATGGAAAATATATTTGAATTCTTTAAAGTCATTGAGCTATTTATTTTTCTTAGAGGAGACTCTAATATGGATCCTCTGATCTCTGCTAATTCTATTTTTTTTCCTAAATGAGAAAATAAATGACAAAAAAGAAATGACACAAATCTGAAAATTTGTGAAAATTCAATAAGCTTTACTTTTTTCCTATTTCTTACCTTCATTGGATATCTTTTCATCTACCCACTAATCTAACTTTCTTTACATTTTGTTTTTACTTAAATAAACATTAAGCATACTTGCCTACAGTAAGCTCTCTTGTTTTATTCTCTTTGCTCTCCTTTCCTGTACAATAAGTCCATTAATTTTTAATACTTTATTTTCTGAGTTTTCTCTTTTGTTATTTGATGCTTAATGAATTCTCTCTTAAGCTTCCAATATCTATGCTTATTTATTATAGATGTATTGTACAGAAACATTTTTACTGTGATTTGATTTTTCATCAGAAGACCTTGAAGTTCACTTTATATAGGAGTAATGACAAAAAAAATCCTTGGGAAATAATCCACTGAAAATAAATATAGATAATTCAGGAGAGAGGAAAGAAACCCAAACCAAAAAAACAAGGAATAACAATGACAGTAAACTGGCAAAATATTTTGGAAATAAATCCATTATAAAAGACAACCTACATTCAACATGGCATTCTTATGTGTTTTGGTTTTTTTGGGGGGGGTTTTGAGTGGATTTTTTTTGTTTGGTTTGGTTTGGTTTTGGTTTTTGGTGTTTTTTTTATTTTTGGGTTTTTTTGGTGGGGTTTTTTGGGTTTGTTTTTGTTTTTGTTTGGTTTGGTTTGGTTTGGTTTGGTTTGGTTTGGTTGGTTGGTTGTTTTTTTTTTTGGTTGGATTTCAGGATAAGTTGCTTAATTTTTTTTTAAGACAAAAATTTTCATGGAGATTGTGTCAATGAAAGGAAAGTAATTTTCTACATTTATAGTTACATCAGGAAAAGAGAAAAGGTGTCGGGGTCAGTGGGACTACAGAGCATCACTCTTGTATCCGTTCAGCTTAGATAGAATGTAATTAATGAGAGAGCTGAGGAAGAAAAGAGCTCCAGGCAGTTCAGGAAACACTGATCAGAGAGCTGATCCTGACACACAAGTGAGGGAAAAAGTCTGGAGTGCTCCTTTGGTGCCTGGGCTCCCTAATCCCCTTTTCCCTTGGTTTCTGGCTGTGTGTGCTCAAGTGGGGATGAAAGAAGATGCAGCCAGGTATTTTGATCCAAAGATTAGATTTTGGGAAATTTAAATGTTGAAATACTTTAAAACTTCTATAATTATCACAAAATCCTAAATATGAAATACAGCAGTGGTTCCAGATGCTTCCTGGTAGAGAATGTTTCTTAAATAAATATTTAGTCCTGGTTTTTAAATGGCAGTGCTTTAATAACAATTCCAACCCAGGCAGTGCAGCTCTGATTTTAGATGATCTTGGACAAGTTACTCAGCTATTCTTAATTTCTGTGCCTTCCCAGCTTAGTGAGGGATTGTCAGGATGAATTCATTGATTAAGATCATTAAAATGAGGCCCCATAGACTGATTTTAGGCAGAGTCATGGGCTAGAGTAGTTTTCAGAAGAGTAACAATAATGTTAAAAGATGTCAGCAGTGTTTTTAACTGGGCCAGAAATAAACAAACAATGAATAAAGAGAGTTGGGAAACACTTGAAGAAGCTGAAAGTTTTAAACCAGAAACTTACCTGCTGATTTATACCAGTTCTTCCAGAACTCTTGAGTATAACTTGAAAACTTCTCGCATGTTTTCTGAATAATGGGGCAGAATGAACCATGCTGTAAACAATTAAAAGAATGTTTTTTATAATTTTTGTCAGGGCCAGCTTTTTTTTTTTTTTTTTGAATACTGCTATGGAATAGGTACTTACCTGATTTTGTAAAACAGTATTGGGTATTTCAGAGATGTTCTGATGGAAACAAAACAACTGCTTCTTTCTTACCAGAAATCAGGAAAACGTCAATGTTTTCATTTGCTGAAGCTGTTATATTAACTGGAATGGATTCATGTCCTCCTGAGCATCAGTCTGAGTTCTGGCTGCAAACAGATGCAGAAACCTCAGGGGAGAACTCAGCTGGAAGAGCTCCATCCGTTTTGAAGCTCTAGCCAGAAACCCACCCTGGGTCCCACCTTGCTCAGAGCACACAGCCAGCTCTGTCACACGAGAGCACATCTGTGCCCTTCCCAGCCCTCCTCCAGCCTGCCTCTGGATTTTCTGTTTGCAACACAATTCTACGTGAGGAGAATTCCATCTGGATTGGAGTATGACTGCCCAGCTAAGTACCAGGCAATAACTGGTGAGAGTCATTTTACCAGTGAAGCAGGAGACAGCTGTGCATCCTCTGCATCTTATTTATAACACACCCCTTGTGCTCTTTGTACTCACTCTGAAGAGTCAGGAGAAAAATTGGGGTATTTATACAAACCTGCCCCAAAGGGACAATACTTGAAGAGATTATTCCATTCCTCTTTCACTTCTCCTTAATTTCTGGGAGTTAATTGTAACCAATGCAGTCTAGATATGGGAGAGAGATGGGAATCTGGATGAAGTAAATAAACCTCTTCCTCTAAACTTGGGTTTCTCTTGCATCTTAGGTTTTGTTGCCTCCTAAAAAAGCCTCTCAAACTTGTGATAAATTGCATATAATGATTGAGACAGATACTTCTCTGTAAATACATCTGACTGTTCTGTGTGCACAAGTGTGATTTTTCATACTTAATGTGGGTCTTGTTTGTTTTCTCATGAAGGAGAAAGCTCATCCTAGAAATTAAAGTATTGGATTGAAACTAGAGTGTGATGAGCACTAACCTCAGCCTGGCTAAAATTTTCCCTGTAGCTGGAAGTCACACCAGGCCATGTGCTTCAAGCTGGCCAGCCTGTTCCTGTTCTTATTCTCCTGTGCCTTCACAGGAGTTGTTTCAGCTGAAAATTTCCAGCTGCCTTTGCAAACCCCTCGTGCCAACTCATGCTTTCAGTAGGAGCCTTCCTGAACCATAACTTCCCATCCCTACCTACACACCTAGCTCCAGTGCAGATTTTTACCATCAGAGAGTCAATGCAGTGAGACTGTATCACACCTTTCCTTCATGCCTTGTAAGCACTAATGCAGACATGCTCCTTTCAGAATCTGCTTTCCGTTAATGCCAGAGAGAGTGGAATTTAATGCCTGCGTAGCTGACGTTTTATACAATTTACATTCTATGGCTGGAAATGTTTCTTACCTCTTGGGTAAACATTATCAGGAATAAACCATCTTTTTCCTCCAGATAAGGTCATGGATGAGAAATGAACAGAAATGCTGTCAGGCCCCGAATCCATGTAACAGTTTTGACTAGTTGTTTTCTAACATGCTGCTTTGCCACACAACAAGACAACTCCTTTGCCAAATAGGAGAGAGTGTAACAGTTGTTACCTTTCAACAACTTTTCATTTTTGATCAAAAGATAAGGAGGTAATTTTTTTGAAATCTGTTAATCCGAAGAAGCTTAGCTGCTAATAGTTCCCAGAATCCTTTCGCTGTGTGTGCCATGTTCAGTCTTTGCAATGATCAAAAGTGAGGGAACTCTGCTGATCAAAACTAAAGGAACAAGTTATTTTGACACTTCAAGATAAACTTTGCTTTTTGCGCTGACGAAGATTCAGAAGTTGTACATCACCCCACAACAACTCAGTAAGTCTGCTAAAGAATGCAAATCTTCCACCTTGTAAAACATCCACAGGGAGAGAGGACTTGGTGTTCTCCTTCAGGAGAATGGGAATTCAAGTGCTGTAAATTATGTATAGCCAGAAAGTATGTAAGAAAAATATTTAATGTTTACATGTAATGTGGAAAAAGCAGAAATGTGAACCTTGCCTCTGGTAAATAGTAACTCTTGACAAAATAAATCTCCTAGTCACAGGCAGAGTTCGTGTTTGCCTTTTAATTTTTGCTAGGGAGCGAGGTAGATTGAAATAATCACTGAAGAATGACTACATGCTTGCAGAAAGGAGGATTTCTCTTCAGCCACTTCAAGAAGAGCAGTAGGTCTGTGCCTGCTGTAGCTGGAATTTGTTCAGTGTCACATAAGCCAAAGACATCCTCAGTAACACCTCTGCTCATGTATCACTTTGCGCTAAGGTTTTTCTCCATTTACCTACAGAGCCCTACCACAAGTGCTGCCTGCACTAACATGGTTCTGTTCATACACAACATATTAAATTCATTTTTTTTAATTCCCACAAACCCACTGGAAATATTTGACAGAAAATGCCTGCATGAAAAAAGCCTGTGACATTCCAGGCATATGAGGAAACCAGCCCTGACCTTTCCCTTTGTATAGGTCGATGAAGGTGAAGAGCAGCTCCATTTATATCAGATCTCCCACAGATACCAACTGTACATTAACCTATGGAGCTTCTGTGCTGAAAGACCAGTTAATTTGGGCAAATTTCTGAAGCCTTTCTGGTGCCAGCAGATAAGGGCTTCAGTTCACCTTTGGATTTATTTGTCTATCTTGGATGAGAGAATAAAGGTCCCTTGCAAGATGGAGATTACTGTCATAGCTTGGTGGTGGACCTTTAGCTTCTTAACACTGGAGGGGTTTCTTCTCCTTTGTTCTAGTGGAGAGATGGATCTGACAAGTAACAGAAAGGGGTTTTCCTTTTTAGTGCACTTTTTTTTTTTTTCTGGATCAGCAAGTACAACTGGCAACATGTTTATGTCAGTTTTTATTTCTAGGAAACTGTACGTGTGGGCTGACCAGAGCTGTTCATGAAATTACAGCCATTTCTGCAAAATATAATAAATAAATAAATAAAATGAAACCACTATGCCCTCATCTACATGTTTGAATCGTCTATCACTCACTTCATCGTGGCAATTCCTCTAAATGAAACTGTCCTCATTTCTGCTATTTGGACTTGCTGCTGTGGGTACTTAGCCAACATCCAGCAGAGCTACACTTAGGAGTGACTGTAGAGCTGTGTGTAATTTTGCTTCCAGTAGCTCAGCACTATCACGTTCTCTCCTGCCTCCTGTCCCTCTGCTCTTTCCAGTCCCATAATCACATTCTCTTGATTTTCAGCTCTGTGTGCCTGGAACGATTCTTCTGATCTCATATGCAGGCACCTTCTCTCTTCCTTTGAATTCCTTGCTGAAACATTTCTTCAGACAATTATTTCTACCCTTTATTTATAATCAGTGATCTCTCCTGAACTGTTGCCTCTTGTCTTGTCTTGTTTTTATCTCATATCAGGTTATAAGATCTTTGAATAAGGGAATATGTCTTGCTATGTCTTTGTAAAACGCTTTATAAACTTGCAGTGACAGCCACAATAATTCCTGGTACATTTCCACTCAGATCAAGGAATTACTACTTACTGATTCTGGGCAGCACATGCTCCCATGGGCTAGTGAATTCAGGTTTATCAGGGCACCAGACTATCCTGATAATTAAAATTTGCTATTGTGATGATCAGAAGTGGTGTTAGGGTTGCTCGCATTAATTCACCGCCACTCCTCCTGACCTGAATACGTCTGTCAGCGGCTGCGACCGAGCAGGGCGCGCTGCCTGCGCCGGCAGCGGGGCTGGGGAGCAGCACAGGGGGAGACAGAGGAGCCCACTGCCTCTGCCTGATTGTTAGACTTGCCTTTGCTTTTCTTTCTGCCCTGCCTTTTCATTGTACTTGAAAAATCATTTCTGTCAGATGTTAAGAAAGGCAAGGCTTCCATCTCCAGCTCCATGGCGAGGGAGCGGCACGGAAGCAACCAGAACTTCCTTCTGAGGCATCATTTTCTTTACAAAAATGCAGAGAGGCCAATTGTTTTCTGGGAATGAAAAGTTGAAGAGCTATCCTGCCATACAGCCTTAATGGCTGTATATGCTGCTTGTTTTATACTATTTATCAGAAATTCGAAGCTCATTTTTGTGCCTTGCCAGAGCACATTCAAGTCAGAGTTTCGCTACAGTTCCAAGGAGGGAGGCTAATAAATTACAATAAAGCATTATATTGTACCTCCAAGTTGTCAGTGACCGAATGCTTAAATTGCAGTAACTAGCAAGTGATATTTTTCTTGGTGGAAAACAAAGGAATTTTTCTCCCTGTATCGCAGTATGGGGTTTAGAGCAAATCATGGGATTCATTCAGTACTATAAATATAATCTGCTTGTAATATGTACTACAGTCCTCATTAAACTTTTAAGAATAGCTACAATATTTGCTGCAGAAACAGCCCTCTCCCCTCTAACTTTCATCTTATATCCATCAGCAGAAAGCTGAGCTGAATCTCTTCATAAAATGAATACATCCCTTCCATGTCCCTCCCTTGTCACCATTCTTAGTTTGCTACTCAGAAATAGAGCTGGGTCACTAATTCAGGAAACTCTGCATGCAGTACTGGTTTCCAAAAAGCTTTGCAAATTTTAATAGAGACCAGGGTACCTTCTCCATCACATTTGGCCCCATGGAAACTCATATCAAGTATTTCCTTGCAAACATATTAGCAGTGATTTGCAATAGTCCAATTTAGAGGTCACTTAAGCATGAAAACAGTGTACAAGAAAGTGTATAATGAAACAATATCAGTAATAGCATTTTTAAATGAACAATGTCAGTAATAGCATATTTTAAATGTTTCATTAAGTCTGAATTGTTATATTGCAGTACTGCTGTGAAATAGTTGCTATTTTCACTAAGATTCCTTTTATATCTGTACTACTGAGGCACAGAAACCAAAAGATGATAAAAGTCAAAATATTTTTATTAATCATGTGTTTTAGAATATTTGTATACTGGCTGACTCGGTTTATATGTCTTTATATAGTCAATAATCCTAGATTAGATCCAATTAATATAAATTCAGTGTGTTTTTTATGGAGGCAGTGTGAGGAGGAACATTTTGTAGTCTTGCATATTAAATTAAAACAATTAAAATACTTCTTTATTGCTTTCAGAAAACTATTATCCCAGCAACATAGATTGTCAGCGTCCTGATTTAAAGGCATGAAACAAACAAAAATTTCCATCGTAATCTATCAATTAATTTTGTTCTTGCTAAACAGGGCTGCCCTAGGCTGTGCTTTCAGTGTTGCCAAGTGGCACCAGGTCAGTCACTCCCTGGAGAAAACTGCAGTAGAGGTATGTGGCTCAAACACATTCCTCTTCTTAGGGCACAGGTGGTGGTGGGATAGAAGTGGGTATTTATTTGGGACAGTTCTTCCTAAAACCATGACAGCGAGAACTTCAGTTCTTTCTAAATTTACTTAGCTGAAGTGAGTTAGTGAGACAGAGCTAGGGCCAGAGCTAAACCCAAAATATTCTTGGCCTAGGTGGCACTGCCTTGTTTACACCAATACCCAAGTCAGCAGCACATCAGCTGGATTTAATTGTTGAGCAGCATAAACTGATCTCATTCCACCAACACACTATGGCCATGGAAGTTCCTACCAGCTGAGGATCTGGTCTTTCATTCTTTAATGAAACTGCAGATTATTCGAGAACACAGCAGTACTGAGACCTGGTTAAAAATTGTGTGGGTGATTTCTCGTGGTTTTTTTCCCCCCTTTTCTCCAGCAAAGGCCAATGCAACAAACCCCCTGAAAACTGATCTGACCTTTGGAAGCAGCAGTTTTGAATCTGTGAGCTTCTGAAAACTGGAATGGTTTTGGCTGAAAACCATTTCCAAGAGAAAAACCAAAAACAAATCCAAAGCTCTGGACTGCATATATTTCTATTATTCTCTTATAAGCAATAAATCCAAGGTAGATGGGAAGAGATGAATTCCCAGAGAGTTCAAGAACCAGCAGAGAGGCAGAACCTTGTCCTGGTTAGCTGGACTGGCTGAGGACCCACAGTCATGTTTTATAGGGCTCCTCACCATTTTAGCTCCTGGCTGAAGCCAGTGGTGGCCCAGGCAGTTCTGCCCTCAATCCCTCACGCAATGACAGAGCTTCAGAAAGAGAACAGAATACCTACATGAAGCAATGGAGATTTTGCTACATCATCTAATAAAAACACGTGCTGCTTCAGTGTCAGTTTACACTTTGCTGGCTCCAGATTCCACCTCATCAGATCAATTTTGCTTTCAGCCACCAGGACAGGGTAATCCCATAAGCACTGTCTCGACTGCAAGAGCTCTCTTGTCTTCTGATCATCTATTGCAGGTGATCAATCAGTTCAATCTGCCCGAATTGCTCTGATTTTACTTCAGTCTGGAGCTCTGCATTTCCTTCCTGAGGAAAGCACTGGCATAAAATGCCAGGAGGTTTGTGTGTGAAGCCAGAGTGTTCCTACTCAGCCTTTAGTCTCACCAGTTAGAGCTGTAGTTGGTCTTTGTTTCTTATGTAGTCAACTAAGCTTTAAAATACTAGCATGGTTCCAGCAAGAAAAAGAAATAATTAAATCAGCTGATACCTATCAATATACATTTCAACAGTCATTTCAGACTGCAAGATTCATCTTGTCCTTAAATCAATATTTGTGTGAAATATGAGCTTCCTAGAGGCTCTAAATCAAATAGGAATATCACCCACCCAGTGTCTTCAATTTTTAAATTAACTTCTGTGATTATGTGGCCTACATGTAAAATCAAAAGTTATTTAGGGATGTTTCTTGTGGGTTTTAGTCCACAAAACTGACCAGCATGGGAGAAAACAAGAAGTATCTAACAATTTAGCATTTTGGAGCTGTTTGCTTCATTGGACATGCCTTTTACTGTGTGTCTCTGACATGCAAGGTTAAAAAAAAGCAATACTGAAACTGTAAACCACTTCTCCTCTCATTCATGCCTAATTATACTGTCTGCTCATTGTACTCAGTATCTCAGAGGACCATGGATATTATTGGTGATTTATCCTCACCACATTGACAATGCTGGGGCATTACTGCAGAAAAGAAGCCAAATTCAACCTTCAGGTGATACCTCTTGAAATTGTGCGCTGGTTAGAATCCATCTAATGGACCTGTTTATGACACAATAATTCCTTTCCATTTGGGCTGCATCTGCTCAACTTATCAAATAATTTTTGAGGACTTAGTGTTTTATGTGGTTTAGTCCCCAGGAGCACAGAGCAGCACTGCCAGCTGAAGGTTACCATAGGGAGATACTAAAAAAATTGGATGTTTTTCTCTTCTGAGGGCGAAAGGAAATAATGCCAGTGACAGGCTGGAAGAGGATGGATATATTTGTAAACTGTGACAATAAAAGTTAACACTATAGCAGGAATAAATCAAGCATTCAAGCAGCAACTCTGGCAAATACACACTCCAGCAGGACTGCACTAGAAGAGTGAGCTTTCATATGACAATATCCAAGCCAAATTTAGAGGCTAAGGATGCTTTTGTTCCACCTGCCTGTACAAGACTAAAATATAATATTTATTGCTTGTATTGAGCTGCTTCTGCACATCTGCAGTAGGAAACTTCTCGATGCACTTTTGTAAATAATAGATTGCCTAAAGAGGCACAACAGAGGTGGAAGGTGTGATATGAATATGTATCCTTCAGAAATGGATAAATCAAGTTACCATTTTAAGGAAAGCTGGCAGGAAATAAGTGCAAGCAGCCTGTAGCTAAAACCTTGCTTTTTCTAGATGATCTGGTTTATGTTTGGGTAAAGTTTAAAGAGTATGTACAATTTTCTAAGATTTTCAGAGCACCTGGCTTAGCTGCTCCCAGTCCAGAAATCCCAGGCATATTTGCAGGGACTCTTGCAGAGCAGTGTAGAAGTTCAGAAAGCAGGCTCCAGGTCTGTGTGTTCGGATGCACTGATGTCTGCACCTCCCTGCACGTGTGGCTGCATCCCGAGGCAGTGGCAGGAGCATCCCACCCTTCCCAGGAACGCTGCACTTCGTGGGCAAACGCTGCACAGCACAAGGGCTGTCAGGAAAGTCCTCCACAGAAGAGGGTTTCAGTGTCTAAGTGAGGTAATAAGTTTTCCTAAGAGCTGGAGGCAGAGAAGTTAAGTCCGAGTTGAGGTCCCACACACAAACACATAATTTATAACACAATGGCAGGCTCATTCCCAAGGTCAGAATGGATTTAATCCATTCTGTTTCCCCCCTCACATCAGACCTTTCCCTTATCATTCTTATGGCTCCTGCTTTGCTGCTGCACAGTTACAAAATCCTGTTTATTGTTTATTTCTTTGCTTTGTTACCTGCCACGCTTTGATCTGGTTCCTCCTGAACAGAGCGTGGGTGTCCTTTCTAATCAGACCTTGCAAAGCCTTGTGCCACTTGGCTGAGACTTCACACTCAAGGCCTTTCACCTCAAAATGTCTGATCAGAGTTAATAGCAAAGGGACAACACTTGCTAGATATGTATGTCCTGCCACTAATGATGGTGGGGAGCTATTATATGGAGGGTCCTCTCTCTGATGCCCTTGATACATATATGACAGGAGTCATTTTCACTGCCAGCTTATCTTTCCACTGTCAGACTTTCAGCTTTAATAGGCTCATTAATCATCTGTGTCACTCACTTTCCACTCCTTCCCTGAAGCTGCTCAGCAAAAGTTCTGCTGCTCTGTTTTGCCAGTACCTCGGTGTTTTGACAAGGGGATGTAAATGCTGCTGTCGAGGGGCTGCTGAACCAGACAAAGGTTTAATTGGGTTCAATAAGCATCACAGTCTTTGGATGCTGATGAAGTGCAATAATGTGTTTGCCTTGGAGATGGACCCAGGGGAAAGCAGGTTCTGTTTATCATCTGGATCAGGCCTTTTCTTGGCCTGGCTCTTTCAGCTTCTTCTCCCCGAGCACCTTTCATTTCCCCTGAGTTAGCTGCCTGCACTATTTCATCCCAGTTTGACTACACTCATATAAGGTAGAGTCTGACTCCCTCAAGATTGATGTTCATGGATTTCCACCTTTAATTTTCATCCCTGTCTTCGCATTTGACCTAATATAAATATATTTACTGGTTCTCAGTTTTCTTTTCGCATTTGTAATCAATCATACTCGATGTATTACTTAATCCCAAGTCTGGTATTACTGATTCACTTTGTGGTGGAGCCATATGCTAATAGTCTTAGAACACAAATCAAACCAGCAGTGTTAGCATTTCCAGCTTCAACATTTTTGGAAGGTTTTAAGAATACCGATACTTTTACCCTCTTTTTGGAACTATTTTAATCTCATTTATCTTCTTTTACACCCTAGCTATTTACATTTCCGTTGTTTGGGGGTTTTTGGTTAATATTCTATTATTTTTTAACATTTTTTAAACATCTGATGAAGAATAAAAACCTTCTGAGCTTCATGGTCACCTTCTCAATTCTCCTTCTAACCCTTCTTCCTAACTCTGAAGCACGAAGCTTCAAAATAAAGAGAATATTGCATTGAAAAAGATCCCACTAGAAATCATTGATTGATTTTAAAGCATCACATCCTGTCAATTATTGCTCACATATGCTGAAATCTGGATGAGGACTGAAGGTCCTTAAGTCAGGCCTTGCAGTAGCCATATTTTAGTTACTGATCCCAGGCCTGGAGTAGAAATTTGAATGCCACAGCTCACAGGCATAACTTCACACAGAACACAGGATGACAGAAAGCTTTGGGTCCCCTCCAAAACAGCCACAACAAACTTCAGAGACCCAGAGAAACCTGGATAATCCTGAGTACAGAAAGTTTATTACAGGCTTTAAGGAGTTGAATTAATTTAGGATGCAGAGCTCAGATATTGCCTGTGAATAAAGACACCTGTATCTCTTTCCCTCCCTGTATCCCTCCTCCCTCTCCAGAGAGATAATAGCAGGAGGAGCCTTCCCACACACTCTCTGAGTTGTAAGAGCAGCCAGATAAACACATGGATTTCCTGGGAGAGCTCTGCCAAGCTCCTGCTCTGAGGAGAGTCCCAAACACCACTGAGGCTACCCAGGGTGGTGATACCATGGAAAAATAGATATCTGAACAGATAATGCTTCAAAATGCATCAGCTTACAGACAAAGAAAATTAATATCCCAGCTTTTAGAGCATTTCTTTAGAAGTCCTCATTAAATTTCAAGTTAAGGCTAAGCCTCAGCTGAAGGAGCGAAGAGAACCAGAGCAGCCACAATCCATCCAGCCCTGACACCCTTGTGCCAAACAGAGGTCTAGGCCCTGCAAATTCTGAGTTTAAGCTCAGATTACAGTAAAATGAGCAGGAAAAAACCTCAAAAGCCTGGCTTAGTTAACTGATCTATTCTTACTAAAAAAACACAGTTTATCAGCCTTTGGAAAACAACACCAACCTACTCCACTTGGCCTCGAGAGAAGTGCTGAATTCTGTGTTATCCCAGCTCATTCATCTTCCACAAGATTTTTTATTCATGGCTTCTAAAGGTGTCATTTGGTTCTGTCAAAAGCATCCTAAACTCCCTGCATTTTGAGTGGGTTGCATTTCTGCTGAAGCTGATGAGTTTTTGAAAATTTAAGCAATGCTCACTGTCTGTACATGCATTCAAATAAGTATTAGCAGTGTAAAATCGAAGTGTCAAACACTTTCAAGCACTGAATGCTTCATTTCAGCCATAAATATATGTTGTCAGAGGTCATTAACTTTCCTATTGTAAAAGATTAAGCAGTTTTCTCTATACTCTGGGAGCTGACAGCATCTTTGTAATCTCTGAGGGGTACTGAAGTCCTCACAGGAAGATTTAGGGAACTACTGGAGCAGTAGGGTGGTCCATAGGCACTTCAATCTTTAGGCCACAGGTTTCATACTTGGTTTTTAAAAAAGTGCTTCACCACCATGAGATGGAAGAACTGTGAGCTGCTGCTTCTCAGTATTCTCCAACTTTCAAACACTTAAATACTCCCTTCCTATTAATCTTGCTTTTCAAGACTATTGACCGGTTTAAGAACTCCCACTTTTCCTAGAAACTGAAAGATAGGTGTCTTTGTTCAGTGCCCAGAATTGTCTCACTGTGGGTATGAGTTTGCTGATGAAATGTGTGACAACAGAGGCTCAGGGATAAGCGAGACCCCTGAACAAACATGAGAAATTTCAACAGATTTGTTAAGGAAAATAGAGTTACATACACAAGACACCCTGTTGATAATGGATATTTGTAATAAACAAGTTATAATGGCCTTGGTTCTATACACGAGAAAGCAAATATAAAGGAAAAGCTAATTAAAAAAAACCCAAAGAAACAAACATAATTAAAACCAAACCAGTCAGATCCAGCTTCTTCTCATCAGCTTTCAGTCTTTTCCCAAACCAGCACTAATTCAGAGATTCCTTGGGGAGAGCTGAGAGTTTAAAATATTCAAGACAAATTCCTTCTTCTGATGCTTTCCACTGTGTTCAGAAAGAATTGGCACTCCAGAAATGTACAGTTCACAGAACATATTTTTTGTAGTGGGAGAATTTAGAGGCATGATAAAAAGACACGTCGACTATTCAATGGACAGACAGGAAAGAAAAAAAGTAGCCAGGAGAAAAAAAAAATCCAGATTGGGTCAGGTTTTGTATCATTGTTAGCCAGCTGGCAAAAGAGCAGCAGGAAGAATAAGATGAATATTACTAGAATGTGTTCTAATAAATATTCCTTTGATTTATTTCTTAATTCAAGCTAAGTCTTTTACAGCTGCATGAACTATTTTGTTTGACTGAGCTTGACATGGTCTGTGTGGTTAATGATGTATATTTTCATCAAAGGTACCTCTCAATACGTGCTGTGATGGAAAGCATTGAGACAGCACCTCTTGTTTTCTCAAATTCTTAAAGAAGAGGGATGTGAGCATCCCCTAAACTACTCCAAATTTATTCCATATGTTTTACAAGGCATTTGCAGTAGCCAATAAATGCCTGCCATGGTGGGGATGTAACACTTGGCCAGCTTTTGATGCTTTACAGCAAAGGTCCCTATACTTTATAAATACCCTCAGTTAGGAGTTGTAAGACTGGCAACATCAGGGTGGAATAATTCCCCTTATTTAATTACACTGGCAGCAGAAATTTGAGCTGAAAAGAGGCTGGTGTCTTTACTTTGGCAGCACATATTTAAAAGACCCATCAGATGCTGGTGTCAGGGTAAACTTCTGGTAAGTTCAAACCAATCCTTAAAGTAGATGGAGCTTGGTTTAGCACAACCCCTCTTTTTTTTTATTATCATTTAAATTTCAAATTTAATGGCAGTGAGGCGAGCGCCATGCCAGTTTCCTCCCATTCTGAAATGGCAAATATTTACATTTCTGTTAAAGGCAGTGTGTAAAAATATAAAATAGGGGAAAAAAATTGTATTCTTCCAACTGCCCATTCCTACTAGGCTCCTCCCCTGAAAAAGCAGAATTGTGGTGCTAATCAGATAATCTTGGGGAATAACTGGAGCAATGTGTCAGCCATGAGAGGAAATAAAATGAACAGCTGCAATTGGATTATGCATTCTGCTCATTATCCAGATTCAAATGCCTGATGAACGCTGTGTGTGCAATGAAAGGAATGCCGATGCTGCATATAAAGCAGCAAATCAAAGCGTCTGCGGTTCAGACACGGCCGGCCCGTGCCTGCAGGCAGAGCCGCGGGTGCCCCGGGAGCCGCTGCTCCCCCAGGAGCCCGGGGACACCTCCGCTCCTGCCGGGCGCTCGCTCGGCTGCTCCGGGGAAGGGAATAAATGATCGCAGCTGACATCCCTCTTCATGCCTGGCCAGCTCTTCTGATCATTAGTAAGCAGTGGTGTGCAGCCAATTCTGTGTCCATTCCCTGCCAATTCCTTCACAGGGGGAAATATCTGGAAAGTGGAGTCAGAATCTTGCGCTGCTGCTGGATCCGAGCTCGGGCAGGCATTAGCCAGTGGAGGAGAAACTCTGCTTGGCTGGATAAAGAAATAATATCTCAAGTAGCAGAGAGGAGAGGGCATGTCATTGCCATATGAACGGCTGTTCATATCTTCATAGAGTTACAATGCTCTGTGAGGTGAGACAATAATGTGATAGTGCTGTTCTTAGGGTGACTGGGAGAAAATCTTAATTTATTTCCCGAGATTATCACCTGTGTGTCAGTGTGGGCAATCCAGACAGCTGAGGGAGATTTTATTCACCTTCCCTTAGAGTGCAGCTGTGACCTTGGATCTGTTGGTGTTTGACAGGGAGATATCATTACAACTTCTTGTCATCAAGATCATCCTTGATGAATATTTACTAGGACTGACTGAATAGTAGTCCTGAGAAAAGCACAAACTCTCTTCTAATCTCAGGAGTAAAAGCAAACTGTTGTCATTGCAAGATCAAAATTTTCTCTATTAAAAAAAAATTTACAAAAATCCTAAGCACCAATTATTAGCATGGAATAAAATCTCTTTGGTTTGCTTTATTAGTTTAATAAATTAATGTAGGGAAAGACAACAACAAAAGCAGGTTTCTGCTGTGGTAAAGAACAATTTCTAGCACTATTTCTAGGTATCTAAAGACACTGAATACAGAATAAATACATCTAAATACAGAAAAAAAATAGCTCTTTTCCTTCTTTTGCTCAACAGAAAAGTGCTGAAACTTCAGGAATGTTTTGTGCCCATAACAAATTTGTTGGAAAACAAATGCTCTAAAAACTAAGACATAAAATTAAATAACATACCTTGCCTTACCACAAATCATCCAAGACTTCTGCAGGTGCACATGGTGCACAAGCTCACTCAGTAACAGGAAAAATGTCACCAAGATATCAAAAAACTGCCTTTCCTTCAGAAAAAGTCAGGAAAAATGACCTCATATTATGAGCAAGTGATAAATAGGAGTTTCCTAATAAATGCAGCAGCTTTCTCTTGTTAGATAATACGAGAATTTGAGGTTACTCCTAGGTCATACTGGCACATATTTATGATATTGAAGGCTACACTCCCATTGGTTTAGTTGTTACTAATTGCTACTGGTCATCCTTCCAAGAAATAGTGAAGTTATGCTTTTCTTGAACTCTAATCCATGCACTAGAAGAACTGTTAGGTTTTCTGGACTCAAAAGTAAAATGTGTGCTCCCATATCCCGTGGAAGCCAGCTGGAATGGGGCTCTTTTTATGAAGCCTTGTACCCCTGCTCTCCCTTGTTTATTATTTTCTGATCCTCAATAGAAAAAGGCAGCCAGCCTGGAAATACTCATTTGCTGTTTATCTGCAAAATGGTGCCAACGGATCCTTTCTATTTTCCTCAATATGCAGATCAATATACAGATGATGCTGTCAGGTTTGGGCTGTTTCCTAAAGCCAACAGAAATAGTTCAAAACTTTGCTGCCAAGTGACTCATTACTATACAGAAACAACATGCAGGAGCTAGAAGCCATACTGAGAACTGGGTAGTTTGACTAACAAGTAAACTGTATACATCTCTCACAGCACTTGTTTCTTGCTAAGACATCCATTTCTTCTTTGCTTGAATTTTTTTCCTCACTGAATGATGTCTCATCCCCAAATCTTTCTGCTACAGACAAATATCATTGCAGTCAGCAGAGCTGAGCCTGTCTCAAGTCTTTGGACTGATTAAATATTTGGAAACTGAAGTTAATAATGAAAAAGCTGTTCTGGATTAGAGCTTAGTATCAAACACATGGATATGGTCAGGCAGAAGTTTCTCCACAGGATGAAAGGAGAAGAAACACCTTTCTGTATTGGTGCCAGCTGATGTACTTAAAAAAGCAATGTAAGTGAATAAACTTTCAAAACTTGCAGAGATTTACACAGAGAAATATCCACATGCAAGAAGTATTCTCTTTATGAGGCCCGAGAGACTTGCTTTTACTGGTAAGCATTCGTTAAGCAAATTGCCAGCTACTTTATCCAGGTGCACAGAGCAGACACATAAAAGAAGAGAATTGGTTTATGGAAGCAGAACAGAGCTGCTGAAGTCATGCCAAACAAGGAAGGGGCAACCCCATCCGGCAGAGTAAGCAAATGATGCCATGGATCCATAAGCAAGTAACTAAGCCACCCACACACTGCAGAGTCTGCCAAGACAGATGGTGCTACTTGTGAAATATCTTCAGATGTTCCTCAGAGTTTACAGCTTATATTTTATGGTGGAAATAAATGAAAAAAAAAAAAAAGTTAAAAAATGTAGTCTTTTATTCCTTAGATTTTATTGGCTACAAATGTTATGTTATGTCCTTTTAAATCAGCCTACAGAAAGATCTGCTCTTAATTAAACTCTTTAAATAATTGGTGGATTTTAACTTGTGAGTGGAGATTTGATCTCCATCCTTGTAATTCAATCTCAAAGGCTTAATCCCCATTTAGTTTAGTTAATCGTTTTTGTAGGCAAATGCCCAATTAGGAACTCTCCGTACCTTTTGGGCCTGCTCAAGCTCAAAATACCTGTGCTAAATAAAAACACTTTTACAAAAACTGTGGGATTTTAAACTGCCTTAACGGTGTTTGACATCCTGCCTCTAAAAGATTATACTGTGGCATTTATATTTTAGATGTCACTGGAGCAGCTACCCGTGCTTGCCTTCCCAGTTTGGGGATATGAGTAAAGAGGGCGGTGGGGTCTGCAGATCACTTTGAACTTGGAAGTTTTAGGATATTTTCTCAATAATGAGTTTCTTTATTTCCACTTGTTTATGCTGTACACATCTCTTTAAAATAATTTCGTTTAATTATCAGGTCACTGGCATTCATGTGACTAAGTTTTATAAGCACAAGAGGAAAATAAGTGACCTTTTGATATCATCCGGTTGTTGGGTTGTTTCTATTTTTTTTCAGAAAATGCAATATTTAGCAAGTAGACAGCTCTCAAGAGTACCCTACAAAAGAGGATTTCACCCAGACAGCCTCTCAGCTTCAACAGAAATGCTCACTTCTCTTGCAAGACAATCAGTAGAAACTTCGAGGTATCCCCCAAAACAGCAAGTACCAAGAGGCCGGTGAGCTAATGCTCGTGTCCTGCCTGGAAGCTGGCCATCCCCACACCCGTGTCCATGCAGAGGCAGCCCTGAGCCGGGCTCCAGGGCGCCGGGCAGCAGCCTCTGCCAGTCCGAGGGACGAGCAGAGTAACCCGCACACCAGTGACAGAGCTGCCGGGTCCCCTCTCTAAGCCCTGGGGACACAGAAAGGGCTGTGCTGAAGCTCTCAGCGTTTGTAGGTGATCTGAAGGACTGGTCAAAGCTGACAATAAAGCGTTATGGACTCCAAATTGTTTTCCTTGTTTTCATTCACATTTTTTCACATCACAATCTCTCCCCATCTCGCCTTTTGTCAGCACAGAATTCAAGTCATTAACAGCATTCAGCAGAGGAAAAAAGGGCACAGAGCTCATCACTTAACTTCATCCTGGCATTATCATTCTGTACGAGTTATTTTGGTTTAGAAACCCACACACATTCATCACAATCACACTCATTTTTCCACCGAAGATGAGGTCTACAGGTAGCTACTATTTTTCAGCCTGTGTGCACTAAACCTGTGTCTTCTCTGTGCTAAAGTTATGGGTTTTATTCTCATAATCACTGATAAACAGTCTGCAAGCTTTATGTCAGCAGACTTTGATGAAAAATACGTATATAAAGATACTTCTATTTCGTGGCTTTTTGTTACTGTTCCTTTTAAAATCAGCTCAAGATCTCTTATATCCCCCATATTGAACAGTTATAGATATATTTAAGAGCTGAACACTGACATTTCAAAGTTCAGCTCAGTCAGCTTTTAACCCATCCAAGGAACATCTTTTTCTCTTATTCCCATTCTGGAGAGTCTGTTGTTTTTTTTAAACAGTACCTTTTTATTTTGTTCTCTTTTTTTTTTTTTAAGGCATTGTAATTTTGAAAACCAACAGTATCATGAATATTGTTCTATTTTGTGCCTGTGGGAAGACTGACACGAAAGGAGCAATCTGCTTTTGTGTTTCCATCCCACGGGAGCCCACTGGAATCTCCACCATGAGAGCCTCCAGTGACCAACTACCACAGCATTCATTGTCCAGCACAGGATATCCTGGCCTTCCTTCCTACACACTTTAGTCCCACTTTTCCTGAGCAATCAGAATTAAAAATTAAGAACAAAACAAACAAATGAACAAATTAAAAATACAGTAATCCAGCAAGTATTTTTAAAGGACTAATCCCAAGGCCCAATTCCTATTTTATGGTTATTTAGCTTGTCTCCCCAGAGCTCAGCCATCTGACAAGAGGCTTGGGGAAACATCCAGCTGTTTCCAGTCCCCAGCTACCACAAGGCTTTTTCCTTTGTCCTCCTTTTTAGCAAGCAGCTGAGTTAAGCTCTCACCAGGCTTGATGCCTACAGCAAGATAGGGTTAATTAGTCCTCCTCATTAACCTGTTCTGAGCCAATGCAGCATTGAGAGGACTCCGTCTCCATGAGCTTTTATTTGTCTGACCACCAAAACTCTGTGCAAGTTCCACCTTGACAAATGTCTTGCACCTCCCCAGACACAGAGATGCTGCTCAGAGGGTACAAACCAGCTCCTTGGAATATTGGGTGCTGGTTATACCTCCTTCAAAGGAGGGAGAATTGCTGGAGACGCAGAATCCACATCCAGTCCCTGCTTAATAATTTCTCCTCATGAAAGATGGGTGTCAGGAAGCACTTACCCTGCTAGGAGATAAATCCACTATCCTGAGCACTTGTGGGCATCCACAGTGCTATTTCACTTTCAGGAGGGGAAAGCATTCAAACCATGAGGCAGATTTAGACACATTTCAACTTCCACTCTCTTCCCTCCCACTGCAATTCAGTCAGCTCTGTCTTGTATATCCTTGTATATCTTTTTTTTCTAAATAGCATATGGAACCTTATCCACCAGCCTGTGCATAAGCCTACTTTGCTTGCCATGTGCTTCAGTTTAAAGCAGCCTGGAAGGATCCCTTACACTTTAGATGCAATGATCAGGACTGTGTGTGAGCCCCACCAGAGTGTAACACTGAGTGCCTCTCCCTGTGCAAGGTCACATATGTACAAACACCAACTGCCTCTGTGAATTCTTCAACATGTTAACCAAGGAAACATTTCAGCTAATTAATTCAGACAGAGTTGCTTGGAAAAAGTAAATATTCCTCATTGCAGGAGACTGAGTGGCTCTATGGAGGTCTAGATGTTGGCAAGCCAAAATAATGTTGCATCTTTAAACGGTACTGGAAAGGGCAAATTGACAGTCTGGAGATGTCACTTCATCTACAGAAAGAGATATGAAAGATTCCCCATGATCTGACTGGCACCAGAGCCAGGGTGAAAGGACACTGAGTCATTTTTCAAGGCAGGAATAAATCAGCTGCATTCTGCTTACATTTATTACCTACCTACACATATCCAAACCTTCTCAGAACTGGCTTGCTTTTGCTCTCTCTTGCCATGGCCATTAATTCACTTGTTCACTGATGAACCCCCTCACATTTGAGGTCTTTTTTACCACTTCCTTATAAAAATTATTGGCTAATTACTGCTTAAATGACTGTATTGATTTCAGGACCTAACTGAGCAAAAACCCAACAAGCAGCCTCAGGAACACAGAATTTCCTCAATGCTTTGATTGTTCAGACAGTATTTCCTCAGCCTTCTGTTCCTGTGACAGTCCTAATAAAAGCTGTTATCTCTGATTTATTTGGAGGTATGAGCAATATCATCAATTTTCAATGCAGCTCCTATAAGGCAAGATGCAGGAAGTTACTCTCAGTACCCATCACTCTGATAGAACATCCCTTTATCCAAAATCAGAACAATACATTCAGAAAAAGCCTATTAAATGTAACCCCACTGAGTGCTGCATTTGTCTACTGTGCCTTCGTTAGTTAGTTACATGGAAGTAACTGCCTTGAAGAACAGACTCCCAAAAGCAGTGAAAACCACCCAAAAATCTGCAACAGAAATGAAGTTTGTTAAAGCTTTAAAGAAGTAAAAAATTCTCCACATATCCTAAAAGGCCAAATGCTGTTTCCATGAAGAATCTCAGTTAATTTTCGCTAAAAGCAGCTCCAAATCTTTTAAAGTAGGGAAAGAATATCTGTTTCAGCAGACACATACTTTCAGTAGATTACTTCTCTCTGTCTCAGAGATATAACTTTCATTTTGGCAACATCTTGTAATGCGTGGTGATGAAAAGTAATTTTACCTTTTAATTTTAGTCACAGAACTTTATAACTGTGTCTCGAGATAACTTTAAAACATAATGTCTTTTTCCAGGCCTTTGGTAACACAAGTTACAAAGATTCGCATTTGGAATTTATTTTATTATATTTTGAAATTATGCAAATGAAGTGGCACATCAGCATTAATCATACTAAATGAAGCTATCTGTTTCAGTTTGAAATACTGAATAATTATTCATTAAGAATGATGGGCAAAGAAGCCTAAATCAAATAAACTTGCACTTTAGAGAAGCAGCTTGCAAAAATATTCTTTGGGAGGGTTGATTTTATTTATTTGGGAGAAGTGAGTAGGCACAAACATTTAAAAGCAGATATTATTGGTGAGAAATGTTGTTAAAATGTCCTTCAAATCAATTCATATTTCTAAATCCAGTATGAGGACGCTAAAGAGTGAATACCCCTTATTTTTCTGCATTTAAAGAAGCAGAGGAATTGGCCTGAGTCTCCTTTCTCAGCACAGCAGCTGTTTGTGCTCAGTTTGTCTCTGAGGGGGTTTCAGAGCGGGCGCGGTGTGGAGCTGCGCTCAGCATGAGCGGGCCCCGCGCCCCTCGGGTCACCGCGATCTGAGGCGCTTGCTGCGCCGCCTTTGGTTTGTGTCTCTCTCTCAAAATGAGCTCTGGCGCTCAGTTCAAATGGTTCAGCAGCAAATTGATCTCGCCAGGTTCACACGAGCCCAAACTCCTGCAAGAATTTCCTCCTTTCCTTAGACCGTGTGCCTTCTTCATTAACTTTGATATAGGCTCCCTACCTCACTTCTGCTGTTTCTTGTGCTTATCTTTGTACAGGGTAGTCAGCAGCTTTGCCCTTTCAGCAGCTTATTCAAGCTTACACTGTAAAAGCTGCTCTCATCCCCAGCCAGGAAGAATGGCTCTGTATCAAAGGTGAGGCTCGGTGCAGTCAACTTCCACAGGCCAGTCAAGCTCAGGGAGCTGGGAACTAGTGCTGGTGGTGGTGACAGGGACCTTGGCTAGGCTGGAAGCCTCTGCAATCCTCTTCCAGTCAACACGTGTTTGGTGTTCACAAATGAAAGTGGTTTCGACTGTAAGATTCCTAATTGCTGTCTTGTTCCCTGAATAGGGAATATTTCCATTTCCCCATTCTCTGAATAGGTGAATTAAAGGTTGGAGATCAGGAAAAGTTTCTTCCCCCAGAGGTGCTGGCTCAGGCTCCCCAGGGAATGGGCACAGAGCAGGGCAAGGCTCTGCTCCCCCAGAGGGGCTGGCACTGCCCAGGCTCCCCAGGGAATGGGCCCGGCCCCGAGGCTGCCAGAGCTCCAGGAGAGTTTGGGCAGCGCTCCAGGGATGCCCAGGGGGGATTGCTGGGGGGTCTGGGCAGGGACAGGGGCTGGATCAATGATTCCTGTGGGTCCCTTCCAATGCAGGACATTCTCTGATTCTATGGACAAAAAACCCACATCAGCCATGGGGTAGGGTTTCTTTCCACTTTAGAGGTCATTTGTTTTAAGGAGGAATTCCCTGTTTTTCTCGGTGGTGGAAAGGTCACTTTGGCTGACACTCACATGTCTAACAGAAGCAGACTTGTAGTCACCAGTCAAAGAGAAGACCCTCCCAGTTCACCTCACTGAAACAGAGATGGCCAGCACTGAGGTGAGTGAATTGCTCCCTGGAATGCCACTCCCTTTCCCCAGACCAAGGGGCACAGACATTTAACTTTGGTTAGCTGTGTAAATTCAGCTCAGGCAATTTGTACCCAGTCCTTCTGCTGCTATTGTGAGGGGCACAGCCAAGTTCACACCCCTCTGAGTGTGCCACCCCTCTTGGAATAAACTTCAGCAAGCTGCTCCCCAGAGAGCTCCAACATGGGCCCTGCTTAGGCCCAGATCAAAGGCCCTCTGTGGTTTAAGGTGGCTTCTTCGACTTTGCACTGAAATGGGGCAGAGGAGATGGGCTTAAACGGCTCTGAGCAGGGAAGCAGAAGAAGCAGCACAGCCTTTGTGCAGCAGCTCTTTCCTGGGACATTGCCCCTCTGGCATTTTCCAGGCTCGGTTGGAGCAGCTGGAGTAAAATTCCCCGTCTCCTGATTTCATACCTGCGTTACAAACTGTGGGCCAGAGCCAGATCCTCCAGCTGCTGCACTAACAGCTACAAAGCTGGCTGGGCCCGGATGAATCTAGGGACTCTGCAAGGGAAAACAAGCGAGGGGAATGTCACTGCATGAGAAACACAAGAGGGGTGAAAGCTGGAGGCCAAAGGGAGAAACAGAGCTGGAAAATGATCAGAGTCCGAGGTACAAACATCCTGTGAACTCTGTGTTTCTCTTCTAATCAGCTGCTTGTGTTTTTTTCTCTTCTTCCTCTGCCCATATTAACCTTTCCTTTTGGACAGGAGTCTTTCAAGTTTATTTTTCTGGGTTTGTTTAGGTTTTGATTTTGTGGGTTTTTTTCTTGTTTGGATCCATGTTTTTATATTTGCAGACTTTGGTAACCCACCCCATTTATCTGTGCTAAATGATTCAGGACCCTACAGCATCCAGCTTCACTTACTTGACTTCTATTTTAATACTGGAAATAAATGTGATTAAATAATAAATTTGATCGTCTACTTAAAAGTGTTTGTCTCCTGAAGTCTAATGCTAATTTCTTGCTTTCTTAAATCATTCTTGCTTTTAATATGACATGTATCATGGGAAATTGCTCACTAAACCAGAAGCAGATTTAATAAAAATCTTTTCACACACTCTACACCAATCGCTTTAAATCTATGCAAGCAGAAATTAAGAGCTATCATTCAGACTTGTGCTTTCAAACACATAAGGGAGCTTTCTTAGGAAAGTTTCTGATTTTAAACATACACAGGCTGTAGTTCTCTGTTTCACTACCCAGGGTTCAAAAGTAAAAGAATTTTGATACAGCTAAGCTAGTGCAAGGATTACAAAAACATTTTCAGTGGTAAGACAGGGGGTTTACTTCTGGTATGTCGGGGAAAAAATAGGATCAATAAAAGCCTTTGCAATGCATTGCAGTGAAGAAAAAAAAATAATTTGTGTAGAAGTTACTGTGAGCTTTAGACTAATGGTCATAACCATAAATTATATTGAAAAACAGATAAAATTAAATAAAGACTTGCGAAATATAAATTTGCTGTTGGCAATCTAAAAAGGATTTTCTTGTTACTTGCCCGTGGGATTTGGGGTTCTAACAAGGAAGCTTTCCTACTTGTCATACATCATTTCAAAGAGACATATATAGCCTGGAAACTGCTTTAAGGCAGCTGCAAGCAAGTGTCACTTTGAGTTAAATGCATTATTAAACTATTGGGAAATTTCACATCATGGGTCATTTATCTATGCTAAATGGGTCAAAAGCCTCTACACATGCCTAGATAAATGAGAGAGAAGAGCAAAATTCTCCCTTGGGAAGTAATACGTTGACAACCTCTTAGAGTTCATGTTGTTATTTTTAGTAGATAAGAGAAAAAACTACTTGCTAAGTGCACTAATTCATAAACCCAGGTGCCAAGTACCCACAAAAAAGGGTTACCAAACATCCTCACATTTTGACGATGCTTTGTGCAAGATGTCAGCAAAATTAGCTGTAATATTCTTTGGGTCTTTGTCTTTTTTGGCTGATTATATGGTCCCAAAAGCTGCCCATTGAATGAAGTGTATACAGAATCATGGAATCACGGCATAGTTTAGGCTGGATGAAACCTTAAAGATCACTGCAAGGACACCTTCCTCTATCCCAGGCTGCTCCAAAGTCCACCCAGCCTCAGCAGTTTAGATGTTTTGGGAAGCAGTAGTGAGTGCACTTTAGACAAGGCTCCAGGGAAGGAAAACAGAGCCATGCAAAGTTTCTAAAACTTTGATGTGCTGCTAATATGTGATTTGATTTAGTCACAGAGAACCCTTTGGTTTAGTAAATCCTGCCCCTGGCATGTTGCTGGGCGTTCCCAGACACCAGGACATGCATCATCAAACAGATTGGAAGCCAACCTGGTAGCCAATTTTAGGCAATTAGCAGCAGTGTAAATCCACATGAGAGGAGAAGTGAGCTAGAAACAGTTCTTCACAGTGCATTGGCATTCTCTCATGTTGAAAGATTATGTTTTCCATTTCCTTGCACATTTGCCCATCAAGCAGACCAGTCAGAAAAATACTTGAGCAAACAATTGCAAAGGGAGGGCTGTCCTTTGCAAAAAGTAATTTTGCTTTTTCCTTAGCTGATAGAGGGGAAAAATGATTTGGTGTTGGTATCAGTTCATAGCTGTGAGCCAGCTGGGTTCACATGGAGCTGTTCCTGGCTGAGAGGCACCGAAGGCTCAGCCCCTCCTCTGCACAGGGGTGGGCAGAAACTCTCCTCCTCAGCCAGAAGGTTATGGGATATTTTAGCAAACACTTTCTAGGTTTTGGGGAAGGGTTCTTCACTTTAACATATGAAGCTGATTTATGCAACTGCTAATGTTAATGGGGAGATATTTATGTATCCAATGCGTGAGGTTTTTAAAAGGGATTTTTTAAAAATATTTTTTTCTTTTTCAGTGGAGAAAGGTTTTCTTATTTTGAAGTTTAGTTGATTTATGTGTGAAAAAAATTAAAAGGCTGAAAAACATAAAGGATCCGTGCGTAGTCTAAATCATTACCGCTTTTAGTTGGTGCAACGTGTAAAAAGAAACCTTAGCCTCCCAAAAGACACTGAAAATTTCAGGTTTTTACTAATCAATACTGACTCAGGACAAAGATGAACTACTTTATTGCACTACTCACCTAGAAAACCTTCATCCCATAGCATTTATTGTAACTTTAAAAATCAAATACTATTAAAAGTTACATCAATGAAACCTGCCTCTAACTATTTTTCAAAATGTATAGTTTTAAAAAATATTTTCGTACAATACAGAATTATTAAAACTTTAGCGCATTAAAAATTGATGGATCAAAGAAAGCAAAACGTAGCGAGATGTTTGGCTGATGAACCAAGCAAAGCAAAGCTGATCTGCTAAAGCCAGCTGACACTGCTGGCATTATCCCAAAATGTGCAAACACATAACCTGACCTATCAGTGCATTTTATTAAGATGTCACTGAGAACAAAATTAAAACATCTAATTAAAATTTTTCTCAGACACAAAATTAATGTATATATCAAAGCCATGACATGGGTTCTCAATTAATTAATTAACCTACTTTCAAGTACAAAATCTCTGTGCTCAGGTGTTCTGCCTGTGGAAAGTTTCTGACCAGGTCTCCAGCTAGCCTGATAGGCTTTTAAACTAAATTGTCTTAATGCAGTAAGAATAACTTATATCACCATTAATTTCTTACTATACTCCTCTTTATAAATTTGCCACAGTGAGATTAGAAACAGATATTATGGAACAGCTCTATAGATTAGAAAATATTCCTGATGGTATTAATCATGCAATGTGAGTACAGGCTCAGTGTAGAGAATTTAGCTGGTTTTGTTTGTGTACAACGTTTGTTGTCATAACCTACATCAGGCCATTTGTACTATCAACAATGGCTCTAAATTAAATAAGCCAGATTTACTTAATTTGCTCCATAATAATAATATTACATTATTTTAGCCAAACGTCGATGTCAAACTGAACGGAAATAAGAGGAAAGCAGTAATTAGTCTAGGTTAAAATATATCCTCAAAGGATATTAAATATGCAAGAGCTCATCCATGAAAATTAGACTGCAAGAGGTTACACCATGTATTGGCTTATTTTGTTACATATCAAATTATCTCTCATGAATAAATATATCTGATAATGTTTAACTCTATAATTTAATAGTGCCCTATTAAAAATACTTTCTAAATCAACCAGGCTGTGTATTTGATTTTCTGTGATTATCAGATTTTAAGTACACAATAATTAAATGTGTAATTTGTACTGACTCCTGCAAGCACATTTAGAGAGACTATGCCCTTCTATCCCTCTAGTAGATAACTTTAATAAATATGAATGCCAGGACTTAATACTTCAGCGGGATAATAGAAGTTAAAAACAACAAGATGATGTGACATTTCTTGATAGGAACAAAGAAGAAAAAAAAAGAAAGTTAGTTTGGTGTTTTTAATGTATTTAAAGCAAGAGAAACAATCCCTGAACTACAAAGGGTGAGTTTGATGTGCTGGGGAAGTGCAGGTGAGCTGCGCTGCGTGCAGCATTAACCCGGAGCCAGCCCTGCTCCCCCAGAGGAGCTCCAGTTGCCATGGTGAACTCTACTCAAAGATTGGAGCTCTTGCTCCCCTTTTCCCTGGGAGGATGAAGATTTTGCACAGTTTTTGTTCCTTTTTTTCGTGGTCCCTGCCCAGCACCAAGCCCAAGCCGCGATGCTGAGCTGAGCAAAGGTTTGGTGCTATTTGCTAATTCTAAAAATTCATGAAGATAAATTAATCTCCTTCCCACCAAGTTTCCTCCACCTTAAGAAATGAAGATGAAGAGTGGAGCAATAGCTAATTAACCCTCTTCTCCAGGCACAAAGAGCTGCATTACAATGTGACATTGCTCTGCCCTTTTCTTTTTGAGACGTTTTCCTGCCCTATCAGAGTCTGCTCTGTGAAAAGACCCTCTGCATCTGCTCTTGCAACCTGCTAATTACAGTACTGTAATTAAACGCACACAGAAGCAATTACCTCCATATATCACCGCGTCTGACAAGCACATTGCAACTTCCAGTCGTGCCGTGCTCAGCTCCCCTCTCAGAAAGGTGGAGAGTTGGGTTTGGCTCAGCCTGGTTTGAGTGCTGCCTGAGGACACTGAAAATCCAGACTGCTGTGTGACCTGCAGCTCTGTGAAAAATGAGCACACAGCCGTGCACAGAAACGGGCCCAAGACTCCCGGAGCAGGAGCTGCAGCCCCACTGGAGCTCCCAGAACTGGATGGATCCAAGGGGCCAAAGAGACTCCAGCGTTGTGGCTGTTCCATCTCCCCCTTGAAACAACTTGAGTGTTTCTCAACTTCTCTTGCTGGTTCCTGAGTATCTGCAAAGATTCCAAGCTGCAACAAAATCCTGGATTTTCGCTGGTGTTTCAGTTCTTCATCCCTTTTCTGGTTTCAGCATTCCCAACACCCTTTTCTCTATGACAACAATAGACCTTAGTTCTTTTTCCTAGTAGCACTTTAGCCTCATGGAGAGCAGAGCTTAAGGTTTTATTTTGCTTGGTAAGGAACAAATAAATAGATTTTTTTGAATGATTCAGCCTTTGTTGTTTGCTTGACAGAGCACTTTGAGCCTTCGGCTGAGCCCCGCTTAGTGGAGGTCCACACCCAGAGTGCTGAGAGCTCTGCTCAGCTGTGGGATACAGAGCAAGTTCTGTAAATCACAGCCTGGCAAAGTAAGAAACCACACAAAAGAGTCAAGCCAGGGAGGGGAGCAGGTATCTGTAGGAAAGCAGGAGAAAGTATCGGACTTGACTGTAGCCCCAGACACCACCCCATCCTGCTCCTGTATTCTGCCTTGGTGTCACATCATTATCTGAAGGGAGAAGAAGAAAAAAAGCTGCTGTAAAATGTCAGTGCCTTTGAATTATAGACAAAAAGCAGACACATCAAAATGTATTTTCCTTTTCAATACCTTTTCTTAAATGAAATATAATGGCCAGCTCTAGGCTAGGTGCTGCCACGCGTTGCCAGTGGGAAGGGAGAAACAACAGCAACAAATCCATCTTTCTTCCTGAAGTACTGCTTGCAGCATGAGGCAGCACTAATCAAAGACAAATCACAAAGGTTTGGATTTCTTCTGTTCAGGACTAATACCTAGGGGCGAGGAGGAGAAGAGAACTGTTTGATACTGAGCAGCCATACTCCCTTCACTCTTTACCACCTCATTTCATGAAAGCTCAGAAGGTTTATTTTGTAAGAAATTAGAAATAGTATTAAATCATAGTGAATCCTATTATTTGATGGCACTTCTTTAGCACCATAGAAGAGCTGGGAGAGTTTATAGGCAAACCCACTGATATGCATAAAAAGTGATTTATTCCCAGTGCTGAAACAAATAGTTACACCTGTGAGCAAGCATCTACAGGACCTAAGAACCAAATAAGAGGAAACAAACAGCAGGGATACTCCAAGAGTGGAGCAGGCTGCACACAGCATTTCTTTGAAGTATAATTACAACCCCACTGAAGCATGACTGTAGCCTCCCATCTTTGCAACAACTGTAATCAGTGTCATCATGCTGCCATTTCATTTCCCTTCACACATTCTGTTAAGGCATTAGGACTGCTGGGTAGACTGCTGGAATGATACAGTTAATATTGTCCATTTATTTCCTTCATGCTGATAAATCGTGTTGTTATTCTGCTGTATTCATACTCCTTTTCTCTGACTTTTAGGCTAAAGCAGCCCATTTGATAGTGCTACAAGAATGCTGTTTGTAAAAGATAAATAGAAGGTTTTACCAGATTTTGTTATATTTTCAAAACCTTTACAGGACCTTTCATATCTGCTGTTAATTAGCAGTATTGGGACCAAATAAAAATAACAGATAACTCCCTCCTGTAAAATTATTCCTTCCAGTTGGTATTATTTAGTCACAGTGAAGAGGATGGAAAAAATAACAAAACAGAAAAAGACACCAAGAAGCCTAATCTTACTGCCAGTTTACCCTTTCCTGAGTGCCCTGCCTCCAGTTTTCTTTCTTTAAGCAGGTGCATCAGCAAATAAAAAGATAATATAGTGGGAATTGCCTTGAAGGTATAGAAAGTAATTAAAATAATACACATAGCTAAGTGAAGCAAGGTTAGGGTGCAACATCTGCTCTAGCACACAAAGCCCTTAGAAAGAAGACACAAACTGATTTAGAACACATTATGTTGCTGATTTTTCTTAATGATAATAAGCCTCCTTTCTTTCAGATGGTCCTTCAATGCAGTTTGCATAAACCATGGATTGAAGTAAAATCACTCCAGTGAAAGAGTAGTGATTTTCCTGCTGACAAGGGCTGGTGTTGATGTTGCTTTTCACTTGTTTGTCTTAACTATTTCTGAGTGTTGCTTTTGCCTAATTTTTAAGGAAACATTTTTTGTGGTTCTTCCTGTATTAGGCCATTAAAAGAGGTCATGGAAAATGGTGGAGTGAGTGTTTAATGAAAATTCTTCACCTTGACATCTATCTAGGAATTTAAACAACTATTTAAGAAGCAGACTCACAAGAAGGAAATCTATATCACAATTAAAATAATAATGCTCTTCTAATCACTTAAGAGCCTAGAGTAGGTATGGAGTTAATCACATTCATTTTAAATTTACATGCTATGCATATCCTCATAAGCATTTTGAAAGAAAGTGGTGCAGAAGACACAGGTAACTAAATTATTCAACATTAGAAAGTCAGCAAGAGATTTAACTACACTGGTTATTGTTTTCAATTATTAAATAATTAGTTTGAACATCTTTGTACACCTGGCCCCAAATTCTGAGGTTCAATCACCTTGAATGACTCCGGGCTGCTCTTTGATCACTTAATACTAAATCTACAAAGTGCTGGGCAGTAGGAAGAATACCTGGGGGAGGACATGGGGATTTCCCAGAAGTTTTGTGAAAAAGTTCACTAATCAGAACATTTTCGTTTGTGGAGTCAAGCCTACAATTAATAACGAAAAAGCTTTATTAAGATTTTTGGTTTTTGAAGAAAACAGATGGCAGGCAGCAGACTGAATCCCAGCATCTCTGTAGTCCAGCAAAGTGTTTACCTGTCCAGGACAGCTACATTTGAGAGAATAATTTCAGAAATGTCACCTGCTCCTCCAACTTTCCTATCTTTTTGGCTTTCTGTACTGACCAACTCAAGCACCCTGTCTGGTTCAGGTTAAAGAGCACTGAATTTCTCTTTTACTGCAGCTCCAGTAAATGCTTTCTGAGAATTTCTATGCAATAGAAAATTCAGAAAAGCTTTATTTGAATTAAAGTCCTCCAAGTGGCTCTTAAGCAGTACACTCAGACTACTGGTGATATATCTTGAATTCTGTTACTCATTTAAGCAACACACTGAAACAGTTTGGTATAAAATTTCATATTAAAAAAAGGATTTAATTAGAAGTTTTGGGAAAAGTTTCACATTAAATGTCAATGTGTTTGGCATGATGTTTAGAACATATAATCATTTTCCCATAGAAATTGAGGAATGAAAAAAATATTCTTATGACATCCTCTTTTAAAGGGTCCAGTAGGATAAACATGATAGCTACATAAATCTAGACTTAGGAGTTCAGTATCTCACTTATTTTTTCAGAAAGACATGAAACAGCCAAGTGCCATTTCTGCACACATCTCTAAATAATGTATATAATTCCATCAGAAGTTTCAATAGGTCAAAGCATCTTTTTCTTTCCAGCTTTTGAACATTCATTGATTGCAAACCCTGTAATTTCACTCGCAAAATACAGAGCAAGATTTTTTCTTCTCTGCCTAAAAGCTCACTCAAAGCAAACCCGTCGTCCCCCTTCCTAAGCAGGAAGGAAAACAACAGGGGTGGAGAGTGTTTTCCAAACCTTGAAAAGGTCTAATTGATGTGTAACTGATTTTCCAGGTGAAACACAATAATGGCAGAGCAGAGGTCGCTGAATCTCTTTAGATTTCTGTTTCTTGTGGCTCAGTGACACCAAGCAGGGACAATATTGGTGACAATCACTAACATTCTCAGATAATCCAATTAAGGGGAACTTCTACAACATCATCACACATTCCAGGGTATTGTAGCATCATTTTAAGAGGGCCTGAGACAGCCAGGGATATTTCAGACCTAAATTTTCTACAGCACATGTTTCTGAACATAACTGCTGCCAGGCATGCTGATCATATTCATGAGATGTTAATTCTTGTGAATTATATAATCTGTTACTTGGTTAAGTATTACATGTATTGCGATTTCCAAATTGATTATTTGCATTAACTTATAGAAAATTTACAAAAAGATTTTTTTCATCAACCTGACTGTTTATGACCAAGTCCCTGTGACCATTTGGAGTCATGATTGAGCTGGGGCTGATAACACCACCCAGATGGCCACATTTGCAAACTTTGGCTCAATGCAAAGCCAATGGAAGCTTTCATGTGCTAGCTTAAAATGTGCTTTGCAGGTCCATTTGTACCACTGGAGGTGCCATGGAGATTGCACACAACCTATGGATTTGGGAATTCGTTCTCTGCTGCGCCACACAGCACCTGTCAAGGGTGATGAAGATAATAAAAACAAACCAGAGATAAAAAGCATTTAGAAAACTTGACTTACTTGTAAATAGATGGGCTTGCAGGAATATTTCTGAACTTCTTAGGGTCACACAACCAGGCCAGATCAATGGCAGAGATTTGTGGCTCTATTCAGGCACAGGCAAGCAAACCTTTGCGAGATATTTACCATTTCAATGGATATATATCGGGTAAACATTAAACACTGATCTCCTAAAGAAGGTTCCTTTCCTGCTCTTAAGTGACAGACAAAACCTGTAGGGTTATTTAAGGAATACCTAGGTTCTGGGAGGAGGTGTTGAGGGAAGCAGTCAGAATATTTGACACAGTCAATACAATAAATATAGAGATTATTGAATTTGTACATGTGAAAGCAACCTAAATATTAAAAAATCTAATCACAAATAAGTTTTTGGTGTCCCACTCTGTCTTCATGGTACTCAAAATCAGCTCCATGAAGTTGTTAGGCAGACCTGTGCCACTAGAGGATTATATTTGTGTTATCCATAGAGATAATAAAAAATATGTGAAGAATATGTTTAATTTTGTTTTGGAGTGCATTTTGAAATGGAGTACTGGATTTCCCTGTGAAGTGCATGTTCCAGCCAGCCAACCAGGACACCTGGCAGGGGATGGGATGGGATGTGCCTTCCTGGCCCTGAATCAGCTCCTCTGCAGCTCTTTCCCATCCCAGGGTGTGACTCCTCCCTGCCACTGTCTAAGCCCCCACTTGTCCTTTCCTCAGGTGGAATGTCCCTCTCACACAAAGGGAGACACAAGACCTCGCTCCTCCTGAAGGAAAAATGATACTTGCCTGATATTAAAGTTTTAAACCAATAAACCCCTCACAGAACTGTCCCTTTCACCTGCAGCATTAAATGATCTCAGTTAAGAAAGTCTATAAGTGTGGCTGAGCCTCTTTGCAGCAATAAATATTGCCCTGAAAAAAAAAAAATCCTCAGAGGTTACCACTGGTCCTTCCTGTGAGCCTGCAGCTTCCCTCGGTGCCCAGCCCTGTGCCTCGGGTGTGCCACATCAGCCACCCGGGCACAGCCACCCTCCTCCTGCCTCCTGCTGTATAACAACATCCGAGGAATTCCTGGGGTCATTTTATACCAAAACAATGTCAGTCCTACTTCCGAAAAGCTCTGCTCGTTCAGTGCAGAGCGATTAGAGGTAAGCAGCCTTTACAGTCACACGGGAGGGATCGCTGTGCTGATAAAGGGGAGATTTTGAGAGTCTGTGTCTGGCCATTCATTAGGATGATGAAGGTCATGATGTATTTTCTGCAATCAGTAGACAGTTGGTTTTGCTAGACCCCAGACTGCACTTTAAAAGTAGAATTAAGGTGTTGAGGTATTTCAAATGTGTTCTTTGGAAAGAATTTTGGGACAGGTTTTTTAACTGGAGGTCACACTGTGCAGAGAGGAGATGTTTGCTGCCAAGCTGGGAAGCACAGGGTAGCAAGACACTGCCATTAAAATTGTATCAGGTTCAGGTCCAAGTTGTATTTTGAAGTTTATTCCTAAATCTCAAAAGAAACTTGTTGTTCTGAACAAAAATGGAATAAAAATGGAAGAGAAAAGGGTAAGGACTGTTTGACCCTAATGTCTTCCATGGGGCTAATCTGATGCTGGAGCAACCCCATTCCTTTGAGGCTGAAACCAGAGACCCTAAACTGCCCTAATTTTATATAGAACTCTACACCAATCTAATTAAAATGCGTATGAGGAGAAGTCAGAGAGATCCTAAGCCTTAATATTTTAATGTGGAAAATGTGATATAAAGATTAAATGTTTAAAAGATGAAATACAACTACGATCTAGCGAATAACCTTTTTTATTCATGACATTTTCATTTTGCAGGTTATTCCTTTTATTTCTGTTCTTTTTGTGCCTTTGAATTCAGGATACAACATCGGCTTATGCAGTCTGCCCCTTAAAGGGTTTCTCCTGTAGTTAAAATCACCCCAAATATACTTTGATAAATGACTTAATTTCTTAAGTCAATAACTGAGGCAGGCAATAACTGCCTCAGAATAAGCAAACACAACTAAATGATCACTGCCTGCCATACAGTTTGTATCCAACATGGATCATCAAGAGGATTTAAGGGAACAGACTGGGACTCTGTCCATTTTCACATGAAGTGCTACCAGGGAATCTGAACACCATGGGGGTTTACAGGATGTGCAAATCCAGATGGTGGGAGTAAAAAATCTAGATAAGGGTGTAAGAAGTAAATTGATTCACCTGCAGGTTTGGTTACAGGTTTGGTTAATGGAGTCTTGTCTCTTCTGGGGTTAATAAATGAGGTCACTTCTCTTTTTTCCATCTTCTATCCCAAATTGACTTGCTGTTTTGCTTTGCTACCTCAGCAGAATCAAATACAAACCAATTTTCTCGGTGCAAGGGTGGTTGTACCAGTCAGAGAGTGGGTCTGATATATCAACATTCTTCCCTATCACTTCTCTCCAGCATTTTCCTCAGCAAGATTTTTCCTCCCCCATTTCCACAGCACCCTCCTCATGGCAGCTGAGCAGTGAGAGTGAGGAAAAAGAGGAGCTTTAGGATTTTTCTGTGTGGATTTTGCTCCACCTGCCTCAAGCTGTACCTTAAGTATAAGAAAGGCAGCTGTGACATGAGAGCTGTTATGGTAAATGCTGGAGGCTGCTGGAGGAAGCAATGACACCAGTTTGTCACAGCATAGCCTGGAGGAAACAGGGTGTGGAAATTGCATCTAAAGCCAGTTGTGATCCCTTCAGTAGCAGGCTGCTGTCAGCATCCTCTGGCAGAGGGTGAGAGGAGATGCAGAAAGGAAACAGCAGTCCCTCTTCTTTATATACAGTCCTGCTGGATGTTTGAGCTTTCTGATAGATTCAGGGGAAGAATGAAAGTGTGGGAATCTGTGGTGCTTCCTATGACTAAAATAAACTCTTTGTGTGTCTCTGCTCCTGTAAAATGAGGGTAGTGGCTCTGCCACTTTGAACTTGTCAAAGCAGCAGTGAGCATCGGCCAGAAAAGCAGGGAACACACAAGTAACTGGGATAAAACAAAAGGCTCAAGGACTGCTTGTCACCCCATCATGGGGAAAGTCATCTCACCAGGACAAAAACTCTTTTTGGTCGGAGCAGTAACAGCGGGCATTAATATCACTGGGAGCTCTTGTGTAGCTTTTGACAATGAGTTCCTTAGAAGGATTTCCTCCCTTTGAAGTGCCTGCCTTGCCTGCACAGCAGACAGCTGCTTTCTGCCTGCTGTCTTGCCTGTCTGCTCCCCTACGTGCTGCTCTGTTGAAACACCCTGTGTTATTACAGTCACTCTCAGCATCTGGCTGCAGGAGTGAATCAAAGTGTTGTGAAGGCAGCATATCAATTTGGGTTTGTGCCATGTAACACTTACTTGGTGGCTAAGTGGGATCATTTCAAAGACACTTTTTCTTCCTTTTTCCCTATTTCTCTGTGCCCAGATCACTGCTTGAGCTGCCTTCCCCCTAAACACTACATGCTCACCTTTTGTGACTGTCTAAAATAGAGAAACCTCTGCTCTTGTCAAAAGGATAAACTGAAACAGTCACTTATCTCTGGCTGAGGAATTGCACTCTGGAGTGCTCCACCAGCACTTCCCAGTTGCCACAGCCCCTCTCCCAGCTGGGCCAGCAGCAGCCAGCTGTGGACCCTGCAGAGGGTGGCTGACCCCCCCAGCTGTCACAACCCAGAACAACCAGGTAAACACAATCAAAAAATCCATTTGGAATTGTTGGTACTTAGAGAATACCTCTAAGTAGAGAAGAGGTTGGATTCTGTGGTGGGTGAGTTCATGCTGTGCAGGAAGAGCTGGGTTCATAGATAGAATGGTTAGGCTTGGAAGGGACCTTAAAGATCATTTAGTTCCCTTCTTCTTTTCTTTTTCCCCTGCTCTGAGCTGGCTAGTTATAGATCTGCACACACCTCAGAAGTGCAATCTGCACTTCTCACAGCCCATGATATCTGCATGGAGACTACATGGATCCCACCAGTGCAGCGGTGCAGGTTTGCCTGCCAGTTAACAAGATTTTACTAAATTCAGAAGACTGGAATGTCCCCAAACACAAGCCAAATTAATTCATATTTTAAAAGATTTCTGTCTACAATAACAGGAGTAAATGCCACATAAACCCCAGTCCTGCTCCCATCAGAGACAATGGGAATTAAGCCACTAACTTCAAAGAGCAGTGCTCTCTCTGTAGAGTGTATTTCATGCTTCTGCAGTCTTGGCTAGATTAGTGCAAATTAAACATTGGGTTAAGTTGCCAGAACCCATAAGCGCTCCATTAGGCTCTGGAGGATTTGGCTAATTTTAGTCAAATACTTCCCTGTTTTACAGAAGCCATGCAAAATTCCTCCACGGGCTAAGCCCACTGAGCCCCGATCGAATGCCACTAATGAATTTGGCCTCACAGCTCCTGTCTCTGTGCTTATGCAGGGCTCAGAATGCAGCTTTATGCACCTTATGGAATCTTCCGAAACAGCTATTTCACACCAGAGCACACCAAATCATTTCACAAGGGCTGTAAACACGGGGCTTTCACAAGTGCTAAGGGATCCAATATCGAGTGACATTGTGAGTGCACACGAGGCTTCCCTTGCCTGCAGGGCCGTGGTGGAGAGGGCTGCAGCAGCCCCCTTCCCTTCCCTTCCCTTCCCGAGCTGCTCACTGTCCTACATCCTGTGAGTGGCAAACTGCCCCAGGGAGCTACAAGCTACATTTTTCAATCATCTCTGCTTTATGTTAAATACACTTACAAGCAGCCAAGTACCATCCCCAGAGGGTCTTACTACGACAGAGGGATGTTAACAATATACTTCTGCTTTTTTTCTGCCTTTTTTTTCTCTCAAATATGCTTCAACTGTAGCCATCCCTGAATAATCCCCTAATTAGTGAGGAGGCTTTGAGTTTAGCAGAGATGCAGACAGGGAGACCTGAGGTGTCATTTCCAAGCTCCACGGTGTAGGATTTTAGGACCAGCCTGGACAAAGCCTTGCCTGATTTTCAAGCCTCATTTCTTCCCTGGCTGAGCACAGGGAATCCCATCACTGCTGTGTGTCTCCATTCCCATCTATCCAGGATAGACCTATAAAAGTTCTGACACCTGGTGGGAAGCACCAGAGCTCATTTCCAGGTTTGTACAATGGCTGGAACCACTGCCTTTACAGTCCCTGCCAGGACTTCAGGGTGTTCATACAGATACAAACATCAGACTAATTAGTCATTTTTAAACTTATGACTCAGGCATTTACTAAAAGCATGTGTTCAGATAAAGGTAATACAGTGCAAAAAATAATACAGCAACATCCTTTGGGAAGGCAGAAAAGGTCAAGTACAGTGCTGCTCTTCGCTGAAGAGGTAATACACAGAATTTGTACGTGGAAACTTGACCACTCAAGCAGCTAATTGCCAGTGGGATGTCTTGCTGTACACATCTTCTGAGGTACTTTAATTATGCAAACACACCTTGTTGTCACACAGATATAAATAATGTTTAAGGCTCATGTTCCTTTGCTGTGCTGTGGGGATTATGTGGGGGTTTATTTCATTATGATTCCCCTTTGGGGGGAATACCATGTAATAAACAACACAGCACATCAGCAGAGGGGTTTTTTGCAGGTGGATTCCCCCCTCCCCCTTAAATTATTTTAAAAAAGCTTCTGGCTCTATTTCTGACTCCTGTTGAAAAATTGGGTACTTGAGCAAATTGCTTGGTTGACAAAAGGGAAAAAAATTGTTGCTTCAAAACAAACAATTATGATGACTTTGAAGCATAACATGGAATGTCTCATTGATTTTGTCCCAGAGGACTGGTGTAAAGAACGAATAACCAAATGTGCAACAGAGCACGTAATATTAGTGCATGCACCATTTCTTGTGCAGTATTGTTCTAAATCCATTTGCTCACCTTTGCCCTCTGCAATCACCCGCTATCAACAGGGGAAACACACATGAGCAATCTAAATATTTGATTGCTTGTAAGAGAAAAAATTTCTTCCTATTTAAAGTGGCTGAGTAGTGGCAGGAAAATGTACCATTCCTTCCCCACAGTCGCTAAGAGGAGCATTAGAGACAGAAATTATAATTTCAACCTGCAGTGCTTGAATTCATGGCCAGAAGATTTCAGCATTTGTTGTTCTCCTGGAGAATAAACTTTACATCTAAACTCTGATTAGACCATAGAACTGGCACCAAGAAGCATTTTCCCTTTTCTGCTCCTTATATTCATAATGTTAAGTGCACTCTGAAGGGGCATTGTGCAATAGGCACTGGCAAAGCCCAATTCTGGAAACAGCCACTCACTCGGGTGCATTCTGTTCACGCAACCCAGCATTCAAGAATTAGGACTTTTGAGTGTTAAAGCCAGAAAAGGGAGCAGTAAATGATCAATTGTAGCAAATGTTCTGCAGTCATTTCTTCAAACACAAGTGATGCAGTATTTTGTCCCTGAGCTGAAATATCAATTCCCTATTAGGCTAGAAAAAAACTCAGTACAGCTGTTGTACAGCTACCTTTGGATATGGCTCTTTTCTAACAGATCAGCTTATCTTCAGCCAAGGTATTTGCTTCTGTGATGGAAAATCTGTGTCCTCTAGATTTCCTTTTGGCAAAAAAAAATTTAAATTGCTTAAAAAATGACATTATTCAGATGGTAAAAAATCAATGAAAACAATCAAACGGGTGCTGTCAGTCTGAAAGTTTGATTCCTAATAGATTTGGAACTGAAATTCTCTCATTTGTATTTCTCTCTCTAGGTGTGTCTGAAATCAGTTTCCACCACTGAGGTGGAACAGATAATTTATTGTCATGGGTTTCTCAGCATCTTTTCAGTGCTCAAATATTTCTACATATATTTCCACTTAGCCTCCCTGCTTTGGGATTCTGATTCCTCTGTGAGTCGAGCCTCAGTCTCTTGGATGTGGTGATCAAATCCGTTTTTTGACTGGAAGGATTCTGTTGAGTGACTGCAGCTTCTCCTTTACTCTGAAGATTTAACCATGGTGTGCCACAACCCCTGCCAGACGCAGTGGGAAACAGCATTTTTGTATTACAAAACACACAAACCTAACAGAGCCAAGACCATCCTGTCAGGCAATCCATTGGTTATGGGATGTGGTTGCCTAAATACTTTGGAAGATTTTGGCCTCTGTGTTTTCATGTTTCTGGGCTCCTGCTTGCTCTATACAACTGCATTAACTGTGCAGGGGAAATCGCCATTTGCTGGAGAGTGACTTACCAGTGCTGTTTTCAGAGGTGCAGACTGACAGCAGATATATCTATTCAGCTCTGCTGGGCGGCAGGGCTCAGCAGTGAGCTAAATTAGCCCACAACATGTTATTCTAGCCAGACTTTCCAACAACCTGCTGTAAGGCTAACACACACTCACACGGTGTATTCAAAGGAAAAAGATGAAGTTTCAGCAGGTTTTTCTTCCTGGGTTGATTATTCCTCCAATATTCCAGATCCTGCTCTGTGGCAACTAAACCACAGCACCTCGTTCCATGCTCAAATCTAGCTCTCCTTGCCTCCACTTGAGCTTCTATAATAAATGAGAATGAAAAAGGAAACAATAAATAAGACTGTGTAGCTCAGGAATATGCAAGACTGGTAGTTCAAAATAACTGTAATAAGTATTTGTAAAAATGTAGTAATTCAAGTGTATAAATGAAGGGAATTAAATGTCATGGCAAATTTACATAAAACAATGTTTAATGCAGAAATTGGAATAAATATAATATAGATAAGTAGTAATCCTCTTCCTTCTTAACTAGGCCATTAATAAAAATTTTCAAGGACAGACTACAAAATATCTTTAAAAATGGAAGGTCATATTAGAAGCTAGAAAAGACTGATCCAGGAAAAACAAAGATCTGAGCCTAACTTTGCCCCCAGCTCTGCATCTAGAGTGCAGTGGTTCCTACAGGAAGCCTACCTTTCCTAGGAGTCTCTATATCCTGAGACATAATGGTGATATCCATTTCCTCTGGTCTTTTTTTTTTCCAGCATTTTCAAGTTTGTTGGGTTTTTTTTGGTTTTTTTTTCAACTAACATTCACTGTGGAACAGTATAAAATATTTGGCCATTGGTTTTTCTCTTTAGAGTGCAGCAGAAAAGACCTTAGAAATAGAAAGAAAATAAGCTATTCAGTTTGGTTCTTTGAAATTAAGCCACTTGCAATTCATAAAGAAGCTATTGGAGATGACATAGCTGACATTTTTGCCTTGTATAAAGCTGCAAAGATAGCTGCTTTACAAAGACAATCACTCCTAAGAGCGGGAGCATTATTAGTTTTTCTCTGCTGATCTTCAAGATGTAAATGGCAGGTAACTTAAATACCTTGCCAAGTGCAAAATTTCTTTGCAAAACATCTCAAAAATACGATTTCCTGTTTTACATAAGACTTCACAATCCATATTATTTCTAATCCTCTAATGTGTATTCTTCTGTTTTCTCTATACCTGCAGGATTTCTCATGAGCAGTGCATATGGCTTTAAGTATTAAAAAAGTAAATGATGTCTTGAATAGCAGAATTAAATTCAGAAGCATCCTGCACTGATAGGAAATCACCTCTAAAATATATTCCTGCAGGCAGTTGTTCTGCTAATTCCTGGGTACAGACAAATATTGATCTAATCCCAAAAGTAACAACTGTCAGGACAGTGAGGTTTCTGTGATCCACATTGTGTCTCCATAACTGTGACAAGACAGGAGAAGAGCTCCCCAGCAGGGAACAGAATCATGCCACTGTTTTGTGACATTCCCTTTGATATTTCCCCCCCAGCCCCGTTGATCAGCAGGTGAGTGTTAATATAAACCACCCAGCTGACACTGTGAAGACAGATGGGGGAAGAGACAGTGGGTCACATGACTTAAATGTGGCTTCTTCTTCTCATGGTGAATCTCTTCAGGCATAAAGGATGACTCCATGTCCTCCTCTTGTATAACATGGCCAAAATGACAGATTTCAGCCAACACCAAACATAGGTTTATCAAGCCAGCCCTTTGCCAGTGCACTAATCTGCTCTGGGATTAGCGTGCTCACCTACAAGTAGGGCAAAAAGTAAGATGGTACTTTCATCTTGGCTAAGCAGGGTTTGGATCTGTTTCCCAGAGCAAATAACCCAGTCTGCAAGGTCCCAAGGTGCTGTCACCAGGGTACAGGTGGAATATAGGACTGTTTGATCAGGCAGCTGAGTTACCCCCCATCTGAGGGATCTGTTTTTGGAGCATCTAAAGTATATCTGAGTCTCTCTGAAAGGAAAAATCTTCCCAGATGAGAGTAAGGTGCGGAGGAAGGATGCTCCACACCCTGTAACTTCAGGGATCTGTGAAGGCAGGACCTCAGGCTTCTCCTGTAGCCAGCAAAAACTTCAGAAGCAGCTGTGCTGCAAGCTCAGCTACACTTGTCAAGAAATCTCAAAAGCCAACCAGGCAGGGCAGCTGCAAATCCAAACTCGGCTGTGCAAACCTGCCTCTTGTCTCCCTGTGCCCACAGAACAAGGGCATAAAGGCATCTGCCTTGGGATCAAATCCGGGAAAGGCTGCTGTGCTCTTTGAAGTTCCCCAGCAGACAGAAGTTCAAACGGAGTCAAGCACTCAAGCACTATCATCTCGTTCTGGGTGTAATACGAGGTGAAATTGAATATTTCACCTGGTAACACTTTCAATCACACCAGGAGCCTTGTCTGTGGCTGTGGCACTGATGGGACAGTGGTAACAGCACTGGGAAGTTTTTAGAGAAACCGTCAGATCCAGGATTTCTTATTATTTTCTCGTGCTTCACTCAATGAAGTGTACTGATTTACAAGGAGGTTTAGGACTGGAGGGAGAGGGATCAATAGCTTTTTAGTGAATACTAAGTGCTATATGTGACAACTTAGAATATAAAAGAGCCCCATGCTGTCCAGCTCTCACAGTGAGGGAGAGGAGCAAGGCTCATTGCCTTGAAGGATGAAAATCTGATGGCAGAATTCCATCTGTATTTGACTCAGTGGCTGGACTGGGTGATTGTGCTGTGCTAAGGGCAGAGCCCAGAGTGCTGAAGAAGTCACAGCTTTACCCAGGTGTGGAATGGCTGCTCCAGGATTCCCCAGGCAGGCTCAGTGAGCGTCGCTGAGCTCCACACCAGGAGTCAGGACACGATCAGACAAACTCCTGGGAAGGAGCTCATTGCCCAGGCAGCAGCTCGGTGCCTTTGCACAGCACAGCCAGGCTGCGTGCAGGTGGGATTTGTGAGGTGCATCAGACTCAGTGCGTGCACTGAACAGCCTGGTGCAGCCTGGGTGCACAGTCGCAACTCCCAGATAAAAATGAGGCTTTCTGCAGCCATGCTGCAGGTTTCAATTATGCACTGGGTCGGTCTGGTGCTCTGCAGAAGTATCTGACCTGCTTTACAAGTACTTTGTGCTGCACAGAAAATTCTTGGTAGCCCAATACGCTTTGGACCAAGTGAACCAGAGCAGAGATTTGATTTATGAATGAGATGTAGAAATGCTGCACCAAGTGCCTGCCAGGAATGCGGTGCTGTGGGGAGATCTGGTTAAAAACAGTTTTGTTTTGTTCTAAAGGGTGCAATCCTCCTTACATATACAGAATACATGTTCCCCACAGGAATAAAGGAATGAAACAAACTCGGGTTTTCCCTTCCTGGGTGCAGAGATATTCATTAAAATAGATTAATTTAGTTAACAAGAGACACGTCTTCCTTAGGAGAATTTGAGCAGCCTTCCCAAGTAGCTTGTGATTCAGTAAAAACATGTTTGGCAAATAAAAAATTGAATTGCAGTGATAGATACTAAAAAGGGAAAAATATCTTGTTATAAAAATGAGAATTATTTGCATTTAAGCCCATCTGTTTCTTGTGCTCATGGAGTTTAGATTAAAGTAATTTATTTCTGTCTACTAATTAGGACTATTTATTATTGACTTCGTGCAAATTTGAATTATAATTCTCACCATACTTATTTTAATGTGCTATCAGCGCAAATAAAGGGTGACCCTAGAGAATCTCTGGAAAACAGGGAGCAACATCAAATCCTAATGAAAGTGGTGGCAGTTACCATGCTTTAGAGATGCTCTCAGCAAGTTGTAGAAGCAGACAGTGTCAGCTGAATTCTCACTGCTCAGAAATTGCCAAGCATAGAGCACTGGGGAGAGCTAATCCAGCAATCATGACTGGGAGATCAGACCAACAGGAAACCTGAAAATTCCTGCAAAGTTTGTTCCACGAGCATTAACAGCGAGTGTGGAAATATTTATCCCTGAAATCTAATTAGAAATTAGCAATTCAGCTGAAGACTGTGTAGAAATGAAAAAGATGATCAAACATGCACCAAATTGCTGTGATGAGTTTTGGAACAGAGCAATTACAGACAAGTGTTTCTTTATGTCTTCTTTATGGTTTCAAACCCACAACATTTTATGTGTGGAAAGCAGAGAGGAAGACAAACACTCAGCTGGGAGAGGAGTCTTTTAGCAGCATCAGAGGTGTTTGAGCCATGCCTGCACTGTGGTGCTTCTCAGAGTTGTGACAAGCTAATTGATGGATAATAAAAATAATCTCTCACACTTCTAAGAGGAGCCCTGATTCAGTGAGTTAGGTGGACGTGATATCACCAGAGGGAAGCACACAAACAGAAAAAAATTATAAAATAATCTCAGGCCTTTGAAGTAATTTATCCCAACTTTTTTTGGCTCCTGGTGCCCAACAAAAAGTTATCTCATTGAGGGAGGCACACCAAGGGAAGCCAAAAAGACACAGCTTTCAAATGGAGCATGAACCCTGGACTGAGAGAAAAAGAGAGGTGCAGTTAAAAAACCACAATATTACATGAGCTGAGATACAAAAAAAAAAAAAAAATTCATTAGAACAAAATATTTGTGAACCAAAATATTATTTTTATTACATCCGGTTACTAGCACTAACTGGTCTTCAAATGAGGATCAAATTTCCCAAAATCTTTTGGGTTTTAGGTGAAGAAAAATCTTTAATCTTTTAAAAATAAGTAAAGGAGCAGTAAATAATGGGGATTAGAATATTTTTTGTCAACAGCTGTGTTTTATAAAAATTCTAGTACTGTATGGGACTTAAATGAGCCATTTCCTATTGGCAGTATGTCATTAACATCATCCTAATCATTCTCACCTGATCTCATCTAATTCTCTAAGGACTTTTTCCTCGGGACTAATTGCAAGTCTCATTGCACCAAGTAGAAATACTGAATTGGGATAGACTGTTATTCTACAGCCCTCCAAATAACTCTTGCATCATTTCTTTTTTAATCAGGCTTAGCTTGAACAAATATCCCTGTTTATAGGGATGCATGTACACAACCTCTACAATTTACTAAACAAGATGTCCATCAGAGGAACAATTACCATTATTAAAATAAACAGCTATTTTCTGTGGTGTCCTTCAAAGAGAGAGAGCTGGTGTCATTTGTCACCAAACCTGTTATAGCCTAGAAAGTATTTTTTAACCATTGTTTTTGATCTCAAATAGAACTGGTAATCTGCAGGTATTAATCTCAACATTGAAGAGCATCACCCTGCAAGGTAAGATGACAGAAAAATGCATTTTGGTCAGGTGGTGAGTGTGTGAAAGCTCTGAAGTGGCTCTGACCCAGCACTGGATACAACTTGGGGAGTAAGGACTCCGAGCTGGCCGTGCAGGGAGGACATCAGCATTTAGGAATGTGTGACAGTCTCACAGGAATTCAGGGAGTAAGGAGCAGAGGGGTTAGATTAGAACCTGGAGGAAGTCTCAGAGCAACCCCATGGAAAATTGAGATCTGAAAGCTGTCTTGGGGAGGGACCCTTCAGAAAGTGCAACATCAGGCACGGGAAGCAGATTAAAGAAGATACCACACCCAGCACCTCATTGCATCCACCTTATTTACCTTGTGCTGAGCAGGCTTCCAGATCCCTGAAGAAACCAAGGGATTTCAGATTTGGGGCTGCAGCAATCCCCAGAACAGGTGTCAAGACACACTTCCCAGAAATGATCTTCCCAAAAATGATCTTCCCAATGCAAACCCTCTGCATATTTCACACAGTAACTCCACACGTGCCTTCACTGAGCAGCTCAGGCTGGCACTGCAGGGCTCTGCACAAACTGGGATCTTCCACTGGAAACCACGAGCCAGATGCTCCCTGTCAGCAAAGGAGAACAGAAAAATGTGAGATTTCTATGGCAAAAAACTTATTCCTGACCACATGCAAGCTTTATCCAAGGACACACTCCTGTGAAGAGCGTTCTCAGGCAGTTTCCACACAGCGCTGGGTGGGTTAACTGAAAACTGTGTGAGAATGACTTCAGTGCAGCTTAAGTCAACCACAGCTGACAGTGTGAGCTCCCAAGCACTCACCCAAGCACACTTTCAACCAGTCTGCACACTGCACAGCCTTTCTGATTCAAGCAGTGAGTACGTTGCTTTGTAGATGAGGTACAATAACGAGTTAAAAAAACTCAATTGATCAGCTTCACTAAGAGTCCCACGTGCCTTTAAAGAGCTTCTCCTTGTAGTGACTGGTCTCCCTCTCCTAAAGGATGCTGGAGCTCTGATCATGAGACAGCCTTTGCCCATGGTGACACAGGGATTTGCTTTGAACCCACTCTCTGTAAATCGTGGAGATGGGGGTGTGAGCTTCTGACAGCACCTTGACATGGTCTCCACACTGAATTTCTACCAAACACTCTCTGACTATAAAGTTAGCAGTCTCTGCTCTCCTGACATCCTGTGGAACATCTGTTTTCCAGTCTGGACAGAGGCTGTCAAATCCCAGTTCATTTGCTTTGGGGCTGTTTATGCCTGGTCTCTCCACATGGGATGAATAACCCTCACTCAACAACTTCAGCTATGAAATACAAGCCAGGGATCCCTTTGATTTCACAGTATATCTGAAAATTTCCACTTTAAGGATAAGAGGCCTTGAATTTACAACATGATCTTCTTGCCTTAGGAAGAGCTTGTTCTGCTATGGTTGTGATCATGAGACAAGTCCTATTACCAGAAAAGATGGATTTTTCAGGCCATTGCTTCATGAGGGTAGAGACAGAACCCTTGTGGTTAACTTGAGTGATTTGGTCCTTGTTCTGCACCAAGACTGCAAGGAAAGCTTAGTGCCCACAGTCCTGGGCAAGTCTATACCTGACAGCACTTTTATCCAATGCTTTAGATATTTCTATGCACATGATGTGGCAAAGGGCAGGAAGTGTTGTAAATTGGATTTAAGTACAAACAGGGGTTTAAACTCCTCTCCCATTCAGGAGCAAAACTTCCAGCTGACATGATTTGCCAAAGGCCATACAATGATTCAGCTGCAGAACCTGCCAGTCCAACAGCAAAGCCAAACTTTAGCTTCTGCTTCAAACTGCAGTGGCTCCAGGACCTTCTTGAAGGCAGAGTCAGCCCACCTGCAGTTAAGTGCAAACACTGATGTGTCCAGAGCAGGCATTCACAGAGCCTCATAACTAAAATCCAAGAGACTTAAGAATCTCTCATTTGTCTTTAAAGCTGTTGTCCTCTACCTGTTTCAAAGTTTCTTTTTCCTTCAATGGGACATTCAAGGAAAACTGTATAAGAATATTGGCAGTTTTCAGCATAAATGCTCAAGACATAGAACCCTAGAATGGTTTGTGTTGGAAGAGACTTTAAAGATCATTTCATCCCACCCCAGCCATGGGCAGGGACCCCTGCCACTGTCCCAGGCTGCTCCCAGCCCCAGTGTCCAGCCTGGCCTTGGGCACTGCCAGGGATCCAGGGGCAGCCCCAGCTGCTCTGGGCACCCTGTGCCAGGGCCTGCCCACCCTGCCAGGGAACAATTCCTGAATCAAAGTGTTTGGCAAACACTATAATGGGAAGGGTGAAAAGACATAAAAATCTGTTGGCACAGAGCTGACACATTTTTGGGTGGGGAAGAAAGAGTGCTGATGGTCCCACCTTTCAGTGTCCATGAGGGGTTTTAACATCTTGGTCTCTGGTCCTTTTAGTAAAGACATTCCAGATAAGATCTAAGCAACAGTACACATTCCTTGGCTTCCTAGGAACGTACCAGTGGCTGCACTGGGTTAGACGTGCATCTAACTCACAATTCCAGCTTTGATGGACATATAAGAAAAGCACACAGTAGAGGTTCCTCCAGTACACTTTTCTAGATGCGGGAAATTACAACTTGTATTGAGTCCTAACATAAAGGAGTTTGTCTAGATATTCTTTAAACGCTGTTACAATCCTATTTTGCAGCAGTGAGTTCCAGAGTTTAGTCAATCTGCTTTTGTGACAAAGGTTTATTATTGTTGTATTTGTTTTGTTGGTTTGGGTTTTTTTAACAGCTACCATTGGATAATTCCATTTGATACTGACTTCTTCTTATATCATGATAAAGTGAATACCAGTTTTTGGTTCCCTCTCAAAAAACACTCAGAGTTTTGTCATTGCCTTCACTGTGTTCTGGTGTCAGTGTGTTTTTTTCTGGGCTGAAATTATTAATCTATTTCACCTCTCCTTGGACACCAGGCATGGAGTTCTTTGTCACCCATGTCTGTACCTGTAGTTCTAATTTTAGCCCTCCTGGGATGGGTAAACAAAGTGTATTGAGGATGGAAACAGGCCTTTCTTCATCAGCTAGAGGGGGCTTTTTCCTTAACTGAGCACTAGCAAAGGTAGAATACAAGTCAATCTGGCAATTTCATTTCAATGCCTTCAAAGGGATGGATTTCACCAACCTTTTGAAAACATGTTCCCTAAGCTTTGAGAAATCTGCTAAGAACCTTGAACTGCATTACCTTGAGAAAAGCCAGCATCTCACAGGATCAGGCTATAAAACATTATCTACATCCAGTTACAATGACCCTTTCATTGCACTGCCTTTAGACTTAGAAGAAAACAAAACAGAACCCTGGAGAGTTAATATTTTCAAAACCAGCCCCAGCTGAAGACAATCAGGGCAGCTTTTGATAAAACTGATCAAAGGACAATTCTTGACAGCTTGGAAACATGAAATGCTATTACTTGCCCTCTTTTAGTTTTGCTCTTTCTTCTCAGAAGACCAGTGTTTGTTTTGCATAGTAGCAAACATTATTCCTGTGGTGTTTAACTTTTGCACAGGAGCCCTCTTTTTCATTACACCAGAGTAAAAGCAGTGTGAGATTAGCAAGAGGTTCTTTGTTTTCTGCTGTAGTAAAACCTTTTCGTAATTTATCTTTCTTTTCTTTCTCTCTCTTTTACCTCTTGGCCACAATTTACACATCAGCATCTTCTGCTATTGTCTTTATATTCGATGAGAATACCCTTAAAATATTCCCACAGACTTGCTATTTCTCCTCTTTTCATTACTTCAAATTGAAAGTGGTTAAGATAATGTATTTGGCATCAGACTTAGAGAGAAGGAAAAAAAAAAAAAGAAATAGGGGAAAAAAAGGCATGATGAATTGCTATGATCATGTCAAGGACAGTTTGTGTTGGGGCACCAAGGCCAGGGGAAGAGAGCAAATTCCTGATCCCTTTTAAATTGTGGTACTAATCAAGGGATATAGAGGTCCCTGCAGACAAGTGACCAGGAGCAGCTTAAAACTGCTTCCCCTTAGGCTTAGTACAAAAGCTGCAGGGCGTATGTCTCAACTCCCTGCCCTCTCACAGGAGGGGACGTGTCATTTGGCCATCTAACCCTCCAGAAAGGCTCACAGGATTCTAATTTCTCTTTCATAATCTCTAATTAGTCACCTCTCTCAGCACCTCTCCTGCCATTTGAAATCAGGACGCTTTGCAGATACTGGCATGGAGATTAAACCAAGCATTAAGCTGGTAGCAGTCCACAGGCAGTGTAAAAAGCTTTTTGGGCACAGTTTCTGCTCTCTTAGACCAGTGAAAAACTACAGGAAGTCTGAAGATCTCAGTGTCAAACCTTACTCTATATTAAAGAATGCTGAGGCTATAAAGCACAATGCAGCCCTTCTAATTCCTGTAAACCAAAAGTTGACATAACTAATACAGCAATGCTTAACTGAGGGACCAGCTAATGGAGGTAATTTCTAGTCCATCAGATCTTTATATTAGTTATTGACCTCAGTTTAGTTTCGAATTGCTTTTTAAGCTTCCCTATTTAAGTTAGTACCTTTAAAAGCAAGTTTCTGTATTCTCAATCCATTGCTTCTTATTGACCATTTGAGGCATAAAGAAGCAGCATTATCTCCTCATTTTAGTTTAGAATAGGGAGCAAAAATACCTTGCAGATTATTTTTTGTTCACAGTGAGGACCTGAAAAAACCACAAAGACCTTTCTTCTTCCCAGTTTCCTCATTCCTGTAATGAAGTTGAAAGCCTTCCCTCTCCCTCCCCGGGTACTGTGCCTAGACCAGCTGGTGGTTGGTGTCTGTTTCAAGAAGAAAAATATTTTCCAAATACCAAACATAATCATTCATGAACGTTAATTCCCTGGGCAACGCATCTCTGAAAGCTCTTTAGGTAACACTCTGCCTCTGAACACATTGACAGAGGACCTGACTGGGCACATTTCCTACACAAATGCTATTTATTTGTTTGGTTTTGGCAAGTAGCTGTCTCTGCTTACACCCCAAAGGGATGCAAGTCACAGTTCTGACTGACTGGGGAAAAGCCATCAGTGTCAGTGGCATCCCTGAGAAAAATATCTTCCCTTTCCAAGGAAAAGGGCAGGTCTACCTAGCAGGCAGTGTATTCTCCCCAGAGCCAAGGAAGTGGAGAACTGTGCAAGACTTCATTTTCATTTTTCTTAAACACTGATCCAAAAGAAAAAAAATCTTACAATGTTTTTAAATTATTGATTTTTTTTTTCCTATTGGAACTGTCATTTTTCATGAAAAAATCATTTTGGCAGCATTGTATCTTTCACTTGGAAATTTTTCCACATGAAAAATCTCAGAAAACTATAAGGTAACAAATGCTGCACTGGTACATTTCATGTGAGATACAGGGTGATTTCATGACCAGCAATACCAGAGGAGGGTACTTTTCTAACAGAGTATTCAGTTATTTATAATAATAATATATGTGTGCTTGGGAACATGCCATTTCCAGCGTGTAAGGATGTGTGGATTCACTCCCTGCATGTCTTCCGAAAGAAACACCATGCTTCAAAGGAGGAAACAAGGAATGAGCTCTTTTGGTGACTGTCAGGGAGAGCAAAAATGGGCCTGGAACAAAATTCTAGTTGGGTTTAGTACTACCAAGTTCACTTTTGTGCCTTTGAGACAACTGAAAAATATTATCCAGGGAAGGTGCTCCAGGCCCAGAAAGGACTTGAATTCATATACATTACAGTAGGTCTAGTTTCTGTGCCCACATGCTGGAAAAAAATGCAGCATAACAGGGGCCCAGGAACTTCTCTGATTCCAAGTGTTTGGGTTTTTTTTCTTAAAAAGGATCTCTTAGGCCATTCCCACAACTTGCTTGCCACCAAATCTGTAGAATCACTAAAGGGCTTCCCATTGACATGGGTGGAACCTGGATCAAACCCTGGAGGTCGTCATTTCAAGGCAATGAATTTACAAAATGAATGGATTTAGATGTAATTTTCTCCTTCTGAAAACAGAGTAATCCTATGGACCTATGTGTTTTTATTCCCTACCAGAATTGCCAAAATGGATTAGACTCTATTTTCCTTCTACTGTACCTGGCATTTGAACAAATCCCATCTTAATTCCTTTCTTACTTTGACAGTGGCTTTGGCAATTAGATTCATAGCCCACCTCCACTCTGGCATTTAAAGTCCCTTAGTATGAAAAAAAAATAAATAAAACCTGTCCTTCCTATTTCTTCTTTACCCTTCTATAAACTTTACGATTCAATAAACTTCATGACATAATGCAGCAATGTAGATCCAAAAAGAGTATTTCATTCTGCAGAAACTGAATGAAACACAGAGAGTGAGAATGCAATTTAATTACATGCAAGTCGACATACTTTTGATGTCGTGCTTAAAAACCAGTGGTGTCTTCATTTGTCATGCACATATTTATCCATCCTGTGGGCTGTACATTACTCTAATTATTCTGTTTGCTCCAAACACTGCCTCTACATCACATTGTGTTCTCTGGTGACTAAGCTCAGGAAGCCAGGACTCAAACTTACCTGCCACAATTTTCAGGGAGGCTCAGGACATTTGCAATTCATCTCTATGCCCAAGAAACTGTCCTAGGTTACAATGTAAATATGTGCTCAAAGGTCTGTATTCCATCACCATCTCCATGAACTGTTGAAAACAGGAGGCACAGTGTTTTCTTGTCTCCTCCCCCGGACTGTCTCCTGTTAATGGGCCATCAATGCCTTGCCCCATGAGTCATAGATAACTCCCTCAGGGAGCTATTTCTGTTTAATGGGCAATCAAGGACCCACCACATGACTGATAAAATGACATCATCCCATTGTGAGATGCTCTGCCCAGGGAGAGGAGCCAAGCATTCCCACCTGGATATAATCTGGGATTTCAGACAGAACAGCAGTGCTTATCCAGTGGTTTCCATAGGACAAGGACTACTCAACCTTTTCTACAGGATCACCACTTCAGCAAGATCACTTCATCTGGACTACTACCACTACCCTAATGAGCAGGGTGTCAGGTTGTATTCTGACTTTGTCAGAGATTTTTCTTTTGTATTATTGCATGTACTTTACCTTTTTCTATTAACTTGCATTTCTGACTTGGAGTTTCACTGGTTTTTGCTTTCAAACTAACACAGAAACAAACAGTTCTTCCATTTTTTAACCTTTTCACCAACATCCTCCTGAACATTATCTCTTCCTTGCCAGCTGCCAGCCTCATTCCAAGCTCCTCACGTGTAGCAGTCTCTCTGGCTGGTGTAAACCCCCAACCTCCTCCCCAGCTTCCCAGGAGCTGCTGCTCTTTAGCCTCAGCCCTCTTAATGCTTGCTCCTCTTGCCCTTCCTGCAACCTCCATGGTTTAGAAGTCTGTTTCTCAGTGGAAGTGCCATTTCTGTGTAATCATTTGTTTAATCCCTTTAAGAGTCTGCAATCTCCTCCCTGGATAGGTATTGAACATCCCTGTGAAAAAAGTCAGATTTTCAGATCCACTTTCTCTCTCTAATCTATAGCTGTTAAAGACATTCACTGCTTTGCCTTTCAGCCTCGTGCTTTTCTCAGACCAGAAATTGATGGAGGTGGCCTCTTCTATTTTTTACTTCTCCTGAGCATTGACTGTTTCTGATAAGGCTGGCTCTCCTCACTAACCCAGGAGGTTGCATAGTCCTGTTACCCAGGTAAAGCATAATCCTTCTCCTTTTGTGCAGCCCTAACTATTAGATTTTTACCTGATGTAAGCCTGCACAGTTCCATTGAAGGTGAGTCCATGCACTGGAAAAGTGTCTGTGCTTCCCTGCTGTCAAGAGGAGTTTGGATGGATAAGGCTTGGGGGAAAAAAAAAAATAAGAAACCCATCTTTTAGACAGTTTAGTAACCAGGCAAAGAATTCATTTGCTAAAATGCTTGTGACAGGGAAAAATGTGTTGAGATTGACTTTCTGAGGTCATTTTCATTTCAACAACAGTTATTGGTTTTTTTTGGACTCACTTTCAATGAATGCCCCAAATGCATGAGCTTTACTTAATACCAGTACTAATAAAATGTGATATAAAGATAAAATATTCATATCCCCCAAAGCAAAACCTGGGCTGCACACCTGATAACAATCTATACCAAGCGACTTGTTAAATCACCAGTCAAGAAGCAGAACTTGGACTCTGTGCTTCATATAATCACTCCCATTGACCAATTGTACTGATGTTTAACTCTGCCCTAAAATACCAGGACTATGTTATTTCAGTGGAGCATAAAAACCTGTTTGCCTCTGTAACACCTTTGGTCACTGTTATAAACTCAAGGACTTTGTGAATGTTACTTCCAGTGTGGATCCTTGGGACTAAAATCACTTTAGAAGGGTGTAATTAATCAGTGCTTCATACACCCAGTTTCAGGCGCTCACAACAAGCTATTTATAGACAGCAAAACACAAAAGATGAGGAAAAAGACGCTGGCATATCTATGGGGTGCTCATGGATATTTCAAGTGAAACAAGGGTAGAAGTGATTATGTCAATGACTTATAAGATAGCTAATTTTGGTTCAATTCCTCTCATAAATCATAAGGACTTTGCTGGATAATTTCTCTAAGGAGAATGAGCTACTAGATTGACATAGTCCTTCCATGATATTTGCTAATACTCTTCTCTGTCAAACTGTGAAGTTAAATGTTTTCATTGTTGAGCTAAAGAAGCTTAACATTAAAAACTTATGGAAATGGCTTTAATACTGAGATTTACTTTTGGAATTCTTTTGAAATGCAATATCCCCAGGTACTTTATGAAAAAGCCAGACTCCATTTTCAATAGCTTTTGCTGAGTTTTTATCTGTATTCAATCCTCCAGAATGTGCCATTATAAATAATTAATCAATCAGCATCTGCTCTGCTCACAAAACACTGCCTGATTCTGCAGCTCTGAAGAGGCTGAGAACTTTGTTTGTAGCTTCTATCAGAAGAGGCTGAAGCACTCAGCACCAGTGCCCAGCACAGCCCACGGGTGCAGGCACAGTCAGCAGCCTGAGCCACGCCAGTGGAGTCACTGCAGGCCGGGACTGCAATGAAAGTGACACTTTAAAAGGTGTGTTTCTAAGCTCTGTGTGCTGCTTCTAAATGTATAAATGGGGAAATGGGAAATTGGGTTGAGGAATATTTCAGATCAGTCTCAGCTTGATACCTCCTGTGACATCTTCAAAGCTCTCTTCCCCCTGACTTGGGCACACTGGGGGTAAAACAGTGACACTGCTGTGGCACTGCAGGCCCTGTGCTTCCCAGGGATGGAACCCCTGTTCTCCACTCTTCCTGGAGACTTCATCCACCATGCCTGGATGAACCCTAATCACACATCTGACTCCTCTGCCATTGATGAAGCTGCAGCAAAGCACAATTACCAAATTTCCAGGAGCCAATAAACACTAATAAAATGTCTTGTACCAAATCTTGCCTCTTTCCTGTCTCTTGGATGCCTTTTCAGCCATTCATTTAGGCGTTCTGCCTTTATACTCCAAGCGAAGCTAAACATCCTCTAAAACACAGATGGTTTTTACAGTCTGTTGTGGGAGAAAAAAGAAAGGGGGGAAAAAAAAGAAAACCCAGCAGAAATGCTGACTACACTTGATGGGCTGATGCAGTAGGAAATAGCACAGCCTTTGTTCAACCCAGCTATCCTGGATGTGTAAAGGCCATAAGAGAGCCATGTGATCTTGTGTAAAGTGAAAAGTAGTGCCTAAACCAATCTTGAAAGAGTTTTCTACAGAGATAACAAAACATGAAGAATACAAGAGTGGCCAGCACTTACCTTGCTGCCATTTCCCCCACAATTATACAGTTTTCTTTACTTAGATTTCCCCCGCTTCAGTGTTCTGCCAAGCCCCATCTACCACACTGCCATCATGCTCAGGGAAATCTTTCTGCCTGTTTTGGAGAGTTCATACAATTCTCTTTCAAGAAAACACTAGCATTGCATTGCCCTGATTATAAGATTTACTGCATCCTGGTGATTCAAAAACCATAGGATTCTTCCATTCTTAGATTCATAAATTCATGGGATTCTTCAATATAGAATATGGAAATAGGCATCTAAGATTTTTGAGTGGATTTTTTTTTTTTTTAGGCTTAAGATGGAATGGTTGGTTTTACATAAATAAGAAGGAAAAAAGATTTTTTTTAATTCCTTGTAGAATACAGCCAAGTTTGGGAAATTAAAGCCACAGGTAGCAGAGAGTCCCCTTTTCTGCCACTTTGCCAAAGCCTTGTTCTGGGTTATATTAGGAACTATTACTCAGCTTGATTAGCATTCTCCTAAACACTGTTTAATCTTGCTCTTTCTTTACTCTTCATTGTTGTCCAAAAATCCTACTTTGAAGTGAACACAACGAATCTTATGTTTTTCAACAGTTCCACTTTCAAAAAAACCCTGCTACTTTCATCACTTACCCAGCAACAACTAATGCCCAACTTTGGAATTTATATAGGCAGGAGCTTTGGAACCAAGACTACTGCAAAGGCATTGCAAATTTCTTATCGTTATGCCCCTCATTTTGCTAGTTAGTCACATATTTAATGGCAGCAGGGATCTCTTCAGAATCGCCTTTGCTTATTTTGCTTTGTGCAAGATACTGCATGATCATTATTCAGGGTTGTAAATAATTCCTAATTACATCTCAAGGGGTCCATTTTGCCAACCTAATTCTTGAAGAAACTACTCTCTTCTGTTTATACAAGCTTAGGCCGTATATTTAAGCTGTGATGGTACAAGCATTTACCTGTGCAGGAGCATCTCACAGGGACTGCTGAAAACAGGACTGCTCCTGTTTCACATGGCTCACCTGCACAAGAACACAGGCAAGGAAGCTGTGGGTATGAGGGGTTCTATCCTTTACCCAAAAAAAAAAAAAAAAGTTTAAAAATAATTTTGCCTTCAGCACATAATGCTCACAACAAAGAACATGTGGTTAATGAACAAAAGCCTTTTACTTTTTCTCTTTAACTCAGGCTGTCACTATTTTCATGTTTATTTGCCAGATGCATCCCAGCTGCTAATTAAGCTTGAACAAATTAAGGTGAATTGAATCTTGCCTGAGCATCTGCTGTTCTCCTATTAGTATGGCAGGCAATGAAAAGAAGATGATGCTACATCTTTAAAAACGCCATTTATACTTAAAATTACTTCTTACTATACACTAATAGAGAATGTTTTTTCATAACAAAGACTGTGTAAGTAATAAAATATTTTGTAGGATGTGCCAGTGAGTTGACCTGTATTGTAGTTCTGGCAATTTCCTTGGTACATGCTCGTAGCATGCAAAATTAAGAATAAAGTTTTAAATTAATTTCAGAGATGAGGAGAGAGCCAGGTATCAAACACTCTACAAGCTGAGTGGCTTGTTCAGGAGGGACGAAGGTGCAGCTTCAATTCCTCTCTGGTTTTGGCAAATCTCCCAATAAGTAAAAAACAAAAACAAAAACAAACAAAAAAAACCACAAAACAAACAAAAAAAACTCAAAAACAAAAACAAACAAACAAACAAACAAAAAAAAAAACCAAAAAAAACCCCAAAAAAACCCCAAGGTAGAGCCAGGCATTATTCTGTGGGGCTTCTTTCTTAGAGAAAGGAAATAGCTTTTGTGGCACTTGTGTCAAAACAGCCCCTGTGCAGCCCTTAAAACGGGAGGTAGAACAAAATGTTTGATGGGGTCTGTCTGTGCCAAATACAGGAGCTGCTTAAGGAGCTCCAGAGTCCTGGTTCCTGTAAAACCAAAGTTAATATAGTTAAAAAAAAAAAAAAACCACAATATTAAAAATAGTTATGAAAGGGAAGCAAAAAGTAAGTCATTTTGATCCTGGGGAACCTTTAAGGTTATTTTAGATGCAAAGAAAATCTCTTCATAAAAGAAATGTAAAAATGATTAAAAGTCTGTGCCTTGAGAAGCTGCAGAGTTTCCTTTTACACAATTTGTAGCATGTCCTTAAAGTGATAAAATCTTGAATATTAGATGTGCATCCCTTAGGGCTTTCATTTCATTTTTATACTGAAAAAAGGCTAATACAAGTTCACAGTAATCAGAAATTGTGATAATTGCCACTATGAAAATTCTCTGTAAAAAGTTGGTGCTGTCTTACAGAAAAGTTAGGTAAAATTCATCAGTTAATAAATTTACTTATTGCACAAGAGACAGCTGGAGAGGGAAGTTTATAAATGTAAATGTGCAGAAGGCAGAAGCATAGTTCCTCAGCTGTAAGCATGATCCATGCAAGTTTGTAAATGGTGGATTGTGGCAATTAAAACTAAGGATGCACAACTGTAAAACTGCTGAAATAATGTCTCTTGCTCCAAGCCTTCCCACAGGAATATACTGTGGAAGGAAAATCTAATGGGCTTTATATCCAATAATTAATGTTCTTTTGCTTAACACCAAATGAGAGCCATAGAAGCGTTTCCTGTCTAGAGATGATTAAGCATTAATGCCTATTGAGCTAAAGAACAAAACAAGAGGTATTGATCCAAAATTGGGCAAATGTGTTTGTTTTATTCAGCCTACCTGAATTTTGCCAGGTCATAATGGTAGACTAAGCACCATGAGAAGAGGAGTTAATGATAAGGCTCTGGAGATCTTAATGATGCTTGGTTTGCTGGGAGAATTACCTGAAACACATTTATGTACTTGGATAAATTAATCTTCATCACTAAAGTCTGTCTAAGCAAAATAAACCAGGGAAATGGCTTTAGTATGCATGATGAGGAAATCTTAAATATAGGCAACAGGACTTGAATATTTCACCTGTGCTTGAATAAAATATGAATATTCCTTCACCTTGGAATCCTCCATTTTTTTCCACCAGGTAAAACTGAGTGAAAAGCTGATCGTTCTTCTCTTCCAAAAGCAAATTCTGAATTGAAATAAGCATGAAAAAGAATATCTAGTCAAAACTTCTCATTTTCCGTGGAGTCAGGTTTCATTAATTCTCTCTCGTAACTTATTTTTAAAGTTTATTCAGAATTAATCTGACCACCATCAACTAAGCCATGCAGAATTCCCTAAGAAGACTTCAGGATGCTCTCTTGGGATTATTTGTGTTGAACCACACAAATGACAAAGACAAAAGCAGCAAGACATTGGTGTGACAAACAGGAGACAAAGAACAGCACAGAATCCAGAGGTCTGGCTGCAAATGAGCAACACAGAATTAATGCATTTTGGATGTTAAATTTCAAATTTTAAGCTATTCATTAATTCATGAATAATTCATAATTCACACTTCATAACTATGATGAATAATAATTACACATAAAATGGAAAGTGCAGGAAAAAAGATAACAATTGATATTGAAGAGATAACAATTGATACTGAGTTGATGAGAGATGAGAAATATTCAACGTCCTCCTTACTGAGCAGCTAATCTCTAAATGATAACTACTTTATGGCTTTCTCAAAAAACAAAGCACATTTTCCACTAACACTTCAATGTTTTAATAAGACAGAGACTCTTCATACCTGCCTTCTTCATGGACCAGTCCTGGCTAAAAAGGCACCGTTTGTGTGTGAAATCAAAGCTGGAAAAGAAAGAATTTAAATTCACAACAGAATAAAAGACATTGCTGTTGTAGAAGCTGTATTGTCAGATGAAAGAAAAAGATAGGACAGTGCAGGAGAGGCAAAGCCTTGTGCAGTTAAAGTTATATGTATGGAATGAGATCAGGGCAAGGATTCCTGGAAGATCTGTGCAATCGAGTGCTATAGAGAAATCTGCATGAGACTCCAGTGAGTGAAGGATGATTTGTCATAATCCTTTTCAGAGTAACACAATATAAGAGGGGACATCTTACCCTCCTGCCAAGGTAAAGCTAGACTGAAGGCATCAAACTCACCCTAAAAGTCTGCAGTAATGCAGGTTTTACCACATCAACCAATGCTGCTTATCCACCCTTTTCCTAAGTTTAACTAAAGTTCTGCTCTTTAGTGAAATTTATATGAATGTTTTCTTATTTGTCTGCCATAAACACAGAGAACAGTCCAGAGTGAACTTTCGAGGGCAGTTATGAAAGAGACTTCAAAGGAAGTCCAACTGAGATAAAATAATTACACTTGAGGGAAAAAAAAATCTAGAAAATTACTGTGTATTAGAAAAATTATAGAAAAGCTAAAACTGGTAACTCTGGGGAATTAATTTAGTAATAGGGAATTCATCCAGGCTCAGACATTTGGATGCTTTGCTGGACTGGGCTCTTCAGAGCTACCAGAATCTCTTGGATATCTTCAGGTTCAGTTCTGAGCCTCACAAAGGAGATCTGGGCATAACAGAAGTCCATGTAAATGGCAAAAAGGAAATTATTTCCCAACATTTTCTAGATATCACATACACAAGAAGGGACAAAATGAACTAAAGAACTAAGAATTAAAGGTGCTAAGTTAAGCAGGACAAACTTTAGAATAATGTCTGAAGTGTTGAGAGAAATTCAACAGAATACAGAGATAGATGGAGATGAGGCAGGCAGAAAATGGAAATATTCCCAGATAATATAATTTAATTTATCCCCAAAAGGTGTATATGTCATCTCAGGAAGAGGTCTACACCAGATGAGATATGACATCCTCAAAAGGCTACCTGTGGAGTTTAAAAGGGCAGCTGGTGTGGATGCCATGCAGAAGGCAATCCTGGGACACAGTCACACATCCCTTGTCCCTTATCCCTCGTATCCCTTACAGCAGCCTCATGGTCCCTCTGGCTTCTTCTGTAACAATCCATTTGAAAATAAAGATATTGCTCTTTATTCTTATTTCTCAATGGCCTTATTTGTATCTTACTCTTACATTCTCTGTCAGTTTTAATAATCTGCTTTAGCAGCCTTGTATCCAGCTGGTTTACGCTTTTATTCTGCCTGGGTTTTAATGTTTTACAAAACAAGCAAGCAAATACAATAAGTGATGTTGAACTAAGGTAAAGTTAAGACCAGCAGTAACTTGTAGGAACAAAAACTTATTTATTCTACCATTTTTTTCAACACAGTGAGAACATGTGTTTCAGTAATCAGAGATGAATGAGAGTCAGGTGTATTCAGAGTCTGAGTCTATCACTGGGACTTGTGTGTCACTTTGACTGTGGCTGTGTGGCTGCTAGGTATCATCACCTGTAAAGAGGAAAATAATATTCCTTAGCCTATTTTCAGACATAATAAAAGCCTGTAAAGCATTTTGATAACCTTCAATGAAGGACGACATATTAAGGTAACAAATAACTGTTAAATATCATCACCAAGACTCCAAGCAGCTCCCTATCCACATCCACCAGATTCAGCAGTGGGATTTGGATGTGTCCATTTCTTTGTTAACTCCAGGGAAAGTCTTCTTGGCACTGGCACTGTGTTGAAGATCTTTATCAGAGCCCCTTCACCTGTGGCAGCTGGACTGGCCAGGCTGTGGTTCCTTTGCCCAGCCCTGCCTTTGCTGCTGGGTGAACCACACAGACTGGACCACCCAAAAGTCCTCCCAGGGGCATCCAGAGAGCTCAGCTGGCAAGTGGGGTCGTTTCTGCAGCTGCCAATCTTTGCTGGACAAAGGACTTGGAAGACCACTAAAGAGGGAAGAGAATCCTCCCAATTTCTCCTTCCAGTTTAATGTCAGGTTGTAGCTGGGGGTGGGTAAGGACAGTAAAAGTAGCCATGTCTTTCCTTACACTGGGTCTCACAACTGCTATTTCATTTTTTTAAGTAGGAATTCTTTTTTCCTTACCTTTCCTAAAGGCTGGGTCCTTAGGTAAATGTTGTGTTTATTTTTCCTTGAAATTGGCTTTAGGTGTAGACAAAGTAGCAGTTTAGTTTGTATGCTAAACTAAAATACTCAAAACTCAAAAAAAACCCATTACCAGCATTGTCAAGGATGTCTTCATAGCAGTTTAATTACACCTAAAGGCATTCTTTCCAGTACCCAACCTGCTGCACAGGTTCAAAATTGGCACTAGGTGCAGCTCAGGACTTTCCCAAACTGTTGCTGAATAATTTTCCTTGAATATCAAATTGATTTTAGAATGGCTGCTCAGATGGAAGTGCCAGTGAGGAGAAAGGTATCATTTGAAACACAGTTTCCCATGGGCATCCTCCAGTGACAGATATTCTAGTGTTACCCTCTTTCTGCTCTTAAATACGTGGATTTTGCAGTTGAGTAGGAAACAAAGGAAGCATAGATCCACGGAGCAGTTTGCTGCATGGCTTTGCAGATAAAATTGCTAGTTGAGGGCTCTACAAATAAGGGAATCTAGAAATGAAAGTTTATGACTATTTCTTCATTTAACTAATAGTAACAACAATTAAGTAGTCATGTCCAAATAACACAAGCAGTTACGTTCTTTTTACCATTGAGTAAATAAATGGTATTCTATGATTTCTATATCAGTAAATAACTGAAAGCCAATAACAATCAAAAATATTTATATGAAAATAAATATGCATTTTATTTAGACATGAGAAGTTTTTATGTCATTTTTTTCTGGTTAAATTTCAGTGTATCTGTGAATATGTCAAGATGACAGAATCTCATTTAAAAGCTGTGAAGACAGCTGACAGAAAGTGCATTAAAAATTAGATTTTGAATTCAAAGAATGGAAGCTTTAAATCACTACAGGCATGTCTGTAGGACAAGATTGATACCAGATGCTATTTAGTACATGTTATTAACAAACCATTCAAGCCTTGAAGGGACCTTGTCACTACATAACTTCTATCTATGTAAATAAGATTGAAGCAAGAATTTATATTACCAGTGATATCGAGCATCCAGTACATCAGAGAAACAGGACAGAAAGTATTGCTCATGTTAAAGAAAGTACTAGAGAATACTAAAATCTATGACTTTCTCCTGACTTTGCTTACACACATAAATCACTCCACAGTGCCACACAAAATCTATCTCATGAACGCCCTGGCTGGCAGAACAATTCAAACACCTGCAGTTGTCTCTGTACTAAGGAAAAGCCATTGCACCAACCAAAAGTTGTATTATTACAAAGCAGCATACATTAATGCAGATTGAGTTTTAAACTGCAAATAGATATCCACTACAGGACTCATCAAAAGTCCTTTATTTTCCCTGTCTCTGTTTCAAAGGTCTCCTGTTGTTATGCTGCTCACTAATAGCTGTGGTCTCCAGCACTCGGTGCTCTGGGGAATACTGCGCTAGCAATCTGAGCAGCTGAATTCTGCTCTTCCCTGATCCTCTGCTCCACAGCCTCCACTGATGCATCCATTCAATGTTAATGTGACTCTTGCCTTTTCCTGTGGCCTCTCTAATTTATCAAAACCAATTCTCTTGCTTTTCACCTTAGTCATTACAGCCACACTTGTGTACAAGCCTCTTCACTGGGGTTGCCTGTACTGCCTAAGGATGTGTTGATGTCAGACATATCTGATACCAATTCTACAAATATTTTCTCAGTTTCATGATTTTATTACCCAAAAAAACACCAGGAAATCAGTCTGACCTTCTTTCTCAACCCCAGTGGCTGAACAAATAAAGTTTTCACACACATCCAGTCTTATTGAAAGAGAATGCATCATATCTTTACTTAACTTTCTGGTAACATTGTTATCCACAATACTGCTGGGTTTTATTTTCTTCTCTTGGCTTGATTTATCTGACAAAATTTTAAGCATTAAATAAACAGTTATTTGCTATAAGAACCTGAGGAATCCTGGTCATCAGAAGATTTGAAAGCAGAATTTTGATGGGTTGCAATTTGATCTTTAAAGAGCCCTATGTGTTTTTTTTCTTTTTTTTTTCTTTTTTTTTTTTTTNTTATCCACAATACTGCTGGGTTTTATTTTCTTCTCTTGGCTTGATTTATCTGACAAAATTTTAAGCATTAAATAAACAGTTATTTGCTATAAGAACCTGAGGAATCCTGGTCATCAGAAGATTTGAAAGCAGAATTTTGATGGGTTGCAATTTGATCTTTAAAGAGCCCTATGTTTTTTTTTTCTTTTTTTTTTTCTTTTTTTTTTGTCTATGATAGTGTTTTCTTTGTACTGACCTACATCCATGAAAACTACAGTAAAATACCTGAGCTACAATCCCACTTTTACAAGATGAAACAGCAGCTGACAGGTCATTCTCTGTATGAGGACACTTTGAAACTTTTTTGTCTAGAAAAAAACCTGATATTTTTCTCCATTAATTGTCAGAATACCTTACTGGAGTTGTTTGTATTCCACAGGAAAATGATGTGCTTTGGAGCTCATGAAACTGATGGAAATCTCAAAACAAATATTCTGACTGCAAGCTATACAGCCTTTTCCAGATCACTTTTCACCTTGGCAGCTCTATCTCAGTAACTGAGAAACCCTGGGGTCATCCTGACAGAAAAGGTGGAGCCTGTTTTGGCCAGGGCACCAACAGAAAGGTGTAGACCTTCAGCAGGGTTTTGCCATTTCATGGCTGAGCTCAGGGGTCCTCTCCTGCCTTCTTCAGGACCAGGACCCGTTTCCCACCCACCCAGTGGCCTTCTCTGGTGGGCTGACTCCACCAGTGGACCAGGGAAGGGCCACAGATTAATTTATCTGAACTTCTGTAAAGCCTTTGATGTGATTCGAACTGCAGGGAGATGCACTGGATGCGTGACTTCAGGTGGACAAGGAATTGTTTGGACAGTCACACCCAGAGGGTGCCAGTGGCTCAGTTTCTGTGGACATCAGTGCCAGGGGTGCTCCTGAGAAGCTGTACTGGGACCACTGGTATTTATTTAATATCCTCATCAATGACATAAATGAAGGGATGGAGGGCACCCTCAGCAGATTGACAGGTGACACAGAGCTGAGGTACAGGGACACTCCTGAAGGATGGGGCCATCCAGAGGGAGCTGGACAAGCTCCAGAATTGGCCCCTGGAATCTCCCAAGGTTTAACAAGATCAAGTGCTGCTGTTTGTCACAACAAATAAGGTACTGCTCTTCTGTTGAAACTTAAAACTGATAGAAACTCTTCTTGCTCTCTCTGATGAATCTGGGCCAGAGATTTCACTTTAACACAGTGCCTACAATCTGGATGTGGTGCAATTCCATAATGTCTCAATTTTTAATTTATTGTTCTTATTTTCTTTTAGCCTCCTACTGATCTGTCAGTTTGGAATGACAATGTTCCTGGATTTGCAGATGTTCTTGAAATAAGGTGATTTATTGAGAGCTGTGTTAGAAAGGGTGTCAAAACACAGGAAACTAACTTTCCCCAGTAGATGTGGATATATGCATGACTTGTCTTTTTCTTAAATCACCTTCTCTTTGTAAGTTTATTCGTTGTATCATCCCATTATGTGAATATTAGGGTCTCATCCTGGGCATTAATGAATTCTGTATAAATGCCCCTTGATTTGAACAACATGCAGCAGGTTTAAATTCTGCAATAAATTTCAAATGGCAGAATTAGCACTTCAAGTTCTTGTGAGTAACTGAGACTGCAAAGAGCAGCTGTGTGATCTAGTCAGCCCACAGGCCATGTTCTGAGAGACTGTTTGTAACTTCATCGAGGGGGAGAGGATACTCCTGTCTGTTTCCCAAGTACTGAAAGAAATTTAGCTCTATTTTACAATGGAAGGAGCGCTTTGGTTTGATTTTTAGGACCGTCATAAAACAAAGATGACCTTTCCAGGAGAACTGATGGCATAAGACCTTAACTCCTGGATGCACATGCAGAAGTGCTCCCCCTGCTCTCCCCTGAGGATGAAGTGGCTCAGGGGTGCCTGGCTGGGTTTAAAAAGCATTTCCCAGGGGCTGCTGCTGCAGCCAGGTGTGGGCAGATTGCAGATTCATCCCCATCTCATTGGCATTCCTTGCGTGGCACTGCTGCCTTGAGACAACACCCCAGGCTGAACTTTTCCCTGCTCCTGGCAGGAGGTGAGCCTTGTCCTGGGTAATTCACACACTGCTTTGTGCTGCCGGAGCACGGGGTGGCTGCTGTGCCTCACTGGCTTAATGAAAACCTGGCAATTTGTAGCATTTGCTGGATCTCTGATCAGATGCCCTGCCTAGCTGAATTACTACTACACCAACAATGAATTTAAAGCACCAACTTAAAGCTTATGAGCTCAAATAGCCTCACATGGTTCATGCAAAAATTAGAATCAGTGAAATGAAAGTATATAAACCCAGACCTCCTCCCTGAGTGACTGTTATTATGCAGAGATTTATAGCCAAAGCCGCATTGTGTTGAGGCTGGATGCACTTTTCAACTAACAAATATTTCAGCCATTAAATGGTATAGTTTACAACCTATGGAAAGATTGCTCTAATATGCTGGTAATATATATTTCATTGGAAAAGAATAAATTCCTTTTTGACAGAAGTTTTAAACTCTAAACTGCTGAAATAAAACTTTGAGTACTGGCATCTCCTGTTTATTGATGGCAGGTTTTTTGATAAAATGGTATGGTTATTAATATTTTCTATTAAACAATGAGAATCTCATTGCTTGGGAAACTTTCTAAACAAAGTTGGATCTAAATTATGTAATACCAACTTGAACTTGGCACACAGTCTTTTCTATATGATAGGGGACAATTAAATCAGAGATAATGGAAGAAATAAAATAATCCAAGCACAAATCACTAGAGAAATTACTGAAGAAATGTAGCATACCAAAACAGGTGAGAATGAGCAAATAAATATTATGACTTCAATTAAAAAATAGAGTATTTAATGGACTGGAAAGGGATGTGGGAATTGACATTGGCTGATATATTTCAAACCACTGAATTAAATCCATAATATCTCTTTGTGTTGGTATATTTTAATATCTGTGGTTACCTGAAAGCCATCTTTTAGGAAACAACAACTCCCCAAAAAAGATATATATATTTGTCAGTAAGACTACAAAAGTGCTATTTACTGCCACCAGAATCTAACTGGAACCATTTTGTGCAGCTATACACAACAGGAAGAAAGAACACTTTCAAAACAGCAATATTGGTTAACAAATCCTGCTGTGTCGGGGAACAGAGCTGCTGCACCGTGGGGTTTGCACGTGGGGAGGGATAACCAGACCTGGAAAATTCACAGATTTCTTCAGCAGCTCGGAATGGAGGTGTTGGAAGAGCTGCTGAAGAGCCTGGCTGAAGCTGTGAGGGGTCTCTGATCACAGAGGGGTCTCTGATAACACCAGGGGTCTCTGATAACACCAGGGGTCTCTGGTGGCCCTGATGCTGGCAGAGATCTCTGCAGAGTCGGGTGTGGAGCACCGACTCTCTGAGCAAGCAGCTCTTTCCTGAAGTTACTTCACCTACGACAAAACATCTCATCTAAAGAAAAAAATTCCACAGGAGCATTTGACTAGCAGGGGGATTTAACTCCACAGCAAATTGATGGAAAATATTCACTGGTGAACATCAAGCACTCACAGGTGGAGAAGAGTATTTGCTTTGTCTCATTTATTCTGATTGCTAAAATATTCCCCAGGTGCACATCCTATGCGCTGGGTGGCTTTTCCAACGCTTAACGTGAAAACACACAGCGCTACAACAGAAATCCCTGTACGTCTCCTCTTGGGGTATTGCAGAACAATGTTCATTTTTCCCCCCGAGAACATAATGTTGAGCCCAGTGGAGAGAAATAACAAACTCTGGGAGTTGCTGAATTCCATCATGTGGACTTAAATTCCGTGTTTCACATACAATTTGTAGCTAGTATGGTGATATTTTATGGTTGTAAATACTGCTTTTCTTTAAAGAGCCAAAGTTACCTCCATACACTAATGGAATTGCCGTTAAACTATCTTTTTCAATGTCTCCATATATTGCATGCCACTGAAAATCTGAAGTTTTCTTTTCTCTTCTTTCTGAATGTTTCCCAGACCTTATTGACTGCTCTTGTATGTCCAGTCTGCAGAAGCAATTAGCACTGCTTTAAGAGCATAATGTGGTAATAAGGAATGTTGGTATTACTTGGATGCCTCTTCTTCTCTAAGGCACCTGGTCCACATGAGGAGAACAAACTTACTCCAAAAGAAAACAAGATTATTCAAGAAGAGATCATTTGGAGCTACACTTGCTCTGGTTGCATTTTTTTAGAATAAGGAAAAAAAAATTCATCATCTCTCACCGGGGAAAGCCTTTGTAGCACACCAACTTTCCATAGATTAATGTTAGACTTATACTGATCTGCAAGCCTGGAAAATATATGTTACCTTGCACACTCAGCACACATAAGTTTTTACTGATATGCATCTTTTTTTGCTCTTTTATTTTTCTTTGAAGACTTGCTAGCTGATCTCAAACAATGTATTGTTGTGATGCTTTTTTTTTCCATTTTAACTTTTCTTGAAAAATAACCAGCAGTTGAGTGCAACTTGAATATTCACTTTCCAAAGCCTGACCAAATTACATTGCACATTCAATTTCTTCTGCCTTCCAGAACAAGCAAATTAAACGTGATGTGTTGCGAGAGGAATAATCTCAGCCCTTCTATAAACTTCAATATTTTTCTGTTACCAAACCACCAAGTTGTTAATTAGAGAATGATGGAATCATAGGGACTGGAGCAGTGTAGAGAAACTCAGCTATTTGTACATGACCTGGAATTAAAACTGCAGCAAGAAAAAGGAGCTGGAGGGGAAGGATATAGTTCACAATTGCTTTTTTATATTGTATTATACTACATTATATTATATTAATCATATAAACGTAATATAAAAATCTCTGACACTAAGCATTTTTATTTTGGAGGATGGAAAGTAATTTGTTTCATTTTTTAATTCATTGCTGATAGAATGATTTTCGGGGGTCCTGACACCTTTGAGTGAAGGGCATGGGATGAGTTTCCAAACTGAATTTCAGCTCCTGTGAATGGAATATAACTGTTCAACCACCTGAAATCTCTCCACCTGGCCAGAAATGCTGTGTAGTTAAAAGATATATTAAAGGTGTTCTGTTCTGGATGTACCTCCCTACCTTAGGCATTTCTTTGACCCCTGTTTCTGAATTATCAAAGCACGCCCCAATCTCTGGGCTTTATCTCGACAAGCCCCCTGCCAGGGTTTGCTGTTATCTCTGCGCTCACGCTGACACTTTATGTTTCAAGGAAGAACAAAATCAAACTGATTCAAATGTAATAGTTTTCCTTTGGCCTTGGAGGCCCAAGGCAGCTCTTCCTAAACATGGCTTCAATCATGTTTCACAGATTAAATGAATTATTCAGGTCTTTAAATCTACATTTTGCAGAAGATTTTGCTCGGCTTGAAGATCAAGTTACAAAAAGTCATCATTTCTCTAAACTGCCTCTTAATGGTGGTTTTGATTAAAAAGTCATGTAGGAAGTACACACCTTTTTAAAGGCATGGTGGTTTTACAATGAGTAAACTGGGTTTTCTTATGCTCTTTAGAGGAAAACACCATAACCAGTTCAAAGGACAATGTGTAATTATAATTGAAAGGAGAGGCCAGACTTGTACATCTGATGGAAAAATGGAAGTTGCAGGAAGGATTCACTATTCCCAGGTTTTCATACCTCTCTTGTGGATTCATTTCATCCAGAGGCTGAACACACATTACATTCAGGAGTTGGTAAACTTGAAAAGGATCCAATATTTTAGGGCAGTAAAGAAAGAAGAGCAGAGGAGAAAAGAGAACTGATTAAAGAATTAAATTCCAGTCAATGATATGTACTTGCTATTGTTTTGCTTTCCAGATAAACGATTGTTTACTGTTTACCTTTTCATTGTGCTAGATGAAAAGGGAGGAAAGTTTGAAGAATTAATTGTGCTATGCAAGATGGGAATGTTTGGAGACAGCAATTCTTCTAAAAGGCACTGGAATGAGCACAGATTTTTTTTTTTTCCACCAGAGTAAATACACTTTCAGTGGAGTAAACCAAAACCCAGGGTTTAAAATGACAGAGAAGTTGGAAAACAAATCAGTTGGAAATGTAAACTCTTCAATATTAACAGTGGTTGCTTTATTACCCTTCAGGCTGAAGATTGATGAGTGTTTTCCTCCGGGGAAGGGCTGACTTTGGCTGTCCCCTGTCTTACACGTGGATTTCTGTCTGTGTGCTGTGCCCTCAGCTGAGCCAGGACAGCTGTATTGGGACTAAGGGGGACAATTTGATCAGGGAGGTGATAAAGTAATAGTAGTAATAATAACAATAACAACAATAATAATAGTAATAATAATAATAATAATAGTAGTAGTAGTAATAGTGGGGGGTTTTGGATTTTTTTCCCAGTTTCCCAGTTCCCTTTGTTACTCAGACTCCTCGTGTGCACTCAGAATCAGGGCTTAATCAGCAAAAGCACAAAAGACACTCAGGTGGGTGGCTGGGTTTGCCTGGGGAGCCCTCCCAGAGCAGTGGCTGTGTGAGGAAGGAAGGACAGACACCTTTCCACCAGGAGACCCTGCCCAGAGCCCAAGCCCTGCCCCAGCAGGACTAGGTTCCACCAGCAGCCTCAGGAGACACTGGGGGCTCTCCAGCTGGAGAGCCTGCTGTTACCCACGCCAGCATCCCCAGGAAGAGGATCTGACGCTGGGCACATCCTTCAGGGACAAACGTCAGTATTTTCTGTTCTGTCACCATCTGGGAGGGCTACTCGCACCTCAGAAATAGCACCACACCCAATTGTGTGCCGTGGCCTTTGTTTTGCTCCTAAGGAAGGTTTCAATTCCCAGTTTTCCTGCAGCAATCAGCTGGCTGGGGGCTTCAGCAGGCTCTTGGAACAGCTTCACTTGGAAGCATCCTTCAACTGACAGCTGAGCAACAACCTGCCAGTTCACAATTTCACTTGCTGCTCGGTGTTTAGCTGCTGGTAGGGAAAAAGAAAGAAGAAAACATAAATATTTAATCAACATTTTTAGTTGTAAAATATGGTTTTAGGGAAATCTCTGATTCACTCTCTTACTAAAAAGAACCTGATGGTGGAATTCTTTATCTGCGAAGCTCGTGATGGGGCATGTCCCAGGCAGCACCAGGCAAGCACTGCTTCTGATTTCCCACTGCACAGGAAGAGTTTAGAACTGCTTGTTGTTCTGTCTGTTCACACCACTCAGTTTGTCACATCCTGTTTTTCTGTGTTTTACCTACAAAGTTCCCCAAGATATAATTTTGCGAGTGTAGTTTGAAAATCTTGGTAGAAAAAAACCCTAAGTAAACGAGTTAGTATTGCTCCTGTTTCTTCTAGCTCTGTTTATGTGGTTACCATTTATCCTAAGAGGCAATTAAAGCATTTGTTTAAAATTACAGTCACAAATGTGACATCTTTTAAGGCAGTGAATTTATTGACCTGTCAATCCTGATTATTATTAAGCAGACTATTCATTTTGTGTGTTTGTTGCTCCTCATGTTTCCATCCCTACTCCCCAAAGGAACTGGGATTCTGCTGCTGCTCCCTGAGTGGAAAGTTCTCAAATATAGGGCCATCCAAAACTTGACAATAATAGTGAAATAATGATATGGATATCACACAAATATTGGGATTCAGGAGCATTTTCATAGACACGCAGCTGTTGTCTGAGCACTCCTGAAGAACACAGCAGTGTTATTTGCAGCAGCCTAAATTCTGTGCTTTGCTCATTCAGGGAATTCATGTCAATCCTTTGGCTCTTTGTTTCTGTTCCTTCAAATCTCAGAACAGTTCTGCTCAGTTCTTTGTGCTGACACCCTGTACAGGAGTCTGCTGGACAATACATTTGGGATCCTTTTCGCTACCATGCTGCAAAGTAATCACACGGAGTGTTTGAGGGATCTCCTTGTGCATTTCATTCCTTTTTGGCTTACTCTTTGCTTCATAAACAGTGACAATTAAAATTAAGAAAATATAGCAAAATACAGGAAGTTTATCCATCTGAATACAACAGGAAATTGGAAATATTTCCTTTAAAGATCCTGTTTTTTGAAGAAGTTTGCCGTATTCTTCCCCACACGGCTGTAAGACAAGGTTATTAAAAAGTGCTCATTCAGATGAGATGTTTTGCACCCAACTGCTTACAAGCAGTTAGTTGACTACGAAACTGCCCAATTTCTGTGTGTAATCAAAGCAACTGTGTACACATTTGGCATGTAATTACGTTTCTAAATTGATTAAAATCCAGCCCTGAAACGATTGCGAGTGAAGGCTTGGCTCCAATGATTAGTTCTTAAAACTTCTTTCACAAGCTTGAGCAAATAACACATTTGCCAAAAAATGCTGCCAACTGTGAAAGTTAATTATGATAAATGTAACACAGTTCTTTCATCACCAGTGTATGGAGAAAGGCTTTTGCTTCTCCTATCTTTATTGTCCATCAAGACAAAGATGGTGCTTCAGGATTTTTTCCCTTTAACAAGGACAGATATGCCATGAGTGACAGTTAAATTTGTTGGAGGTATTAAATTGCTAATGCTAATGCATTTTACAATCTTCTGAACTGATTTAATATATTAGACTGTCACTCAAAGTCTTAATAAACAATTCCACGCTCTTAGTTTAAAATCATCCTGTCAGACCTGGAGGTTTTCTCAATTGGCCTCCATTGTTAATGTGATAGTAGTTTACAAACAAATGACTTTTTTTCTTAATAGGTTGTTTCATATGAAACTTTAATGGGTGTTTCTCTTGTTTCTCTTTTTTATTTATTACAAAACAGATGTGCCAGAGCTTAATGGGGTGGATTTGTGCTTTAAAGCACCTGTGCTTCTAGCTAAACTTCTCCCTCTCTTGCAGATAATCTGTCACTTACTCATATTTGAATAGATCTTTCTTCTCATTTTAGAGTATTGCAAACTCAGCCTTGTGCAACTTAATATACTTTTGAAGAATGATTTCATTATGTTCATCCTAGTATTGTGTAATTCCTCCATGGAGTGCCACTTTTGCTTCAGAGGGCCGTTAGAAGCTCAACAAGTATCAAAGTTTCATGTTTGCAGATGTGAAAAACACAGGTACTCATTACAGTTAATAGCCTGTCAGAAGAAAGTCATTACAAACAAAATACTTTCTCTAATTTTGTAGGAAAAAAAAAAAAAAGACAAATGATGAATTTGTTTTGCTGAAGTTAATTTATGGAGAGAACCACCTTGATATTTTTGATTTTGAGGCTCTCAAATATGGAAGCAGCACTGGCATCAAAGGTTTTGGATTATTGTTTGGATAAGTATCCAGATTTTGATACTTTTGCTGTCTGAGTGTTAAATCAATATATCAGAGAGCTGCCAAAGAAAAACTTGCAGAGAATTCTACCTCAAACTGCTATTAATAAAACCTCCTTCTGTTTTGTTTGTTTTTCCTTATCTGTGTGATGATGGTAGATTTTTTCTGTGAATAGATACATAAATTATTTCTAGTAGGATCTAAAATCACAGCAACAAATACAAATTTTTCTGACAGTTCATTCCATAATGTGCTGCTACTCATTTAAGAAAGCTTCATCTCCAACCTTCACAATTTTCATTATAGACTTTCTTAACTCAGTTATCCTGAGAGTGTTCCCCAAGGCACTCTCTCTTTTGCACAGCTAGCTTTCAGGATTTGGACTAAGGCTGTGTGTGGATCATAAGAAGAAACAGAACCAGTCAAGACCAGTAAGTTTAATGAAATATCAGTAACTCAGCCACCTGAGAGCGTTTTTATTTGATAGACATGATCAAACTTCCTTTTTGCTAGTACATGTAATTAACCCAAATGTCCACATGTGAAATTACCTGGTAATTTTTACCAGGTCACTTATTCAGAGGACTAAAATATAATATTTAAACTGAGTTTCCACCTGGCCTAGGATCCTTAGGTTTACCAGAGCCTGTCCTACATCTGTCCCAAAGCCTGTCTTGCAAGGTTTCTGATGCAGCCAGAAAACAGCTTGTCTTTGTTCAGTGAATTGCTACTTTTTATGTTATTGTTTACTTGCTTACAAATGCAGTAAAATCAAGAATAAAAGTATTAAACAGCAGAAACATCAAGGATATTGGGCTGATTCAGTCTTTTGCCGGGTTAATTCTACATCATGGTGTGTGCAGCGCAATATTCCTACTTCTTGTTTGTTTTTCTCCATATTCAGATCATCATGGCTATAATATACAGGAAATATTTGGATTCTTAAGTCAATGGGCATTGAAAATTGAGGGCTGGCTCTTCTAATTTGTGTTGGAGAGTCAGCATCACTGGAGCTGCATCATACTCTGCCAGCTGAGAATCTGTCGGTCTATCTGTCTCTCTATTTGTATGCTGAGTAGGCTTCTCCAAAAAATGAGCTGAAAACTTAGATCCAATGTGGAACTAGATTCTTAGCAAATATGAATATGACATAGCTGGCCGTTTTCAGAACTGTGCAAACAGACATCAAATAAATAAAAATACTTATTGAAGATTCTGATTTGGTTTTTTTTCCTTATTAACATTTCTGAACCTGTCATACCAACTTCTGATCTGCCACATCAGGCACATCATTTTATATTAACCTTTTGAAGCAAAACACAGCCTTACTGATGTTACTAGGCAAGATACTTTTGTAAATGTTGTGATTTTGGATTCAGCGGGATTTTTACCAAGGGCACAGTCCCTCTTATAGTTATCATCAGTTCTGGGTTTTTTCTCAGGTATGACATGAGCAGTAAATATTCTGACACCTGGTAGTGGGAAACTATGTGATCCTGGGTGCAGGAATAGGTGGTCTGGACAAGCAGACCAGTCACTGATATTTTTTGACCACCCAATATATACAGAAATGTGTTTATGTGTTTGGATAGATGTCATCCAGCCTGTTTGCTCCGGATGAGAATTTAAGGAGTTAGTTTCTGCTGGACAAGGCATCCTTCACCTCCTACCTTTCAGGAGCCAGGAAGGTCTCCTTTGAAAGACTGTCCTGGTTTAATTAGGACTGATTTTTGCCTTTGCCACCACAGACTCAGTTTCAGGTATCTGAGAAGCTGTTGGTGATTTTAACCCCTGTCTGTCATCGCCTGGATTGATCAGAGATCAGATTACTTCTGACCTGCTCCATTGCAAGCTGACAGTTCCTAGGATAGGAAGTGTAGGAGACCTTACACGCTGTAGACATCTAGGTAATTTTATGTTAAAAGATGAAATGCCATAAATGTACATTAGAAAACTCATGAACTTCATGCCAAGAACGTGTTTTTGATGAAATAGGTATTTATCTAATGAATATTATTCCAGGAGCAGTTACAAAAAAGATAGTGACAGGCACAAATATAAGAAATGGGCAGAAGCTGGCTGAGACAGAATAGAAAAATTCAATCAAGATAATACCTCTCTATTTTTAATGCTGGATTCCATTGTCCTGGTTCCCATTTTCTTCATTTCAGCATTACAAATCCGGAGAATTTTGATTTTAAAAAGAGGATGCCAAGAATTTCTTCAGTTAGATTTGCAATTCTATGAACCACACACAGGGTCTGTGGTAATAAAAGATAACAATTATGAATTGGTATAATTCTCATTGCAAGTCTGAGCTTGCATATATGTCAAGCTGCAATAGCCCTGGGCTGGCAATAGTGTGGGGCGTGGGGGAAGCAGCTGGAAACAAGCTCCCCACACCATGGCTTTGTTGGGATGGGAGCTGGAAGAGCTTCCTGGCCTCATTCCTTGTGGGAAGCATCCTGCAGCCTCGCTCTGTGCAGAAATCCTGGGAGATTGTGCAGGAGCAGGATTGGGCCCTGGAGCCCAGCTCAGCACATCTGTTTTCATTGCCATGTTTGCAGTGTCCGTGTCGGGGGCGTCGCTGACGCCGCTCCACGGCCCCAAACCCGCAGCGCCGCGGCAGCCATTTCTATTCCTTCTTGAAACAATCATTTAGCAATTATTTTTCCCCCTGCGTGTGTGTTTTTAGGGAGTACCTCATCTACGTTACAGAACAGAACTCAGAGTCAGCACTTTCCTGCAGCTTTTAAAACCTCTGATGCCTGTAAACCTTTATGGAGTGGCAAAACTGGGCTCTCATTTCAGACTTTGCAGGCAGCTAAAAATAATAAGCACACCTTTCCACAGAGAAGTCTTTTTATACACAAAATCATCACTAAATTTACTAGAAATTATGGTTGGCCGTTCAGTAGACTTTTCTGGTTTTAAACATGACAATTTTTATCTTGTTTTTTTTCCCTTAAAGAAAGTGGATACTAAAAACTACATATAGCAGTTCTTCATATGCATTCCATGTGAAATCTTAAAATATAGTCTTTGAAAATCTCTTGTGAGTGTTAAGGGAAAGGGATTTATCCCATATCTTTCTTCACTGAAGACTAACCCATATATTATTATTATTTTTGATTGAATCAGTAGTTAATGAGAAATATTTGCAGACAGCACACAGCAAATCAATATCTTTGTTTCTCCTGCTAATCTTCTCTCTACAGATAATCAGCCTTTGGAGGACTGAGAATTTGAGACTATTAGAAGATAAGGATGAAGCGCTGACAGCTCACTCATTTCCTCAGGCAAAAATATGTTAGGTCATTTTTTGCATGTGAAATACGATAGGGATATATCATCAACATTTGATAAATAGAGAGGGTTTTAAAAATTGCGTCTGAAATACTTGACATTCAGCACGTTTTTTGAAAATGATAAAATCATAATTGTGAAAAAGACCCGCAGTATTGCCAATCAGGCGCTGGCTGTTCGGAGCACCCTGGCACATATATCTTAGTGTCCCCCTGCAGAAGGAGGAAGGAGCATAAAGAAAAGAGCAATTTTCCTGCCGTAAATTGGAAAGTCTGCCAAGCAGCTATGTGATCTACCATCAATCAGTGTTAAATTCTCCTTAGCTGCAGAAAACTCAAGAACTAACTATCACTGAGAGATTTCACATGGTGACTAATGGTATATGACAAACACATTTAAAATCTGCATAGACCAGCATCAGTTTAAAATATAACATGAATAATAAACAATCCTGAAGATATCCCGGTGTGCAAAATAAGACATAATCTCCTCAGACACATATTGTACATGGGAGATTACCATTCCAGGAGTGCTCTCAATATCCATCCAGCGCCGAGTCAGGCACACAGCACGACTTCATTTGGAATAGCATCTTTCGTGCAATGCGTGCTGCAGGGTCGTGAGGCTGTGCAGCAGGATGGGGAGCCTGTGGGATACAGGGGACATGGCAGCAGGATGGGGAGCTCGTGGGATACAGGGGACATGGCAGCTGAGTAAAACACTGCACTGAATCCACAATTACTCTGCTCACGTGAGGAGCCCCATTAAGTAATAGTGAAATCTTGAGGTGAGGAAGGTCTTCTCCTCCACCATGTCATTACTGAAGCCACAACTAATGCATCTGTTCCAGATGGCAAGTGTTCAGAGGAATGGGAGACGGTGCTGTCCCTTGCATACTAAGCTGGTCATTTCTCAGTGCAAATATTCCACACATTCCTGTTTAGTTTCCCATTAAAAACATATTATTTAGCTGCATAGCATGGAAAAATATTTATAAGAAAGGAATACATTAACTATGAGTACTGCCTGCACTTCTAACTGAAGACTAGTTCATAAAACTGGAGGCACTTGTCCTAGATTTGGATTTTCAAGCAATCAGGCATTTTAATTTATTTCAATTCCAGATTTATCTTTTTTATTTAGAACATAAAGTCCATCATTTTGACAATGGTCTTTGTGGATGCTACAGTGTTTTGGGGTTTTTGGTTTCCTTCTTTTTGGCAAGAACAGATTGCCACAGAATTCTGAAGGAGCATAATTTTTTTATTTTTTTTGGGAATGAGGTCTGTATTTTGGGCTTGGTCTAGCAAGGCAGGAGCCACAACCACTTAGGGCAAAGGTATCTTCTCTTTGAGTGGACACACACTCTGAAAGGAACAGAAATTGGTGAAGTCAGAGCACCCAGGGCAAGGTGTGTGATCTTGAGAGCACACTCGAGAGCACACTTGATCTTGAGAGGACGCTCTAATAATTACCAAAGGGAGATGGCAAACCCTGAATAAATGTAATGACACTAAATAGGCTGAAGTGCAGCTTCCCCCATCCCAGCAGGAATAAAAGATCTAGAGGGAAGTATAACAGAATAGTTTAAATGTGATTAGGTGCAGTGTTTGTAAGCTGTGGTGTGATCTCTCAAATATTAGTCTGTCACCATGTCTCCTCATCCATCTTTTTGCCTTTTCACATGTAAGTATTCACAGGCAGTTTGCTTAAAAACTTTAAATGCTGAGATTATCTGCCTGTGAATTGTGACTTTCTGAATCTTTGAGGGATCACTTTATCTAATTTTATCTCCTCTGAGCTCAGAAATCTCATACTTAAATGGTATAAAGTGCTATATATGTTGAAGACAGAGCAGTAGAGGCACAAGTTGGGAAGTCTGTTTCAATGAAAATCACAGGTACCACAATAAACACAAAAATACCTCATGCTGGGGCTGCTTCTAACCAGCAAAAGGACTCTGTTCCTCGACCTTAATTCTTCAAGAGCAAACAGTCTGCACATAATACTCAGAAAGCAGAGACTAGGGCAGTCAGAACAAACAAGAGTAATTAAATAATCATCCCATTAGCTGAATTATAGTAATGTCTCAGTGATTTGACCCTACTTTAGAGCATCATTTCCATTTGCAGAATTGCTAACAAGGGATCAGAACCAGGGCAAAAACGATTTGGTGCCACTCTGGCGAACCCTGTGCAAGCACAGAGCACCCATTTGGGATGAAGATGCAAAGAAAGGGGAGCTTGAAAATGACTTTGTCAGAAAAGATTCCAGGGCCCTGAATGCCATTAAAGACCTGCCTGTGTTACTCCAGCACCCTCAGAAACTGTTCTGAAGGTTATAGAACTTCCTGTAGGGAAAGTAGGGGCAAGTACAGAAAAAACATGGCCAAAATCCGTTTCTGATAGCACACTGACTCAGTGCTGAAAGAAGCCATAAAGTTTATCAGATAAATGATTGACTTTTTTTCCAACTATTGACTTTTCCCAAAGGAAAAAGAAAGAAAAAGATAATATTTTTGAAAAGTCAGACTTAAGTGAAAGAGTGAGTGTAGCAAGAAAGATGAGCAGGCAGGAGGATATTTGCCATCTCTCCTTTGTGCTTTCCTCTACTGTTAGCAAAGGCCTCTGATGTATTATCATCATATTATCTTCCATTGTTTTTAATAAGGTTTTTTATGAGTAAGGAATTTATGGCTGTATGCAAATATTCTGTGAAGCTAGCAGCAAAAGAAAGTGCTATTTACACTGAAATTCATGTACTGACTAAAAAGCATTAACAATAGCAATTAACAAAAATGGAGATTGTGCTGTTTCCATCTGTATTTTGCAATACACAGCTAATGATAGTCACTTAGCAATCCATTAATTTGCTAAAATTCTTCAGTTAAAGTCTCGCAGTTCTATTTATTTTAAAGTATTTTTTTACCAAAGGAGTCCAAACCCCCAAATCCTGTCTGCTAAATAATTAGAAATCGTTAAGTACATGAGGATTCACTCCCAGCCCTAAGTGTTACTTCCTTGGGAGGAGTTCCAGAAAGGACTCAGGCAGGCAGTTTGGATTTCCTGCTATCCCAGATGGGATAGAAAGGAGCTCTGGTTTGCATCAAGGCCATCAGCAGCTTCAGTTGTTCCCCTCGTGCTCTCCTGATGTACAAACACTGCCCAGGTGCCACTTGTCACTGTGGGACACAGGGAAAGAAAGTGCTGAGGGGTGGTGGTGGAGGGACACAGAGCTGCAGAGAGAGCTTCACTCCCACTCTCTTTCCCACAAGTGTGTCTTTCTGTCTTACGTGTCTTTTCTCTGCAGCTCAAATACATTCATCAGCTGGACACGTTTTTCACAAAATTTTGAATTCAGAGAATTGAATTGTACAAATATGTTTTGCTTATTTTTAAATCATCAGTTCTGAAGAAAGTGTCTCCAATTCTGCTGAACAATCAGAGAAATCTCTAAATCTGTGAGGATCATGGCAGCTCTCTCTCCAACACTTTACCTATCTGCCTCATCTCTACCTATGGAGCAGCATCCACGTGGATAAAAGTGTCTTCACCTCCTTCCCAAGTGACCTTGCAGATGCCATTAACCTAAATGAGATCAGTCACTGCACGCTGGCTTTTGGCAGCTGCAGCCCAGCAGCAGCACTTCCCAATAAAAGGAGCCTGTGGAAGAGAATGAGCCTGGGTCTGGGAGTTTTGAAGATGATCACAACGACATATGGTATCTGAATTTGTGAATATGCCAGAGCCAGGCTGGCATAAGGACACATATCAAAAACTGGAAAAAGCCTCTGTGAAGAACGCACAATTTCATGTTCATTTTTATTATACACTGCCAGTGTTTACACAGAAGCCTCTCATCCAAGAAAGTGAAGTTTATTACTATCAATCACAGAAACAGCAAACAAAAATGCTGAGATTTTATGTACAGTGCTTCAGTCTGAGGGTTTTACCACTTCTGTCGGCAGCAGTAGTTATTTTACTGGCAAATGGTGTCATTGGGAATATGTTGATCATCTGGCAGTGCTGTAACATTCATAAAATATCAGCATCCCAGTTGAGAAACAGCCACAACAGCACGATGGGGCAGATTTTCCTTTGCACTTGTTTAAATATTTATGCTGGGGTACCTGTTGCCACAGGGGACAGAGCAGGACACTAATCCATGAATGAAATTGCAAGATCACTATTAGTGCAAAATCCAACTATCAGCAAGAACAGATTTTATTCTCACAATAACTTTCCCTGGTCAAGAAGGTGCTGTGGATAAAAGTGTGCTTTGTGTACTCAGAATTTGAGAAAATATTAAAAGAAGCTTCAGTTGCTATCTTACTATCATAAACTGCAGAGGACAGCAGCTACCCAAACCTCTCATATGGTGAGGGAAGAAAGAGACACCTTCATAAAGCAGTGGAGCCACCTCAGGCCTGAACTGTGCTTTGAAGATGTCTGGCTCCTTTCTTTGTGTCCCAGAAGAGTCCTTGCTGAAACATTGATGGTACTTATAGAAGGTTTGGGTTAATCTAGAACTTTGTTCTTGAAATAACATCACAAACAAGGTCTCACCAAAATCCCAGGAAGTGAATGGATATAACAGCTGGCATCACATCAGTCTGGGTTTAAAGCACCATCTGTGAGTGAAAATGCTGGATTAAAGGCCTTTCTTTTAAAGGAGCAGTAGGCAGAAGTAGCTGGTGACAGCTTCTGTCAGAATGCCCTAATCACGGGGCTGCAGGGTAATCTGCATTCTAGTTCTCTTTCTCTGGGACTTACCCAGTATTTAATTATTCTGTGTAAAGTGAAATAGCTTCAACAGAATGGAGAGTAAGATGAAAATCAATCCTGTAAGTCCTTAATGGTAGGGTAGGTTCAAATCTTGTTAGTCAGAGGAAGAAACTGAAATTAGAGCTGCTAGGAATGGATCAGTTATCTGATCAGCTCAGTTAAGTGGAGACCTATGGAGAGCTCTCCTTCTTTTCTGAAAGCATCCATGGGATCACTTCAAAAAGGGGACATCTCTTTTCTTTGGGAATTCAGCTGAGTTCTGGCTTTCTTTTCAACTGTGGGAAAACATGTTGGAAATATCTGTCATGACCCATCCGGGTTTGCAAACACAAAATAAGAAGCGCCGTACTGTGTCCAGCTAATTCCGATCTGTAACAGATTTTGTTATCTCTGAGGACAGCTCTGGAGCTGCCAAATGTTTGATAGCACCAGTGCATTTCCAGGCTGGGCTACATGAGCTGTGCATGTCACTGTTTGGCTCTGCAGGTGATGACCCCTCTTCCAAGAGGCAGTTTTGTGGTTTTGCCACAAGCAGGTAGGGACTGGTTGGACAGTCTCTACCAAAACCAGCAGCAGCATATCCAGTGCTTTCTCAATCAGTGGATATCCCCACAGAGATATAGTGAGAAGGGAGAGGAGCAGACGTCTTTCAGCTGCCAGCACGATGGCCAGCAAGGCTGGCTCTTCTCCTGGTGCCTCCTCACAGCTCTGAGGGGCCTGCTGGCTCTGCTCTGGAGGTATCTGCTTCCCAATTTATCTGACAGGTGGTTAGCTATTAACATGAATAAAAGTTGTGACCTGTCTGCCACTTCCAATAACTCAAGTGCTATATCCCCAATCTGTCATGTCCTTGGCAGCCCTTTTGTTTATTAGGAAATGAATTATTCATTAGGAAAATTTGTTAGAAAAATGTGCCTTAATTTTCATCATTTTCACTGTAATCCACTCCTATCCCTTTAGTGGCACTTTCCTTTGCTGGCTGTTTCAAGGCCTGGGTGGTGGCTGGGCTGATACAGCATTGCATGGCACAGGAGGGAGGGGGGCACTTGGTCACTGGCTTGTGCAGGTTCAAGATGTGCAGGGATGAAAGACATTGTACAACTAAATCCTTTCAGGATGGAGAAGTGAGTGAGGGGGAAAATGGAGGAGAAAATACACATGCATTTGCCACACACTACAGCCAAATTAACCCTGCCTGTTTAAATCTGAAGGAAAAATAACACCTCTGGGAGTTTAGAGAGGCACAGTGACTCACACACACCTCTTTTCTGAGGCTGCTTACTCACTGCTCCATATTTAAAATGGCCTTCTCCTTTCTTCCTCTCTCCACTGCAAAAATTGATTTATCCCCACCCACCAAGGAATAATGACTTCCTTGTTTCCCACAACCAAAAAACCCCTGTGTTTATACTCTACTTGCAGTATAAAATTTAGTCTTAGAATTTTTAAAGGTTCACTAACAGCATTGGTTCTTACAACAGCAGCAGCCCTTGAACCGGGTGCTAACCCTCCATCCTTTCTGGAACCAGTGGAAGCCCCTAAAAAAATACACTGAGCACAGATCCTGGTTCCATGAGTTAGCATTAGGGTAGCCATGCTGTCCTCACGTTAGCTTGGAAATTTCTTATGTAAATTGAACTGCAGTGCTCACAACACCTGTTACTATGGCAGCATTTATCCAGGTTAATAAAACAGCAAAGTCACTAATAAGATATCATCCTGTAATGTTGAGAAAGGAAATTACCATTATAAAATTTCATCAAATGGACATGATGGAAATTAGGAAGCAACTCTTACACACTGGAGGTGGGCAGACAAACAAGGATACGTATGCAAGGCTGATCCTGCTGCGTGTGGGATCAGATGAGGCAGAACGGCTCGGCCATCAAAGTTATTCCAACCCAAGTTTCCTTCCCAAGCAGCCATCTATCTTCCATGCAGTTCAGATCACATTATTTTAACCTCATAGTTCACCCTTCGGATTGATAAGTCTGCCTACCTGAGGGGCTTGGAAGGGGAGTAATTTGTTGTAACCATCTTCCAGACAGTTTTTGAAATAGTCTTTTATACAGGTGAACTCTGTGTGCTGTACATTTTTCACTCCCGGGCTGTCCATTTGTTTGCTCCCGTTTTCTAAGTCTGTGTGGCTTTGCAAAGAAAGTGTCAGAGACTAATGGCACAAGTCCTTGCTAATTACTGCTAAAACTCCCATGTCTAAAGTTACTTAGGGCACAGAAAACTTGTGGGACACGAGACAAATTAAGAGGTAAATCTGCCAGATCTTAATTGAGAGGTATTTTTTTCTTCTGCAGGCTTTGCTGTGTTTTAACTGAATTCTGGAGGACAGAATTTCCAGTGGCTGTGCAAACTGTCACACTGAGCAAGATCATCTGTTGCACTCCAGTCTTCAGCTCCACAAAATAGCAACCCATTTTTCATGATTGCAGCTTTGTGTTAGCTGCACCAGGGAGATGTTCTGGCACATTATTCAGGAAGATGTTACTGGACAGGTAAGAATGTTGAGGTTAAATTCAGAGTAAAAGGAAGAAAGAGAGAGGCAGAAACTTTTTCATACCAGTTGTATAAAGAACCCAAAAACTCATTTGACATTAGATGAATGGAAAAAGAAGAAAGTTAAAAGGGTGTAGGATAGAAATGCAGTTCTCAAGTATTGTTCCTGTTCAGCCTAAGCACTGTAAATGCATGTCAATTGTCAATTAACCTTGCCTGTTTAAACACAGAGATGGGAAGATGACTCTTCTTTAATTTCTGCTTTTTTTCCTAGTTCAATTTCAGAAGCTGATTTTCAATGTATGAACATAATGGGAGCTACATGGGGACAAAGCAAAGGTCTTCCTAACCCAGTGTCCCATCCCTGCAAGCAGCTGACACAGAGCAGGCTCACAGCAGTGCTTTCCCTGATATTTTTCAGCCTTAAATGATTTTAGCTCAGCAGTGCCCCACAACAGGGGTCTGCTGCATTCAGTAAACTGGTATCATTTTTTATCCCACATTTTCTGCCTGCTGCCTTTAACATCCATTCAGATGTTTAGCTTTCCCCTGGATCCTGTCATTTCCCACCCAGTGCAGCGACTGGGACAATTGTCTGGCAAGGATAAAGCAAGAGCATGGCCTCACCTCACCTATTTTGTGAGCAGAGAATCTGAGGGGAATCCCTGCAGCTATTTCTGCATGGAGGAGCCAGCTGCACCTTGTCCCCAAGTCAGCCTTGGCTGCATTTGAGGAAAATAACCTTTAATAGAGAGACAAAGGAAGACAGCCGTGGAAAGGTGACAGTATTTTCTGTGAGGCTGCAGATCCGGTCACAGGTAAAGAATCAACAAAGAATAATTAAGCACCAAAAACATGCTTCAAAAGTTACCAGATGGAACCAGCTGTAACTTAACTTTTCAGCAGTCCCGCCAAGAGCAAAGTGAATGCAACACAGTACAATATCATTTGTAGAAAAACAAAAACCAGAGAATTCCTGCCATAATTGTTCCATGATTCAGCAATTCACCCTGCTAACTGCTCCCAATCACACATAAACTCCCATAAATTTGAGGAGAGATTCACACACATGCCATATGTTAGGATGGATACAAAACCCCAAGGATATCATTGGGGAGCTCACAACGCCTGTGCAGAACTCAAGAAGGAAAAGAGTGAATACAAATTTGCAATATGTGTTTTTAGGAGGAAGGGCATAGGGAGTAGGTTTTTTAAGTTCTCGATTAACTTGCAGCAAGCAAACGCACAGCTCTTCCTCCCCAGGATTGCCATAAAGTCAGCAGAGCAGCTGCCTAATCCATGGGCAGAGACAAACCAGGAAACCTTAAAAATGAGGCAGGTTAATGCTCCAGATTTGTGTAACCAGCTACCTGAGGAGTCACTCAGGGGACACTTCTCTTCCCCAGCACAACACTGCAGTAGCTCTTGCTGCAGCTCACAGAACCCGAGGCCAAGTGCAAACCTTGGGGGTTACACTTTGTGAAACGAGGATTCACCACTTTTGGCTCCTTTGAGTCACTCTGTACCTACAGTGGCACCACAGATCAGAATCTGGCCCCTCACTGTTTAGTACCTGCTTGGATTTAGACAGTAAATGAGCTTTAGCTGAAGACAAGAGCTATTAATTCCCACCTTTGTTCACACAGAAAGGCTGATAAATGCCTTTGTGCATTTATGTACGAGATAATGCAGCTAAAAAGTATTCAGCATGTGCATAAAACTGCAGAGAGGGATAGCAGATGATTTTCAATTCCTTCTTAATAATTATAATTAAGCACACAACTATATTATGATATACAGTGTATTATTTCACTGTTTTTCTCTTTCCTCGGTTTTTTACAAAAGCTTAAGGGGATGATTGTTCTTTGGGTGCATGTATTAAATGTTACTAGCAGTTTGGTTTTGAGACTATTCATTCCCTGCAGAGTATTCAACACCAGATATTTAAAAAGCAATATAAAATAATTATAAATTCCCTACGTAATTAAATTCATTACAGCACTATTCTCAGCTGATTTAGTCCTCTGTTAGCCATCTTGCTTTTCATGTTTCAGTTTCTGAATTCTGTTTAAATGCTATTATTGGGGAAGGGGCAGCTTTTTCTCAGAGTATTGCATGGAACACAAGATGAAGAAAGAACAATCATTGTTAACTACTGGTTTCAGAGGAAACATATTTTAACTGCAAACCTCTGGTGGTAATTCACACCTTCATATGGTAAGTGCAATCCTGCTAAAAAGGTATTTTTTTTTTTTTTAATTTTACTTTTCTCGTCCCTCTACAAGTGGTTGTGAGACTCCCAGAGGATGCTGACCAACAACTTGAAAACCACTGCTGGTCCAAACTCTTGTGTTTTGGACAGCTCACTACTTCTCCTTTTTTTCCAAGATCCAAGCTCTGGTTACATCCCTAATTTCACTGACATCAGGAAAAAGGAGTATTCATTACTGTGTTTGAAGAATTAGCATTTTTAAAGCTCTGTTGGAAATGCAACAACCACCTTTTATTAATAACTAAATTCAGCCACCAAATAAATACAACGAAGAACATTCTGACTTAAAAATTGCCAACCCTGCAGCTCTCCCAGCAGGAATTCCAGCAAAGACACACGCAGTGGAGCCCAGGAAAGTGAGAGGTGCTCTGTAATGAGGACACTCTCAGGTTGCAAGGTAAGCCATGGCACTTTCAGCTATTTAGAAGCAATTAACCTTTTTTTGTAGATCCTGCAGCTGCTCCGACCTGTTCCTCCTGTTTGCACCCAGCTCCGAGGGGCAGAGGGGACAGAGGGGCAGTGACCTGTCTGGAACAGGATGTGGGCTCCAGTAAAACCTGGCCAAGTGTTCTGCCTTACCCTCCGCCTACATTTTCCCTCATGAGGAATGGAAATGTGTAAAGACACACGCCGGGGTCTGCAAACATCACAGGAGCACCAGAAAGGCGAGTCAGCCAGCCAGGGCCAGATCTCTGCTTCATTCAAATTAAGCAGCTGATCCCTCAAGCTATTCTGACCTGATGTTATTCAGAATCTGCCAAATTAAAAACAAAAGGGAGACATCCCAAACTGGAAATAAAAGGTTAGAAACAATCGGGCTCCGTTGCTCGGATTTTTACCAAAAACTACCTTTTAAACCATGCTCCACTAATGTGACTGCCACGTGTTAATCCTCTGCTTTTGGAGGTTGAATTCCCTGTGTATAGAAAGCCATGTGAGCTGGGAAACACCTGCAACATGGAGAAATGAAACAAGGTCTGGGCTTTCATTCAGAGAGCTGCAGTTGGGCAAACTGCTCGCCAAAGACATGATTTAATTCTGACATTGTCATCCTGCCAGAGAGAAAGAGAAGCTAAAGGGCATAATATGGAGCCAGAGATTGCCACTAAACTGACATTTTCTTGAATTAAGATGGATTAAATTTTTAAGTGGAAGAACTATTATTGCAGTAGGACTGATAGAAAATATAACTCTCAAATTAGAGTGAGATTCAAGAATGATGGGACTGCTTGAACCAAATTTCATGTGCAGGATTGAAACCATATTTGCAGGAATTTAGGCCATTTATAAAAACATCAGTTGATATTCTTATTTAAGTAATATATCTTGTTCTATCTAGCAACCAGTACCTTGTCACCCTCTGCACTTTCAATCACAGGTAGAGTGCTTGTCAGGAATCAAAATATTATCTGTTCCTCTGAAAATGAAAGAAAACAAGGAAATATTTATACTTCAAATGACCCTAAAAGACAAGTTAAAAAATGGCATTTATGGGCATCATTAAGCACAAACATTTTGCCATCAATACTGAACAGGCCATCACTGACATGACAAAACCAGTCTGTCATTCTACCTGTTAAAAACACCACCATAATGCTCAAGGCACAAGAGAATTCTCTAGATCTGCACATTCAGGAGGTGGCTGGGTGCAAGTTCCATGGTGAATGCAGTTTCTGCTGTTCCAGGCAGGGTTCTGGTAAGAATGGATGAGTATTAGAATGGTCAGTGTATGCAGTATTTTGCATCCTTCAAAATGAGAGCTCCTCTGGACAACAGGGTTCCATCCCACTGGATTCCTCTCAAGAGGAAAGTTCACTGGAGGCTGGATTCTCAGGGTCAGATTTAAAGTTGGATGTGGGCAGAGCTAATGCATGTAAATGTAAAATTCTAAAGCAGGATTTTTTTACTCAGCTGCTACCTAACCTTGGAAATGCCTAATTTCTCCAGATGAATCTCCTTCTAAACTTTCATTTCTTTTACTGAATGCCCAGAACTGCTATGATTTGATTTCTGCCCCTGAATTTCACATGAAGCTCCATCAGAATACAAACCCAGTCCTTTTGATTTGGCAAAGTCCCACGAGGGAATGAAAATCCAGAGGCACCTCTAGAACCACCCAATGAAGCCAATAGTGACTATTTCCTTCTAAAATGTGCTGATGCACATGGAAGGCCCATGTTTATATGGATGAGGCCACCACCAGCCTGGAGTTCCTTGGAGCAAAACAAAATGCTAAAGAAAATGGTTCAGGACACTGAGATGACATTCTGAAAGAAAATAACTGAAATGGCTTGTTATGATCAGAAAAAGAAACCCAAACCCTTTCAGATTTTTACAGTTAATTGTTGCCACACTTCTCTTCAGCACAACTGAAACTGAAGTCTTTGCCTTAAGGGACTGTGTATTCCAATGGCCTGGAATAAAATTCTCAAAAATATTTCTCTTGCAAGCAATATGATTTATGTTCAGAAGCCACTCAAAAATAAAACCAGGTTTTCAATACTGGGTAAAAGTCAGGGGAGTTTTGCACCATTCTCATTCTCTGGTCCTTAAAGAACTGCAGAAATGTTGCAGTTGTGAGAAGTGCCTTTAATTTCAGAGGGTGGGAAGAGTTTAATACAGCAAATATGATTTGAGTGTCTCCGACACTTTTAATGCTCAGCTGTTTAGCTCAGAAGATTGACTGCGGCTGCTGTGGATTGCTCCTGCTCCACATTAATACCTCCTTCCTCTGCTCCTTCCCTGAATTCTCCACACACCTATCCATCTTTCACTTGCAGGGGAGCCTTATACTAATTACACTTCTCAGAGCATTAAGAGGATCGAGATGGATTTATCGAGTGAGCAGGCTCACGGAAAAAACGGTTGGGAATGGCTCGCAGTTGTCAATTTTTTTCCAATTAGGAAGAGCATGTGATCAATTTGTTTCTCTGAATGTGCAGGTTGGATTCTCCAGGAGATTTTATAGGACATCTTAATGTCGTTGCCACTCTTTTAAAAATGTAAACAAAAAGTAAAGAAAGATGTTTTTAATAATGTAAATAAAAACCAGTGTCACAACATAAATGAACAGATGTGGTAACAAAAAAAACCCTTGATGTAACACATCTGACTGCCTTCAGCAAAGCACAAATGCAGGTAGAAGGGAATTTTCTCATCTTAATTATACAGGTGTAGAACTTTATTTCTTTCTTATGCCCACTGAATAGAGAAGCATCATTGATTTATCTACCACTAAGCCACTGTTTGTAATACTTGTACCACAATATCACAAGCTTCCTAAAAACTCCTAATAAGGGTACAATTTTCCAGAAATTAAGTTATTATTCTCTTGGAAAACAAACAACTTTTGTGATACTGATCTTTAAGACTTATTATATCATAGGAATGGGAATTAGGCAACTATTTTACCCCTTGCAGGAGAGTTATCCTCAGAAGTAGAACAATCCATTGTAACTATTTCACCTTTCCTTTTTTCACTCCAAAGCAGCCAGGACTGGCACTGTTTGTGCTGTAAGGTGAGCACCCAAGCCATGGAGCTGAAGTAGCCAGAAAAGAGGAATCGGCCAAATGTAGGAGTAAAATGTGATGTGAAATAAAATGATACTTCAAAATCAAGCTGAAATCACGTAGGTAATTAAATACCTGTATGTACACAAATAGTAATATCTGGGTATCTAAATAGCATCCATCCACTTGGGTATTAATCAGGTCATCTGAGATTTATATGCAAAGGGAAATGGAAAACAAAAAGCTTTTACATCTACTAATGGTATTTGCAAATCTCATCCCAACATATCAGGAATATAAAATTAATTCACAGGTATTTAAAATTTGTATCCACATTAATCACTTTATATCAGTTCATATTATTTCTTCTTTTATTGCCTAAAGTTGAATATGTCACTTGTGTACTATTTACAGTCACCAGAAACTTGTCATGTTTAGAAATATTAAAGTGTCCCGGAGCACATCTCTAATTGAATATTCCTTCTGATACTCATGAATGATTAATGGCAGGCCCCCAGCCACTTACTGCTGAATTGTAGATTCCTGAAAGAAAAAGAGTTTATGTTTTCCTGCTTTACAAGTTCAGCTATGTGTGGCAATCAAAATTTGATCTAAGAAATGGTCATTCTCTGGAGACAGGCCTGCTGTATATACCTGATCTGTGTCCTGACTTGGCAGCAAAATCATTCGAAAAAAACCCTAAAAACAAAAAATCCATGATGCACCCACCACACAAAAGCAAAAGCTAAGCTGAATGCTGTTAACAGGTGGGGTTTACACTGCCAATAGAATACAGCTCTGATATACTAAAGTGAGGAAAAATGCTGGAAAATTTGAGGGAAGCTTCGATAAAAGGGCATCAGCTGAACACCAAGGAAAGATACCCAGATTGAAATATTGTGTATCCTGTGCAGATTTTGACACCTCATTTCATCTGCTCCTTGTCCTCCCCTGGGGAGGGACAGCTGGTATGGCCTTAAGGGCTCCCCATCACTTGCACTGTGCTCATTTCCTGAGTTCTACTGACAAAATATGGGCTTCCTCAGCGAGATTTCCAGTGTGATACAGAAATGACTCTGCTAAATGTCATAGATAAAATGCTCTCTTGCCATTTCCCTGCACAGCACAAACATGGAAACACTGTGCCTGGCACAGATCTTCCCAGACATCGATATCTATCTCTTCTTCCCTGCACTATTATATCCTCATTTGTAGGCTGCTGGGCAGGATGCTGAAGAAGGCAGCAGAGTATTGTGGGCTCTAATTCACAACTTAATGTGTTCTTCAAAGGAAGAGCCCTTTGTATTCCTGCTCCTGTACTCAGGTAAGACATTTGTACCCTTTCTGTCATCCCTTTCTGCAAAATGTATCAAAGCAAGTCTGTCCTATAGAAGGAATGGATGAAAAAAGGGCTCATAGGATGGGAATACTGAGATGTGCCCACAGAATAATTCAATTTCACAGACTGACCAAATAGCCTGCCTTGGAAGGGACCTTAAAGCCCATCCAGTGCCACCTCTGCCATGGCAGGGACCCCTGCCACTGTCCCAGGCTGCTCCCAGCCCCAGTGTCCAGCCTGGCCTTGGGCACTGCCAGGGATCCAGGGGCAGCCCCAGCTGCTCTGGGCACCCTGTGCCAGGGCCTGCCCACCCTGCCAGGGAACAATTCCTGCCCAATATCCCATCCAGCCCTGCCCTCTGGCACTGGCAGCCATTCCCTGGGCCCTGTCCCTCCAGCCCTTGGCAATTGTCTCTCCAACTTCACTTTAGAAGGGAATGTCATAACTTCACTTCAGAAAAAAAGAAAGGGAAAGGTTTGGTGTATTTTATGTTTACAGAGAGACTCCAGGAATCTTACAAAATTATAGCATTGTGAGAACCTTTCAAACTACTGAATGTCCAAACAGTAAGAACACTTCAAAAATGGCAGCTTTGCAAATAGTTTGCCACTGAGCCTAATTCTTTTCATGCCTTTAAGGTTATCTTCAAGTACCCTAAAATGTTCCTGATAACTTGAGCTTGCAATAAATGGGAGAGAAAGGACACTTAAGATACTGACTTCCTAAGAACAATTTCCCTCTATAAGTGCATCACTGAGGCTATCATGTAAATGTATAAATTTTTGCTCTTTCTATTCAGAAGTTTGCTCAACTGATGAAAAGGAGATGCTTTTTATGAACATCATTAAATGTATGAAAAAATAAATTGAGACTTTTCCATTTGCTGAAGCCAAAGGTACCACCACTGCCTGAAGGAGTTTATGCCTGGAGGGCAAACATCTTCCACACAAGATTTTAGGGAACAATATGCATTTGACCGCAATGTTTTTACAAAACAAATCTTTCTAAACTCAAACTTTTCATTTTGCTGTGATCTGGAATACCCCAGATCTGCCAAAATGTGGCAGATTTTTTTTCTGTTTTGGGTTTGAGTTGGTTTTATTGTTTTGTTTTTGCTTAGTTTTTTTTTTATTTATTTTTGTTTGTTTGTTGGTTTTGAGTTGTTTGTTTGTTTTTTTTTAAATTCTGGTACTTTCTGTGCTGCATAAGTCCAACCATAAGCTGACATTTGTTATGACTCTATGGTAAGCAATGTGTTTTAGTGACAGAGTACTTCACTTACTAAGTGAAAAGAGTTTCCTTTTTTATTTATGGCATTTTGAAATAATCTAGTAAATTACTGATTTAAAAATTGGAGTAAACAAAGCTGAGGAACCACCTAGGCCTGACAGGAAATTCCCAGAAAACACAGTGGAAGAAGCACATTTCTTGTAGGGTGACCACAAACTTACTACGTTCCCACACTTTTTTATTCCCATCTCCTTACCAAGGTACAGCAGGTAAATCTAGAATTATAATTCTACAAGCAATCCTATTCTTTTTAAGCCTGAAAAGTATTTAATCAAATCTGATTTAAACAACATTAGATGTGTGTGATAGCAAATTCCAAAAATTAATCTCCTCTCAAGATCCATTCTGCTGAGGCAGTGGCTTAAAGGTGTCAGATTAAAAAAAATGCTTTGCTAAAGCATTTGAAAACCATCTTTTAATTTAGATGTGTATTTATTCCACTGCCCGGTTTTTGATCTAGGCTAGAATTGTCACACAAATACAATAAACTCTGCACTTCATCTTGTTATGATCTGGGAATGTGTGTGTAAGAGAGACACAGGGAGAATGGTCTTGATCCCCTTAGGCTAAAGTACATTCCCTAACATTTATTAGGCCTTTATAATGTACTTTGCTGGATTTATTATCTCCACCTCCATCTACTTCTGCTTGAAGAGAACAGTCCTAAAATTGCCCTTAAAAGAAGACAATCATGATTCTTAAAATAGAGCATCCTTTCACAGCAAATCAAAAGTGGAGAACAGTAGCAAGGGGGCTGTCTTCCCAACCTTGCTGTGTGAAGTTTTCCTGCTGGAAGCTTTAAATGAAATAAAAATCAGCCTTTACAATGAGCCTTTACAGATAATAGCATTGGGTAAGGACTTTGTTGGGTTGCCTCTTTTTAACTTGTCTCTTACCAAGCTAAATGAAGAAATAGCCTGGTTGAGGGAGAACTAACTTTATCCAGGTTACAAGCAGAGAACCACATCTAACAAGCAGCAGAAGGCAGTGCCACAGAGCCTGAATTATTTCCTCAGCTCTCCATGTGGTCTCCTCTGAAGTGAACACATCCCTTTCTTGCACCCCTGGGTAACCCAGGTGACCCACGGGGGAAAGAAGCCTGGGTCACTTGGAAACTTACTTCTGTCATCACTGCTTTCTGCCCTCCAAGGCTCCTCAGGGCTTAGCTGAAGATTCTCAAATTCAGCAATGAAGCCATGAACAAAAGTTCTGAGACTCACTGAAGGAAATAAAAATAGCTGATCATATGCAGGTCTAGTGCTTACATGTCTAGGAATGTCAGTCTAACAGTAGTTCTCTCCTGGAAGTAAAGTAAAAAATATTATCCAAATTAATTTGGGGTTGGTTTGGTTTATATTTTTTTTCAGTCAGTAAGAATGTAATTCATAGGAAATAATGGATTTTTTTTTTTAGGTTCATTCTGTGTTCACTCTCACTCTCTCTAGTATTGAAAGAAATAAAGTAAATAAGTTTCTGCTCTTGGAAATACTAGACTTCAATTGGTTTGCCCTGAAGCTTCTCAAAACTTACAAGTGTATTCTGTAAAATGTCTCAGATTAATTCTTCTCTTGCTGACATGGTATCAGTCAGAAAGACTTATGCTGAAATCAGTGGGCCGGTATCCTATTACTGTCATCCCATTTCCACATTATTCTCTTCATTTGATTTATCTTGGATGCGTGTGATAGAAAATTTGACTAAAAAATTAATTTTGTTCCTTTCCTGCACTTTCCTCCTGTGCAGCCACCCAAAAAGTGTTGGCCAGCTCCCTGCAGGAATGTTGTCCACACTCCAAAATCTAAGGGCAGGTAAAAAGTCTGAGATTCTGGTTTTAGCCAGGAAATCTGCATTTCCACCTCCCAGTGCATTGGGTAGGTCATGCTCGTCCAAGATCCCAAGTTTCTGTTTGCACTGCCCAGACAATTCCCACAATTTGACCTGGGAATAGTCTTCAGAAACAGCATATTTGGAGTGCAGAAACACTAAAGAACTTCCTATAACACCTAATTTTCAGCTTATTGCTCACATCACACCACATAGTCGTCATTATCAAGTACATCTTCAAATTAGTTTGAAAACCTCCACTTGTAGGTTATCTCTGGCCCTGAGATACCTTCCAACAGAGGAGCTTTCTTTGGAATTCCAGTTTGGATTCACCCATGGCCAGTGTAAACACAAAAGAGCCTTAGGCAGCTCCTCTAATGCTGCTCATCCCTCTTGCAGCCAGATGAACTTACACAGGATGTTATAGAAAATCATCTTTGGATTTACAAAAATTAGCAAAGATCCCTAAGTATCAGCGAAGTGGAGAGGCCACAACTGTCTCAGCATCTTCACTTGCCAGAGCTCATCAGATAAATCAGACGCTCAACTGTTATTAAATCTGGCTTGAAATTGGCAACTGCTTAAATTTAGACAAAAGATTCAGATTTTGTGAACTGACCTTTGGAAGTGAAGCCTGCTTCTCTTTCCCAGAGCAAAAAAGTCAACAAAGAACAAGAGGGAAGGTGCAGTGAGGCCAGGAAGAAGTGTCCCAGGCACAACAATGGCCACACAAAATAAATGCCTTTACTTAAGGCATGGTCCAGCACCTGGATCTGGAGAGGCTGCAGCCTCCTGGAGTTCCACGACATTATTCAGGAATACTGGTGTATTTTTAGGCAGAAGTACATTTGGAAGGAGTATCTGCCACGGAGCCTTGACTAGCATATTGAACACATATGAGAGTTCTCTAGAGAGCTTTGAGAGTTCTGCTCAGCGAGGCTAAATGACGTCTGGAGCCCCCACAAGCTGGTTCCTCATGATTCCAATGCTGGCTAACTGTTCCCCCTAGAATTAGCTGCAGAAGCTCCAGAATTTACAGTCATTTTCCTTCCAGGCTACAGAGAAATTGAAAATCTGAGAACTCTTTTCTTCTCTCAAGATTTCTCCTCAGAAATTCAAATGTCTTAGGAGAGGGTGAGGCTAACAGCAGGATGGGAGCTGTACTTGTGTGTGACATTCCTGGGGACAAATTCAGAGACAGGCAAGGAAAACAGTGGAGAGTGGGATTCAGACATCTAGAGAATTGGTACAAAGACAGAAATCCTGGCTGTGTATAGAGGCCAATATAAATTTAATCACTGATTCCAAAGGCCATGGCTTTTATCCAAAGTCTGTGCCCCAACTAATTCCCAGATAAACCCACAGAGGGAATCAAATGCTTCATAAACCTCCTAACCTGACTCAGAACAGGAAAGTCCTCTGGAAGAAGAATGTTCTGGTGCACAGTGACAGATGTGGCAGAGGACTCTTTTGTTAGCACAGGAAATTTCTAGAGCTTTACTACTTCCCTTCTCTCCAGCTCCTATCTTTCGGTTCAATATAATGACCAAATTTGCATCCAAACAAGTTTGCATATTCTTGAATTTTCCATTCTGCCTTCAGTGTTGCTGTATTCCACGGAGGTCTCATCTTGCACCATGACACATTTATTACCAGATGATAATTGAAAAATAGAAGAAATGGCTTGGAGAGTAAATGGAAGAGAGGCAGATAATTTTAGGATTCAATTTTCTCTGCATTTTTTACTGGTAGGCATAGCATAATACTGCAATAGAATCCAATCAGAAGTTCTCTTCTTCACTTGTCACATTTCAGTGAGCTAACAGTGGCATGTCAAAACAGCTACAAATCTGGAAGACTTGTTTTTGCTGGAATTAACAATAGGACAACCAAAACTGTGAAGAACAACTATAGAGAGAAGGCAAAAAAAATTGTTAAACAAGTAAAGGATTTCAATTATGCTTATTGCCACCTTAATTTGCTTTTCTTCCTGCGTAGCAAAACCCTCAATATCATATTATACACAATTAATTCAACTTCTGTAATGAAATTAAATAGATTTCTATAATTTGTATGTTGGAAGAAAACAGTAGCATTAATATTGCATGTCATTTGGCAAACAGATAATAAAGCCCAAATCTAGTTCAGAAAACTCAATAAAGTCTTTATGTGGTAACAATGAACTATGCAAGTGAGATGCTGTTTGCTGGATGGGTTGAACTCAGTGAGCAGGGTACAAACAAGCAGAAAGCCCCAATGTCTTTGGGGGGGTTCTTATCATTCCCCAAAGAGAACAGGTAAGAAAATCCACTTGCTTGTTTCTTTCACAGTGAATTTCCCAGCAGACTTCAATTCACTATCTCCTTATTAAGATTTTGAAGGAAGTTTGCCTCGGCTTTGCATGCCAGACCAGAGGGGTCTGTGCAGTCCTGGAGAGCAGGAAATTGAGTCAGGATTTACCTGTGCAAGCCTGGCTGCTCTGGGAGCTCAAGGGCACCTGGATTAAGTCACACAGGGTGAAAAGACTCTGCACCATGAAACAAAACTGTGGGGAGGGAGCCTAAATATTCCTCTCCCTTCTCTGCTCTGCTCTCAGCACATCCTTCCTTTGTTCCATCACCCCAAGTGTGCCACCCCCACCAGCCAAGCCACAGCAAGGGGCTGGGCTTTCAGGACTTCACAAATTTGCAGTTCTTCCAAATTGCAGGAGAGACACTGAAAAATTCCATCCACTGAGGATGTGAGCCCAGAGGAGGCACCAGGATGAGCCCAGGGATGGAGCAGCTCTGCTGGGAGGAAAGGCTGGCACAGCTGGCAATGTTCACCGCCAGAGGAGAAGCTTTGTGCTGAGCTCAGTGTGGCCTTGCAGGGCCTGAAGGAGCTGCAGGAAAGATGGAGAGAGACAATTGCCAAGGGCTGGAGGGACAAGGCCCAGGGAATGGCTCCCAGTGCCAGAGGGCAGGGCTGGATGGGATATTGGGCAGGAATTGTTCCCTGGCAGGGTGGGCAGGCCCTGGCACAGGGTGCCCAGAGCAGTTGGGGCTGCCCCTGGATCCCTGGCAGTGCCCAAGGCCAGGCTGGACACTGGGGCTGGGAGCAGCCTGGGACAGTGGCAGGGGTCCCTGCCATGGCAGGGGTGGAACCAGGTGATCCTTAAGGTCCCCTCCTAGCCAGGCCATTCAGTGACTCTGTGATTACTGATTTTATGTATTTCACTATGCACACCCACTTCATATAGAGACTTAAGGTACAAGCACTTTGATCATGGGATGGTGTGGCTTAGAAATGCAAAAATATGATTTCAAGGAAGAAAAGGTCATCATTTAGAAATCCAACTTGGGCTGCTTGCCAACCATGTCTTATCCCAGGGTTCCCTAGGCTCATCTATTCTTCATTTGCCTTTCCTACAATTCTACCTATGATCTCTCTTGTAAACATTTATGAGCAGACATTTCAGAAGCTTCATATTTTCTTTAACAAATGGTTTATATCATCTTTGTGAAGAGTGCTACATAACGATGCAACATCATACATTAATATTTAAAACTGAATGAAATAACACCTCAACAAGGATAATTTTTTTCAGTTTGCTAGCTGTCTTAAATTTATTTGTGAAATGAATTACAACAGGGAAACCACAGAGATAAAGTTTCCTTGCATTTTTATGAATAGACATCAAATTAATTTTTAGAAGAAATATTTGCATAAATGTCTTTTTTTTTTTCCTTCTGAAAGGGCACCTGTTTCCACAAATTATAATCTGAAGCTCATTAGATGATTAGATGTTCTGGAAATATGATTTATAGACCAGATCTCCCAATCAAGAGAGAAAAACAACACTGCACGAAATATATTCTTGAACAAAATTCAGCAGAATTGTAGAATGCAGAAATTGAATATTCCATAATTGCTCTTACAAGCACACACCACTTTCAAAGGCAGCACCGCAGAAGCAGTGAGCAGAAAAAAAATTCAGCAAATGGCATGAAATGCAAATGGAGAACCAGAAGAGTTTGGAGGTCACATCCTGTGTCAGCAACGGCGAGCTGTACATCGGGAGCCTCTGTGGGCACACTTCTGGAGCTGCCTTGGGTTCACTCTGGAGCCTTGGGGAGTGTGTTCAGTGAGGAGTAGCCCTGGCTCTCGGGTGCTGTGGGAGTCCTTGCCATGGCCAGCCCTTCCTCACAGCCCTGCTGGACCTGCCCTGGGGCTCTGCTGAGCTGGCAGAGCCGTGAGACTGTTCCTGCATGGTCACATCTGTGCTTGCCCCGCTCCATGTCCAGAGGAGGGACCCTCTCGTGCTTTGCCTGCTGTCACCATCTAATTCTGTCACATCTCGTTTTCTTGTTCTCCTGTCACAGGTCCCCCCACTCCAGGACCTTTCCAGGAAGGGTCTGATGTTTGCAGAGGTGCTAAGAATGCCTACAGTGATGGACATTTATTTTTATATGACGCCCTTCCAGAAATTTCTTATCACCCTTAACCCATTCCTCTCAACTCTGTATTTTTTTCCCTCTTGAATATTTTTTACACCAATTTTTCTTTTCATTTCCCTTAGGTTCCAGCGGGATCACTAAACCACAATTTACAGTTTCTGAAAACCGAAGGTACTTTCCTCCACTCTCACTTAGCTGCTTTGGGATTTGTAACTTATTGCCTCCTTTTTTATTTTCTTACAAAAAGCAATGTGTTCCTTTCATGATGGCCTACATAAAACAGTTTTTTATAGACCTGGGGTCAGCAGACAGCTTTTTAGGAGACATTCAAATTTGGCTTGGAAACTGAAATACTTGTATGCTTCATTTTTAAAAAAGAGAAAAAGTATCAGTCTTCATTTTTAAGAGAAAATTGGCTCAAATCAACAAGCCCAGACTTGGAAGTTCAGAGAGATTGGTGCCAGTAAAAATAAAAAAACTCATCTTGCTTCTTTACTTTTGAAGAGCTGAGCTAAGATCCCTCATAGAAGTTGGCAGGGTCTTCATGAATTGGAGAATATCAAAGTCTGTAGGGTGCTTTTATACTGCTACTTGTCCTTATATATACAATAGCACATTCCAGGAGTCTCAGCTGTGGTCCTTGCCATGGTACAAACCCTCTGAAGGTACAACTTAGCTGGAAAAAACAAACAAATCACAGAAAGGGACACACAGCATCAGGATGGTGAAATGGCTTATACAGTATCATGCAAAATCAAGGGGAAAACTGAGCTTACCTGGACCTCACCTGGTTTAGTGCTCTCTTTAGTGGACAATCCTATCCTCAAACTTTTTGCAGCCCCTCTGGATTTACCACTGCTTCACACACAGCTGTAATACACAAGGAGACTGCAACTTGCGTGTTCACTCCTTCATGATACAACTGAAAATAGAGGAGGTTCCTTAGCTTAACATCATGTTTAATGAGAGTTACACTTTAATAGGTCTGATATTAAGTGCCAAGTGACAGCAATAAGATGTGACAAATACATTTTGAGCCTGAGAGACAAGACTGTTCTGTATGTCACCTGCATTACTGTTATGCACAAGGATGCAAATAGTTGGTGACATTGGGTAACACATGGGTGATACTTAGTAAAATTATGTCAAGGTAAATTTGATTGAGTGAGAGTGACACAGCCTGATTTATGGATTCCATTGACATGCTATTTCTTCCCTGGCAGTGGGAATAATATTATTTATTTTTGCTGAATATAACTTTCCCCATTTGCCACATTCTGACTCTTGTATTAAATGGGCTCCATTATAATATTGTTTATATGACATCAATACCTGGAAGGCCCAGTTAGGTCTTCTCTGGGGCATGCATAGTAAAGTACTACTGCCAGGAATCGTTTGTTGCTGAAATACTCAGGTGAGGCAAAGGGAGGTTAAAACAAATGGATTTTCATGTTCTACAAAGACACACTGACATCTTCATGCATGATTTCTTCATCTGCTCAAGTAGCTCTGGAAGACTTTTTCATCATGACTGACATGCAAAGTTCAATCTGTAACTGGTCTTGCTCCCTTTATTTTCTCACTGTTTGTATCAGCACTGATTTCTCTCTGCTGCAGCCTCCTGATGTTTCCTTCACACAGTGTGTCACAGCCTGGCACTAATGATGCCCCAGCCTGGGAAAAACACAACGGGGCATGTTTTCTTATCACCAAATAAACCTGCTCTCAGATTCTGTTCCACTAAACAATTTTTAATGAGACCAAGCTTTGTTATAATGTATTTTATGTTTATATGTGGGAAAGAAATAATTAGTACTGAACAGGATCTTGAACACAGCTCTAGAAGAATTTCACCAGATGGGGATTTTGGAGGTCTCTAATCCAGCCTCCTTCCCAAAGCAGCGCCATATTGCTGCACACAGCCCTTGGGGTCCCTCAGCAGGGCCAGCCCAGGGGACAGGCACTGCCCTGGCCCTGCTGCCACCCCAGGGCTGGCACAGCCCAGGTGCCCTTGGCCTTTGGCACACCTGGCTTGTGTCCAGCCCCTGTCACCAGCACCCCCAGGGCCTTTCCCACCAGCAGCGTTCCAACCCCTTTGCCCCCGTCCAGTTCCATGGGGTTGGGGTGACCCCAGGGCAGGACCTGGCACTTGGCCCTGTTGTCCCTCACACCACTGGCCTTAGCCCATGGATCCAGCCTGTCCAGATCCCTCTGCAGAGCCTGTAGAGATGGTGCAGCCTGTCAGTGTTAGCTCATTTCAGGATGTTAAAATAACACTTGACATCTTGGGCTGGTGCACGCCCTCAAATGGGGAAGAGTTCCCTCACTGGCATGGAAGTTGACAGTAGAGAATCAGCCAGAACTTCCAGATGCTCTCTCCATCCAGACCCTGTTCTAAAGAGTGACAGGTTGAAGAGGAGTAAGCACAGTTTAGCACTCTGGGAGCTGTGGTTGCTCTCACAGCATGCAGGAGAACAGGGGCAGCGATCATTAACAAGAACCTCCAGAACAAAATGACAGGCCCCATGTTCCCGTGACACTCTGAGAGTGGAACATAGAGCACAGAGGAACAGCAAATCTGTCCCATCACAGCCACTGCAGACCTCTAACCTTTCAAAAAGAATGGATTTGGCAGGAAAGGCTGGCCACTGCTGGTGCACCAGCTATCAATACATTCTTAATAGAAATGGCTCCACCGGCAGCTGAGCCGCCACCACAGAGAGCTGTGCAGTGCTCCACCGACAAAAACCTGCTGTAAAATGTGGCGATACATATTGTAAATAAGAGGTTTAGTGGCAGCTGTCAGATTACCTCTGTTGTAAAGTTGCTCCTTTAAATTTACATCACTGCAATCACAAAAACTGTAATTAAAACCCAGGTAAATTACTGTTTGCATTTCTAATGCAACAGCAATTTCAAAACAATGTATCAATACGGAGCAACAAAGAAATTGTCTATTTTCAAAACCAGGGAGAAGAGATTTTATTCTGTGATATGTGTGTTTCCCAGCATGATTTTTCTTTTAATGACGCCTCATAGCAAAATAGTCCACTCTACTTACTGATCATGTTAAACTGTTGCCATGGAAATATGAAGACCCTACTATACTCAGATGTTAACTCTTAAAGCACAGCTTTGCACTTCTTTAATATCAATTTTTGTTTAAAAAGAGAGCCCTTGGCAATGCAGAATGCAGTTATTTTCCAGCTGACTAGCACAGTGGCTGTGTAAGGAAGACAATGGCAAGAGCTTGTTTCAGGGGCGTTGTAGGAGAGTACAGCCATACAGAAATATCCCCCCACATCATTTCCCTATGAATAGGGAATTATGAGAAAAGTGACAGCTCCACAATGTCAGAAGTACTTAATCAGCCAAGTTCATTAAGGAGGAGAAGAAACTGAGGTATGACTAAATACTGCTACAGCTTTGTCTAGCACCTTATTCCTGGGGGTAAAAGAATGATTACATTTTCTCCTCTCTCCCCAGATCCAGAATTTCTTTCAGAAACAAAAATCAAAGTCATGAAGAAACAACCACTTTAAAACCATGCTCATATTGTCTCTCTCTGGGTTTTTAGTGGGAAATTTTTTTTTTTGTTTTGAGATGAGGGAGTTTGTATATTTTTTGGGCTGGGTTGGGTTGAGAGTTTTTTTTAAGAAGTTTTTGGTCATCAAGGCATTGAAACAAGAGCAGCTGTAAATGGTTGCCTTGAAGTGAGAAAATGAAAGACAACAAGGCTGTGATTCCAGCCACATCCCCTCCTGCCATCCTGCTGCCTCCAGCTGGCTGCTACAACCAAGGCAGATATTTGGTCTTGAGTCAGCATGGCAAGGGATTTTGTACAGCAGCTAGATAAATTCCACAATTCAGACAACTTTTCTATTTAAGTGACCAAAAATGGCATAGTTATTTTACCTTTTTCCACAGCTCCTGCTTATTTCCAAACGAGTATTTCTGAAGAAATAATTCTCATCCATGCAAACGCAACCGAGTTGTGAGGAAAGTAATTCCAGATATGCAGTTCCAGTCAGCTGGAGAACCACCTGACTCTTCAACACCACCTTATAAAGGTACAGCAAATGCACCTTGTCCTTGGTAAGACATCCTGATCTACAGAGGCCATATCATTATTATGAACAATGCTTCAGCAGGTATTTTTCTAAGCATTTACAATTTAAGAATAATAGCTTTGTATTCCTGATACCTTTAATCATTTTTAACACTTCTGCTTGCCTGTGATTCTTCTGTGCCTTACAAAAAGGAAGCATGAGATCATATTACTTCATTTAAACTTGCACTAACCAAATATCTAGATAATTCTGAAAATATGCACCAGCTTGGTCATTTATAAGTGTATTATACACCTGCAGTATGTAGCAGGTATAAATCAATGCAGTAGTCCTCCTGATGCTCAGATAACTTGTTTTACAATCTTTATCTTCCTAAAGCTAAAGAAGTTGATTTAGATGGCTCTAAAAGCTTAAATGAAATACAGCCCAGGCAGGTAGCTTCTAATAACATACATCAAATCTTTATACATGGTAAAACGACTAAATCTCAAGTCTACACCTTTTTTCTGTGATAAATACATTGCATTTCTCTTCAGCAGTGACAGAATGCAGGCCAGGCCTCTTGCTTGCTGCAAAGAAGCTCAAGTGCTTGTGATTTGGTGTTGGATATCTTTAAAAAACAGCAATACCTAGTGGGGTTGGCAACTGCACTGTGCCTTCAGTATGATTGATGTCATCAATAGCCCAAACACAGCACTGGGGGCCAGGAGCCCTCCTGTGCCCTGTAAACCTGGATTTGTCACTAATTCTCTCTGAAGACAGAGGCAAAGTGATGTGTGTGTCTTTGCAGCCCCCTGAGTGAGATAAGGGTCGATTACCTTGCACAAATAGGTAGGGGTTTGGTCGACTAAATAATTGTCTCAATAAATGTCAAGTGTCCTTAGAACACATCCCTACTTGGTGTGTATCACTGAAGATGACAAGCTTTAAATGCACTCCCTGAGGAGACATCTGAATATGTCAATGGCTGTTGGCCCACTGCAAGCCCAGCTGAAAATCTGGCGACTGTTTTCCTGTTATTTTCGCCATGTGTTTACTATTATTCTTATATTGCCTGGTTTAATCCTTTGATGTGTTTCAGATATATCCTCCTTCCTCTCCCCAAGACAGAAGAAGGCTCTTGCTTCCATCAAAGGTGAGTGATAGAAGATCAAAAAGGCCAAATTACCTGTGCAGCCATTATGAAGTTTGGCAAATCAGGGGCTGGAACTCAGATATTTCAAAAATTAGTTCAATTTATCAATCAATTGTTAGATGTCATCCCTTTCCTGGGCTGTCATGCCCTGAAAGCATCACAGAAATATTTGATAAATATAGGGGGGCTGTCACAGGAAGGATGAGACTGCATCTTTACATCCAGCTGATACCCACTGGAGCTAAGGACCAGAGCAATAGGAAGATGCATTCAAGTTTCTCAGCTGCTTTGCAACATCATCAGAACTCATAAATTTGGCTTCTTAAACATGTCTTTAAAAAAAAAACCCTCATTTCTGCACTATGAGCTTTTATGACCACTTAAAAATAAATCCAAATCACTTGACAGGTCACTAAGTAGGCTCTTAAGTTTACCTGAAAATCCCATCCCAAATGCTTAGATTTTCTTTTAGCATTGATCCCAGCAACGCCCAGCCCAGCTCTTTGTGAATGACCAGGGGTTTGGCTCCATGTCTGCAATTCCTGCTGGCCCCAGGAGGGCTCTGTCCCTCCCCTCTCCCCAGGACAAGTGCCAAAAGTGGGATGGAGCTGGGCAAAGGCACACACTCTCCAGCTGCAGCCTCTGGGGACTCTGCAGCCCACGGGACCAACGCTGTAATAAAAAGGGATGATGATATTAAGTCTACTTCCCAATGAAATCCATGTCATTTTCACTCAAAAGAGTCTAGCAAAAGCAGAAGTGCTTAACAAGGGGGAAAATTTAAGACCTAAACTAAAAAATTTGGAGCCCTACTCATTAAAACTTGTGTTCATTAAATTGTGGTGTCTTTAAAATGTCACTAAAACAATAGAATCCCAAATGATAACTGTAATATTTGGTTTTGTCTGGGAGAAGTAATACAGAAATAAGGATTTCTCAGACTCCTGCACTATCTCAAAAAAAAGGGTTATTTACTGCAGAGGATCACCTAATATTTTGGTAGAAGTCACTGAAAATTCAGTCTATTTGAAAAAGAAGAGAACATAAATCCTTTTAAATATATTTAATTGACAAAAAAATACCCTTCCCCAAAATCTCATTTTGAAAATAAACCCTGCAGCAACTCTAGCATACAAATCAATTACCACATATATTCCTTAAGAGTTAGTCTAGATGCCAAGTGAAAATCAATGTGATTATTTGACTTTACTAGAGGACAGCACTAGCTTTATGAAAGTTCAACTGAAATTTTGGTATTATTTGTACTTTCAGAGTCAAAAGAGATAAACCAAATATATTTGAATAGGATCCCATTATCAAGGAGTTAAATACAGCTCAATGTAAATAAGTGAAATTAAAGATACATAGCGTCACCTAATCCCAGAATAATGCAAGTGGGAAGGGACTGGACCTCAGTTTAGCGTGAACGAAAGCTTTCCACTTTATTTTCTTCCTGCATGACAGAAAAAAATGAAAAAAAATATTTGGGAAAGTGTGAGACTTTCTCAGAATGAATAGATAAATAGCATAGTAAACAAATTGCACCTTCTCGTGTGCCGCTCACTCAGCCTGGGTTTGTTTTGAGGTGTGCAAAGGTCCTTTGGGGCAATATTTTCGGTGGCAGAAGATACAGGTACAATGATATAAGGACAAGACTCTGCATAATCTGGAGTCTAGAAGTATCTTCGGAGAGAAGTAAAAATATTTTCATTTGCATTTTCAGGTCTCTCAAGTTGGAGGCCTGGAGAGATACTTAGGATATTTTATTTTAGAAAGAAGGTGTAGAATATACTTCCAAGGCATATTAAAATTGGGGATTTTATGGAAAGGATATAATTAAGCACACTAACAGTAGGATAATGTGGATTGAGAAGCAGATGGGTGCATATATCTGCAGGATTTTCCAACAAAGAAAAATATATTCCGAGTGAAGTGCAAGTGACTGATGCAGACATGCCTTTATCCTCACCTGCACTTATCAGCTGCCAACATTTCAAATTGCACTGCTCTTACTCGAGTGAAACTTCGCCTCTTCTTACACTGACTGCAGCTTATCTACAGCACCAAGACACAATGGGTCGGCTTGAAAGATGCAGATCCTCCCTTAACATTTCTTAATTCTGTTGGATTTAAGTCAAACCCTCAAGGTGAGCACCTGTTTTTTAACAGCTCATCAAGGATGAAGCAACACCCCTGTAGCATCAGCAGGCTGATATATGAACTATGCAAGAGGCTGATATTGCGGCAAGGTGTTTAAGCAAAAAAAGGACGAATTTCCAAGTGGCTTTTCGGGAGAATTGACCAAGGCAGGCAATTCCTGAATGGAGGGGGAATGTGCTCTGCAGTGAAAGGAAAATTAGCTGGAGAAGTGCCTGGAGCAGCCTCGCCTTCAGCAGGAGATCCTCTCCAAAGCCTCTCCCATCAAACAGCCTTCTGGGTCAGAAGAGCAAGGAGCCAGCTAGGAACCAGCCCCCCGTTGCCTGAACTGTGCTTTGCTGGGAGTCTGCTTTTAGATTTCCATGCTGTGATTATTGAGAGGAAGTCTGGGAAGGCAGACCTCTTCTTAAAAACCTGTCCGTTTTTTGTGATGTCCGGGCTGCAGCCTGCAGGCAGGTCCACAGGGGAGGGAAAGACAAAAGCACTCATCCTAGCCCAAAGAGATGAGTTCCCCAGGAGAGGAATCAGGCACTGTCTGTCTTTTGTACCGGGGAGCAGAGATATGCAGCTTGGGCTCAGGGATTCTTAGCCAGTGTACACAGAGCTCCTGAAACACAGCAGGGCTTAGTTCCCTCAGCACTGCCTCATCTCCCTGGCATCTGAAAAATGCAAATCCAGCAATGTACCTCTTTGGCACTGACCTCCAGGCTCTCAGCTTAAGTGTACCTGTGGTAAATTTCCATGAGCTGATATTATATTACAGCGAGAAATGATGTAACGTTGCTTTGATGTTTTCAAATCACTTTGACACACTGGATAGAAGAATTCTCATAATTATAAATCAAAATACAATGGATTTCTCTGGGTGTTCTTTAATTCAGGCACACAGCCTTTACTCTGCTTGCTCTCTCCAGCACATCAGCTACAACTGTATAACACTGGAACTGAGAACAGCAGTTCAGCACAGGAGAACAACAAAACTGCCTCAGACAACACAAGTAATTGTCTATTTTGTATGGCAGACCTATTGGTACAGGTACAATGGCCCACCTTCCTCCCTCCTTTTAGCTTCGGCAAGAACAGTGTCTGCAGACTGAACTGACATCTTGACATCTGCCTTACATTTGCCTCTTTGCCCTATTAATTTGACTGATGCAGTGCATCCTTCTCTTTCCTTCTGTTGCCAAAAAATGTTGCAAGAATATGTCAAGGCTGATGCACTCTCCGTCAATCAGAGCAGACTTCAGCATATAAGTTCCCTGACAGTGCCTTGTTTGCCCTCTCTGCAAACTTGCAGTGTTGGGAATGTAGGCACAGGCAAATTAAAGTTTAATTATTCACTCAATCTATTAGGGTGGAATTCAGCTTATTGCACAAGGCTGCCTGTGCCATTTCATCACAAGGGAGGCTCCAGCAGTAGAAGTGGATTTGGCCAGATAAGACTACCCTGACCAGAGACTTCTGCACAACAGAAACTACAGTTTTTCTGCCTACATTTCTAATGGCTAAAGACTTTATTTTACTGCAGGTGATCTATCACTGAACACAAGATCTCTGCCAGAACACTCCATGTCGCTCTAATGGTCAGAAGTTCTCACTGCTGGGAATTCGGGCTGCTGACAGAAAATATCTGTCCCTGCATATTCCTCCTTCCTGCCCTCAAGCACATTCTGCTTGTTCCCACATTCTCTCAGGGCAACTTCCATAACCTCTTCCTCACCCCCAAACTTCAGTCAGACTTGATTTCACAACATTAATGAGGATGTTCTGATTTCAACAACAGTAAAAAGCCTTTGGGATTTAGAAAAAGACAGAAATGTTTCTTCTCCTGAGGATTCCACCAATCTTTTGGAGACCTCCTCTTTCCTCATGGCTGATTTTTAACCTCTTGCTCTGTTATGGCTCTGGACTTCCAGATGGTGCTGCAGAGGGGACTGAAGGCCTGTTATCAGCCTGCTAAAAATAGTAACATTTCCAAGTCCTCCAGCTCTCTAAAATGTAACTGTGGATTGAGCACTGTTTGTATGACTTGAGGCCTGAAGATCGTTTTGTTTCATGAGCCTTCAGCAGCTGCATTTCTGTGAAAGTCGACGGAATTACACCAGCATCAAGCCAGTGCAATGGAGTGGTGAATTGGGCCTGAATTCAACATGGACAAAATGCAACAGTGCAAGAGGAGGAGAGTGACCATGACAGCTCCTGCCACACCTGCAAGATCGTTTGAACAACAACATTTATTATTTCTCAGACTTTGTCATCTCCCCTCAGATACATTTACCATGATATTCTCTAAAACCATGGACCAAAGCTGAGTGTGTCTCAATAAAGCACAAGAGATGTTTGAATTAGAACTCATCAGCAGTGGCCCTCAGTAATCTCTAACTGCAGCTTCACGTACTGCAGTGGTTGTGGTACAAGGGCAAAGGGAAAGGCACTAAAAACAATACTGCAGGTTTCAAATTACTTGTGCTGCAGGTAATATCTTAGGCCGTTACAGCTGAAAAAACATTTTGAAATGAAATATATTTCATGATTGGCTTTTATTTTTTGACATAGCTTGCTGTGATTCTGTATTGTGTGAGTATTTTATATGTCACTGGTCTTTCCTAAATCACATCCATAGATTTTTTGGTTTATTGTGGGGTTTTCCTGTGTGGGTCCATACCCCAGCAATTACTTTGTGGGAAATTATGATAATAAAGCAGAGAACTAAGAAGTGGTTTAGGCCTATCCCCAGCAATTCTGCAACAATTCTTGAAGATTCATAAAATATCAGGCAGATACTGAACCCAAAGCCACACACAATAGGAGCGATTTCTGATCTTGATCCTGTTTGACCACACCAGAGTGGCTTTCAATTTAACAGGCTAAAAGGGAAGGATGTAATATATCCAGCTTAGAAATCCATGCACACATAAACAAGGAACTGCAGCAAGTTTGTGCCCAGTTGGCCTGGCCTTACCTTTGTGGACTTCTAAAAATCGTTTAGGACCGCACCTGAAAAATCTCCATGAAATTTTATTTGCTCTCTTGGAGGTTTGAAACATTCAACACACACTGACAGCCAGATGAAATACCCCTGAAAATTAAGAGTTAAGGGTCTCAAGATGAGCTTTCAGAAAAAAGAATCCTTAACCTGAAACAGGTACTTGAAATTGTACTCGTGTGCCTCCTGGGTTCATTAGACCTCTAAGTGAGGGATGTGAGAATTGCACCAAGGATTCATACACAAGTCTTCAGAACATGCCAGGACATCTCTGCTTGTAAGCAACAAACTCATACAATGTAATATTAGTGGCACAGCAGGGTGCTAATATTGTTCCTTTCCTTTAAAAATAAACAGAAAACAAATTTTATAGTGTTGAATAAACATTAAAACAAAGATTAATTTCAGGATTCTCTGAGTTCCTGTCAAAACTGTATTCATATGTATTCAAACATCATCTGATAAATAACTTAACTGGAAATTATCAACAACAAAAAACAAAAGGAATGGGAAAAATAAAGATACCTGGAAAGATTTCAGCAAAGATCTAACTCTTGGAGTGTTTCCAAGAGGCAGCCTTGATTTTGATTAATATTATAATACAGCTTGCTAAAAAAGCACCTCATAAATATCCATGAAGTGGTTTATTAGAGATGGATGTAAATACTTAAAATCTTGTCTTGCAACCCATCAGATTTCAGGAAAAAAAGGCAGTTGAGAACATCAATAGATAAAAATAAGAGGAATTCTTAGAAAATGTTTTCTTCCTCTTAAATATTACAATATATGGGTCCAAAAAAACATTATTCTGGAGAGTGGAAATACTACTGGAAAACATGTAGGTTGCTTTATAAGCACAAATAGCAGAGATTTTGGGAGAGAGAGACAGACTGCAGGGAGAAAAGAAAACCAGAAATATATGACATGGGGAATATATGAAAATTGCTCTTACTACAGCCTTCTATTTTCTTATTTCAAAACCAAAACAAAATAACTACTTGTAAGATAATGAACTTGGTATGTATGTAAGGAAAAGGTGGAAACCAGAGAGCTGAGAAAGGAACCAAGGGAAATATTGGGGCATAAGCAATTTCCTTCTGCAATCTTTTCATCTTCTATTTTTACACATAGCATCTTGCAGTTGTAGAATAAAACAATTTTAATTTAAGCTCTGTTATATCTGAAGCTTCAATCTTCTATCCTCCAACTTTTTGTCTTACATCCAGTGTCGATGTGTTCAGAGTCAAGGCCATTCCAGGCAGCACTTTTGCTGCCTTCCAGCATTCTCCTTCCCTCAGAATGGATTTTAACTCATGAAGCCTCTAAGGCAGAAAACTGGAGTTGTGCATTTAGAGAGCAGCAGGAAGGAGAACAACATTACAAAATGTGGCACTAATATGGCACCACAGCCACGTCATCCTTGCAGGGACAAAGACACCACTTTTCTGCTGGATTCTGCATGTGCTGTGGGCAGGATCCCAGTGGGGACGATGGAGATAGAGCTGTGCTGTGGGACAGGAGCTCTGAGCAGTCTGAGACATCTGTCCTGAGGGAATCGTGGGGAATGGGAAGCAGCACAAGCCGTGAGTGATCACAGACAAGCTCCTGCAGAAGGGGCAGGGTGTGATTGCTATTCCAGCTCAGCTCCTGTCCCAGCTGCTCCCTGAGGACAGGCTGGAGTCACAGTGCAGATTCAGGAGAGAGTGGCAGCCCAACAGCTTGCTTTCAATTCCCACTGCCTTTGCTGTGATGACAATTTCCCATGTAACCAGCCCAGCGCTACAAGTCCCCTGTCCTCCTGACTCTGTGGCAGGTCCCCAGACAGGGCATGGCTCTGCCTGCAGCCACCAGGCATGGGAGCAGGATGTGACAATGGTGTGAGTTCATCCCCTGAATCTAAACTGGGGCTGTCTGTGCCCCTGGGAAGGAGTGAAACAAAAGAATATTAAAGAAAAATGATAGTGGGCTTACTTTGCCCTCCTTCTCGCTTCCCAGCTTAGCAAATCCCCATGAAAACTTTTGTCGTACGTTGCCAGCTCCCGATGCTGCCAGGGGGGAGCTGCTGTTCTGCAAGAGACATTGCACAAAGGAGCTCTTGGCCTCACACAGGGAGTTTTGAGTTGGAAGCAGTGCCAGTTTGGATCATGGTGCCACAGTTCAGAAGCTGCATGCTGTTTCTTCACTCTTTGTGCTGCGTTGCACGCTTCCATCTCCCTTCCACTGTGGGAATTCATAGCATTTTGGAAGTCATTTTTCTGCTTTGTTGGCATTTAGAACACGTTTGTTTCCAACATTTAGATTTAAAGGCAAAATGCACAAGTTTATAAGGTAGTCTTCTGCAAAACAAAAATTTTGGTCAGAGATAGGAGGCAGGTGAGTCATGGGAAGCAAAAGGCTAAGTACATAAAACAGACAACAGGAAGATGAAACAAAAATGTGGGGCAAGAATAGCACACACTACCACAGAAAGAATTTATTCATTGTTTTTCATAAATAATATAAACTCCAGTAATGTTCTCATTGCCAGGTCAACACAAGGGTCAGTGATGCTTCTGGAAATGACTTTATGCTCACTAAATTGCTGAAATCCACCTTAGACACAGCCTTTTTGTGAAAGCACCAGTGAGGCATAGCGCAGTTGGCTGGAACCCATTTTTGTGCTTCAGCTTCATACATACTCTAGATCCCACTATAAACTTCATCTCTTGCTTCTCAAAGCCTGAGTCTCCAGGCCCAAAGGTGCATCCCTGCCTCCTTGGAAAGCCATTTCTAGGGCAGTGCAGCACCTTGGCAATGCTCTCTCTCACAGTACAAATGATCACAAACTGAAAGAACATTATTTACTTGCTCTCGGATTCTATGGATACAAATAGATTAATGGACTATTTACAGTATGATTCCCCATACAAAAATAATAAATACCTCTGTAATTAACTAATTAATTATGTGTCGTAATTACGTTGTTTTCCATAAATGGTGCAGTAACCATTTGAGACTCTTGAAACGCATGTTTACTTCCCCCTCCCCTGCTTTTTTTTTTAATACTATGTTTTTTTCATTCAGATAAAAATGTAAGTATTTTTTCCAACTTGTCAAATTTCAGGCTACTCCATTTCCAGGTGAAGACTCCTTCAATACTAATAAAAATCCCTCAGGGAGATGAGCAGTAACTGAACACACCAGCTAAAGAGAAATGATGCGCTACAAAAATATACTTGCACTGTGTGGATGTGCCAGGAAATCTTATGCTGCTCTCTAGCTTCCACACAAACCTTATTTCCCATAGAGTTGTATGATGCAGTTCTTCTCCCACCCTACTTCCTTCCCCTAGGAGTAATCATTCATTTTCAGCAGTGCAGCTATTTTGATTGAGGTATTTTTTTCCCTGCTCCTCACTGAATGTGCTTTCTCTTAGCTGGTTCACTAACCCTCTGTTAAAAAGGGAAGACAGAGAAGAGCTAATTCCTTACCTGGACAGCTGACACACTTCTAAGAGAATATTTGGTATGTAAACACAGCATCAGCTATCATTTATTACAGAAAGAAACCCAAAGAGAATAAACTCTTAGAAACCATCTTTATCTGAGATTAAAGGACAAAAATTATGGAAATGGTACTCCAAATTCATCTTCATGGGCTCAATCCTACATGCCCTTCTAAAACCTAATAAGTGCAATTTCACTAAACCCAAAATATTCAAATATTCAGAGATGCAACTAGGGCTGGTAGAAACTCTATTTTGGCAAGCTCAGAAGCTCTGTGATATTATGAGCATTTCATTCAAAAATTACATTGAAGACAATGGGGTTGTAAAGAGTCAACACCTTAAAACTCCAGCCACTTATTCAACTTTTAAACAAGAAATTGTTAACTAAATTCTTAACGTACTTAAGCTTGACAGCTCTTCCCTGGGAAACAGAAGCCTGTTACAGTCTATCCTTAAGGTAAAGAATTCAGAATCTAAGGCAGCAGGTAGGAAATGGCTCCAAAACCCATGAGTCTCCTTGGGGAAGTGTTCTGCTACCAGCTACTTCCCATTTAACTCAGAGATTGCCAGTTCAAGCCCTTTCATTCATAAAGCTGTGATACAATTACATAGAAAATGAGAGAATTTTTCTCCAGTAACCACTGTGATTCAGAAACACCATGCTTTGAAAAAACACCATCAAATAACTGATCTGATATGAAGTAAGGATGAACAATTTTAAGGCAGGCACACTCCTGTGCCAAGTACACTCCTGCCTCAGAAACTCCAGTTTGACCTTGGCACATGGCACGGGAGGCATTCATGGCTCTGTACTGCAAACCCTTAACAACCTGGAGATGTTCTTACCTCTATCTCCCAAAATAAGGCCTGCACACTCCCAAAGGCCCTACTCCAGGCTGCACAACCAGGTTTGCCTCTCAGTAGTAACAGCATTGGTAGGAGGTTCTCAGACTTTCTATGGTAAAATACCCAGGACTGGATCATATCAATACAGAAATATCCAGCTAAAAGCCACTTGGCCATTCCATCTCAAAAAGTTGTCACCATCCAGAAATGTGTCCCATTCACAGCAGATACAAGATTATGGAATATTTATTTAGATATGGCTTAGAATAACAACCCAGACATAGTCTTCTGGGACAGAAATCAGCTCCTAAATCACTGTGCTTTGTGCGTGGTTGCACAGGAATTCCAGCCTAGGGCAGGGTGTCCACTTCACTTTGTGTACCTAAACAAGGCCTTGTGAGAATGTCTAAGTATCCAGGATTTATACAGCATTGCCTTTTAGTAGATTAATTTTTAGTGATTAAAAACTTTCCGTGTTTTTATCTTGCCTAAATGAGAAACTTGCACCTTTCAGAACCATGAAAGAGTAGATATATGCAAGCTGATACAAATTCTCATATTTAAAATAAATCCACACACGGGAGATTTTGTCTGAAATTCGTGCCAAGTATCTGAATATAAAGATGGAAACACTTTAAGGTTTATTACATAAATGAGAAATCAATCATTTTAATCTCTCTGTGCAGCTCTATAGCCTGGCCTTCATAACTTCCTGTAAGTAAATCTAAAACCCAACATCCTTTCCCTTACTTAACCAAAGCAAATTACAACTGATCACAACTAGGGAGCTGTGCCTTGGAGAACAGAGAAGGGCAACAGCATTTAGAACATTTTACTAAAACAGGATTGAAACCTTTTCATTGGGTTTAGATTGGTCCCAAGCTGGTTGGTTCCTTCCATGATGACAATATCTTCTGTGGAAGATCAGGTGAGGAACATGGCTAAATTGTGGCACAACAGCTGTGGTTCAGGCAAGAACTGATTCACGTGCATGGAATTAAAATTAGAACTGACATAATACTTGAAAATATGTCCTTCTTCCAAAATAAACAATATAAGGGAAAGTTTGGACATGGCATATGGTTTCTCAGGACATGAGGGAAGGTTTCAGAAAATCATCTTTATTGAGGAATGGAAAAATCTCATGGCATGGGAGGAGTTAACTCGGTCTTTTAGAGCATTGTAATCTACCAGACTGTTAAACAGTGAGAGGGAATTAAGTGACCTGAAAATGGCATAACTAATTGCAGAGTCTTGAAAAAATAACGGCAACGTGGAGGTTCATGAAATGTGTATGAACTGTATCACATATTCATGCCCTATTACTGTGAATTCTGAAGTGTCTTACTGTTCAAGATAATAGACCTTGATTCAATTCAGTCTGATGCAGGATGAATTTCATGTGCTAATTAGTAAAGCATTTCTTAATGATTAGGAAAAAGTAGATAACATCTGATTGAAAACCTAACTGTCAGAGATAAAACAACGATACAACTCGGGGTGGAAGAAATGCCAGTCAGGCTGAATTCAGGTGTCTTAATTATGATAATTAATGATTGTATTCCCTATATAGATAAACTCAACCAACATGAAAAGTGTATTGTAATTAAAGTGCTTTTGAAAAGCAACATTTAAAGAAATGCCACTGGTAATAATAATTACTTTTCTTATTTTCCATTTCACATTTGATTGCATTGGTTCAGTATGGAGTTAAAAAGGAAAGACTTTGAGCTATTACAGTTCTTACTGAAATAAGAACTTAGCATTACACAGAAAGAGAGCTTAAAAGACCCTGAACTTTTACCACTGCATATAAGCTGTGATTTTTCTCACAAAATGAAAATATACTCTCCATTAACAAATTGCTGCATCATGTTTTCCACCTCCAATATGCCATATTGATGGATTTCTTCCCAGGAAAAAGCCAAACTACAAGTAGATGTGGTTTTGGAGAGACCAGAAGAAACAGCAGCTGAAAGAAAAAGCTTTTTGAGGTTAGATCTCTCCAGGAAAGGTAATTTGTGCCCTAAAATAGATGAGAATTTTGCTTTTTAAGCTCTTATATGTGGCACTGAGAGGAAACTAAAGTTTACTTGTGATTTGATTTTGGGTTTTGTTTGGTTCTTTCTTTCTGAAGAACCAACACCTTCCCAGAAAAAGCTGGATTTCATTCACAACAGTGGAAGAGTTTTTTTTTTTAAATAAAACCAACAGCCATTTATGTTTTGGGTGCCCTAGGCTTGCTTGTCATCAGCTCTGTGAAAATAGCTACTTGTCCCCAGGATTCCTGCTGCTCTAAAGCACGTGGTGCATTCAGACATCCCTGTATAGTGCTTGTCCTGATCCCGTCTTGTAGAGACCCTGTGGAATCTGCACATGACAACAGATCAAAATTATATTGTAGGATAGGTACGAGGTACATCAACACAATCTTGTCATCTACACCTGCTATACTGTGAGAAATGCTCAGTGACAGGACTTCTCAAAGTAGTGTAAAGTCAGCACATTAACGGTAATTTAGCCTGATAATAACATGGTAAATACAGATTAGCTCCCCTGGAAGCCAATCCTGTACTGATTACAATTCTACATAGGAGATAAAACATAAGTTAGAAAAAGTTTCACAGCTGCAGAGCAAAGTGACAAAATAGCAGAACAAAGAGATCAGTGATAATGGGTAAAATCCTGGCCTCAGTAGGGTCAAGAGCAAACTCCCATTGATTTTAATGGCACTTGATATTTCTAATTCATCACCTTTGAAGTGACAAATATACAAATATCAGCCAGTACAGAGAAGTGGCCTGCTAAATCACACCTCCACAAATGGGGGATTTTTGCTGTTTGTAGTCAGCCACCCGAGAAATTTGCCAGCAGGCTTTGAATGTATACTTTGAAGTGATTCAATTCCATTAAAGTGTAACTTGCTCATTTCACATTTTTGAGCTTCTTAAAAAAGCCATCTGTAGTTATTCTTCCAGTCAGAATAACCACTTGCAGTAATGGAAAAATGAATTATCTAGGGAAAGCCTGGAAATGTCACTGTTCTGGATAAATACTATGTGTTCCTTCCCCCTTCCTCTTCTCTCTCCTGCCCTTTGCCACTCTCATTATTAAACCCTGTTTCAGTGGCTGGATCTCTCCTTGTTTTCAGTCTAACCCTGAAGCATGAGAACCCCATGAGCTGATACCAGCAACAAGAGTAGCCCACCCAGCAGAGTTTGGATTCTTTGTGAGGTAACTGCTGGCGCTGCATTAACATGGATGGTTTTAGAAAAGAAGGAATCCAAAAGAGCAGTTTATTCTCCAACACGAAGAGACAGCAGCTTGAAAAGTCCCACTTTTTTTTCTGTCAAAATCTGTCCCTCACCACTCAAACTCCCAGGAAGTTTCTCCTGTGCTCATCTGGACAGTTTGCATCCCCACTATTACCCACAGCACTGCTTCTAACTCACCCTCCCCTCTTCTCCCAACACATTGGATGAAAATTCAATTCCATTTATAGCCAGGCTAGCACTCCTGTCAGCTTCCACCAGGCTGAAGTTCTGCTTAATAAGCACAGCCAGAGTGTGAGTCTTTCCTGGAAGTAATTGTGCTGTGACTTCAGCGCAAGGATTCAGACAGCTTCCAGATGTGAGGAGCTCCAAGCACTCCTTTGCCTTCTGGCCACAAGCCCAAGCTGTGACAAACGAGAGGCACACCCTGGGATGGCACCACGGAGCTCACTTGGTGTTCTGAGCCACCTGGGACAAGGACTCCACAGCACCATGCTGTTGGCATGGATCATGTGTGCTTCTCACTGCCCCAAATCCTTCTAGAATTTGTCACTGGAGTGGTCAAAAACCAAACCAAATGAAACCAAATCAAACCAAACACACACATGTGGGTTAAAAGCACTCATCTCAAAGAAATCTGCTTTCTATAGGATTTTTTTTTACTTTCTTCTTTGGTTCAGTCTTTTCTTTCTTCATATTTTTCTCTTTTTTAATGTGATTTTTTGATGGTTTTTGGTTTTTTCTCAATTAATTTGTGAGAAGAGTTATACAAAGATTTAAATGAAGACAATTAAGGGCAAACTAAAGTTATTCACAGCACCATGGGAGCAGGTGGTGAACTCTTAAATCAGGCACTTTAACCATGACCTGAGGACACAGCATTGTCCCAGCTGCTTTCACTGCAGGGAACACCTTCCCTCACCTCTGTTTTAAGGAGGATAATGTGACCCCTTTTATATTTAGCACAAATATAACAAAAGTTATACATGAGAACACAGCACAGCTCATAGCAAAGGGACAGACAAGGAAACATTTCCTACAGAGAAAGATTCCTTTTCACTTTTAGCTCCACACCAGTGAAACAATCTTTCCCCTTCCCTCTAAGCAGGCTCTTGTTGCCCACACATTGATGCTCGCTGAGGTTATTAACATTCCTTGTTTGCAGCCTAAATCCCATTTGTATGGTACAAACTATGGCAAGTCTATTTCCTAATGTAATGGTTACCAATTAAATATCACCCAAGACTCAACATTTAATCAACCTCTGCCTTTTTTTCCATAAATCCCATAAAATAATTTAACTTCATCAATGATTTGCATTTTAGAAGTGCTTCACTGCCTGCAAAAGCACAAATGCCAATCTTATTGTTCACACATACTTCCAAGGTTCAAAACAATTGAAGAGACAATTAATCATGCTGGATGCATTTAAAAAAAGAAAAAGAATAAAAGAAAAAAAGAAACTAGAGGATGCTTTGCAGTGTATTATCTTGATTTACAGATTTAGTCTGCTCTGTCTTTGAAAGTGGAGTGTCCTCTGCCCTTTTCCTCTACCCTTGTCCAAGGTGAATCATTTTGAGAAGTGAGCAGATTCAAGGGCAGGAAAGAATCTCTGAGCCCTGGTACTGTGGTGTGCAATTCAGACTACCTCTGCATAGCCCTTCTTTCCTGTTATGCTATGAAAATTGAGCCAAATCTCTTGAATTTTTAGATTGGAGTCCAGTAGTTGTTGCGACATGCCTGAGTTACAGGCACTGAGTGATGCCAGTGTGCACACCCCTTCTGAGGGGGGGATTGAGGCACGGTGTTGTGCAGTGCTTTGCTCTCACCATGGTCCCTTTTGAAACTATGCAGCTGACAAGATTTTAACTCTCAGGTTTGCTGGTTAGAGCATGGTGCTGAGAACTCCAAAGCTGTGGGTTTGATCCCTGTATGGGCCAGTCACTCAAGAGTCGGACTCGATGATCTTTGTGAGGCCCTTCCAACTCGGAATACTCTGGGATTCTGTAATTCTGTGACGTTGGTCCCCTTTAAAGCCATCAGCTCCACTTCAGCACCATTTCCTGTGCTGCCTGTCCTTGAGCATCACCCCTCACCCTCCTCCTGGAGCGCCCGGCTCCCCGGCGTGGCTGCGGCCGTGAGCGGCTCCGTGCCCGCCGTGGCACGTCCCCAGCCCCGCAACCCAGGCTGCAGAGGCTGCTGGTGCCCTGGCTGCTCACAGCTCTGCCAGGCCCCATGTCTGTGCTCCCATCTGTTGTGGCAGCTGAAGTCTGGGCTCTTTCAGAGGGAGCCACAGAGGTGGCTTGTCACATTCGGGAGGGTGCCATGGTAACAGGCTGGGACACGGAGCCGGTTCCAGCACCCACACGGTCACACACACCATCGGGGCCTCACACACCATCAGGATGGACAAGCCCTGTGCAACCCTTCAGGCACATCTCGGGGTTCTGCTTCTGCTTCTGAAGGTCACATTTCAGTGCAGTTTGTCACTCGTGTGGCGCAGATATCCGGTGATTGAACAGCGAGGAGTAGCAGCCTCCTGTACCATTCGTTTCAGCTGAGTGCCCTCCCTGAACATGATCTTATTGACAGATTTCTTAGGAGCCCAAATAACCTGCCTACACAAAGACAGACTTTTTTACACTTCAGTGTTAAAAGATGATTTGTGTATTTAGGAAATGCATGGATTCTTTGAAAGTCATTCAAGGCAGAGTGGAGAACTGACTGAAATGAATTAATACACTTAGGAAACCTTTATGAAAAAGCCCAACCTTCTGAGAATAGAAAATAATAATATTTTTTTGCATATTTCACTCTAATAATAAAAGAGTCACAGACTCTCTAAATAGAAATCAAAGATATATAGGCATGAACTTCAAAAATAACTAAGCCTGAAAGGATTACAGAATGCATGCTCCCAAAAAGATGTTCTCTACTTATAATATCTTATTTTCTGAGGCAAATATTAGATTAGTTACTGGCTGGTACAGGAGGAAAATGCAGAATGGAATAACAGTGAGAAATTTTATGTAATTTCTGAGATGAGATCTTCATTGTAACAAAGAACTTGTTTTAAAGTAATCATGGAAGAATGTTTAGTATGTGCTAGAAGATATATCTGATCGGGCTTTGGAATCCTAGCATGGAAAAACCCCAAAGGTTAAAAATTAAAAACTAAAGCATGGTCATTTCAGTTTCTAAGTTACTGCCATGAATGTCTCAAAGATGCTGAATTCAATTGCCCAGCAAATCTTATCGAGATGATATTTAGAATGTCAAAAGATGCTCTCAGAAAGATAACGAGGACTTAACAAGCACTATCAATCACTTCCTAACAGCTGAAAGCCCAGCTGATCTCACCACCGTTATGCAGGAGGAGCTAATGAAGATATGGATTTCATTTGGCTTGCAGAGCTATTTCCTTTTCTTTTATTAATATAAGACAGGAATTTTATGTTCAAAAAAAATTTTGCATGCAAACTTAAATGTGAACCTGGTCTGCATGATGTTATCTCTTTAAAAACCCTGTCATTTGAAATTGTGCAGGAATTGAATGACCAGGATTTCTTGCATCCCCAGTCTGCCCTGCACGTTTGGGTGGTGATTTTCCTCTTTCTTTTTTTTTTTAACATTATGATCTTACTTGCTACAGAGCTGTTTTCAACTACTGTGTTTTATAATTAAAAAATGTGTTTATGTACCCCAGTCCTCCCACTAAGGCTCTGATAATGGAACAGAGGCGTTGAAAATGGTCCATCCACTCCTTCAATTGCTGGGAATGGGAGAGCAGGGCTGAACAGCACAGCGAGAGGGATATTGCTTTGGTGCTCCTGTTTGCAGTCTGGGGCCCTGATCCTGCAGACATTTAGGCAGTTGAGCAATTTTACACAAGTGAATAATCTGATTTAGTTCAAAGGGAGTACTCACATATGTTAAATGTCTCACCTGCTGTGGTGGTTTAACCCCAGCAGGCAGCTAAATACCACAGTCACACCAGCCCCTGCCGTGGCAGGGGAGCAGAGCAGGGAAACAAAGGTAAGGATTGTGAGCTGAGACAAGAACAGTTTAATAATTGGAATAAAATAGAACATAATCGTCTTTACTGTAAAATATAATAATAATAATTTTCATGGAAAGGAAGACAACAGAAAAAAGGGAAAATAAAACCCAAGAAAGACAAATTATTGACGATAGAATTGCTCACCACCCCCTGGCTGATGGTCTGGACTATCCCTGGGGCCAGTTCAGATCAGCTGTCTTGGCCTTGATCCCTCCTGGCTCCTTGTGCCACTCCTGGCCAGCAGGCTTTGGGGAAACAGAGGAGTCCTTGACCACTCAGCAACACCCAAGCCATCAGTATGTTATCAACATTATTTTCTTCCTAAACCAGCACCACAGCACTGTGGCAGAGGCTAGGAAGAAAATTAACTCTTTCCCAACCAAAACCAAGACACCTCCCTACTTGTTCCTAAACTGGTGACCTGCACTGCAGGCTGTGGCTTCCCAGGTAGGGAACTTCACTGGATGAAACCCTGTTTTTTAATTTTCTCTTAATGGTTGCCAAAGGAACAGTATCACATTCCCTGATCTACTTTTATGAAATACAAAACAAGAGTTTGCATCACTAGAGTGCACATGAAGCTTAATTAGAAAGGGTATCTGGGCTCCAACTTCAGGAAAAGAAAATAGGACTCAAAAGCAAAATAAAATTGTTAGGATATAGCAAAATATTTTCTCTTACATGGTGCATACATTCTGCTCGTATGGACTTTGGCCACACCTAAAGGTAATGTAAAAGTGGGAGGTCATAAAAAAATTACTCTGAATACATAAGTTTCAACAGCAAAAGCTCTCCCTGTTATTTACTACACTTGCCATCTATTAATGTGTGTATAGATGCCATCACAGAACTGTGATTCCCTGTAGATTTCCATAGCAGAATTTCATAGGGAGATAACAGATAAAAACCTTTGCCATGATTAGCAAATATTATGGGAAGACACAAGATTTGTGACTGCAATCAAAAAGCAGACAAACATTTACTTTGGAGAGTTTACCTCTGAATTCTTGATACAGATACTTCAATGAGTTAAATACTTCAAGGAAAATGCTGCTTAAATACAGTACAGACCTGCTGTCTTCTAATAGGAGTTAAAAACCCCCCACACAATGCTGAATTTGAAATTTTAATATGCTACTGTTACACTCCTTCAGCAAGAATCAGCTTCTCCTCTTCAGAGTCTCAAGGGCTTCTGATGTGACCCAAACTAAATCATCATTATTTAGGTATTCCCCTTTTCAAACACAACAGTGAAATCCTTTGCCTTCTGTTGCAATTTACATTCTTTGCTCTGTGGGAACAACTTCACTTATTAACTGCAGAGTCTCAGACACAAGGAACCCTCTTTAATGCTCTCAACATTTTGTCCAAAGAGCATCAGAGTTTGTACTCTAGCCAGACATCTCTAAGAAAACTACTGGTCGAATTGAAGGGCACCAAGAAACTCCACGTCTCCTCACAGCTCCATGGACATAAAACAAGAGCAAGTTTTGTACTTTAAACAGAATTATTATTGTCTGAGATGGGATTAAGCAAAGGAAGACCATTCAGTATAACAGGGAATAATTAAATATGGCTAAGTAAATATCGAAAAGAATATTCTGAAATCAAGACCACTGTATTAAAATAACATTTATGCTGAATATGCTGATTAAAATTACTTCAATATGCAAAAGCCAGAGTGATTCTGGATGGAAGGCATGTCTCCCAGAAGAGCAATGATGCATTTTGTCCATTTGCTTTGGTTAAAGGGGTTGTACTTTATCCTGGCTATTCAACCTATAAAAGATTTTGCGCTAGGCATGCTTTTGTAGCCATTCAGTGGTTAATTGTTTAAGTTGGAAAAGACCTTTGAGATCATTGCCCCAGCAGTGCCAGGTCCAGCACTGACTCCTGTTCCCAAGTGCCACAACTGCAGGGTTTTTAAATCCCTCCAGGGCTGGGGACTCCAGCGCTGCCAGGGCTGGACAGAGGTGGCCCAACCTGAGGCCGTTCCCTCTGCTCCTGTCCCTGTTCCCTGGGAGCAGAGCCCGACCCCCCCGGCTGTCCCCTCCTGGCAGGGAGTTGTGCAGAGCCACAAGGTCCCCCCTGAGGCTCCTTTTCTCCAGGCTGAGCCCCTTCCCAGCTCCCTCAGCCCTTCCTGGTGCCCCAGACCCTTCCCCAGCTCCGTCCCCTTTGGGAGCAGAGCTCCCCAGAGCAACACAGAGCCCTGTCACAGACATTTCCTAAAGGCTGAAACTCAGTTTGCATGGGCATAAGTGAGGCACAAAGGTAGAGGGACTGGAGATTCAGGTCCCAGCTGAGGAAATTACCATCAAACAGGATGGAAGCGTCTCCTGCTGCCCTCTATTAACAGACACATCCACAAATGGAAATCTTCGAATATTTACTAGAAGGAAACAGATCAGCTGAGTCAAAGTCTCATTTTGTACTGTAGAAAAGGCACTAAGAATCTGGCCTCCAATATTATACAAACAGCTTCTTTCCAAAATATTTGTGGAAATTATTTTTGTCCTAATAGAGCGTTTTGTGTCTGTGGAATGTTGAGACTGAAGGCTTTCTTGTCCCTTCTGCTTTCAGCAGCATGTCAGCCCTAATCAGAGCTGCTTGGGAAGTCCTCCCAACCCTCTCCATGGGCTGGTTTTTACCCAGGCTATGGCAAACAGCAGAGAAGAAGGCCAGGAGCTCAGGATTGCTCTTTCCAGCAGGAGCCCTGCAGCTACCTCAGCTTAAGCAGACCATGAAACTGGACCCTGAGGTAGACAGTTTGAATTCTGCCAAGGGAAACTATATGGTGTTTTCTCCTAAGTAATTTTTTATGATTATAAAAATATGTTTAAAAAAATTTCCATGTGTCTTCCAAAATTTCCCAAATTTAACAGTTGAACGAGACTTTTAAAGTCACCTCATTTCATTAAGTTTTTTTTTTTAAATCTGACTATTAATTTAACAGCTAAGTGAAAACTGAAAATAAATACATTCAATTAATATTAGGGTCATAATCTTATTGCCCTCAGAAATGCCATCTCCTATCACATATCTTTCATGGCAGTTTATTTCCTTATAACATGCTTATTTCTAAAGGAGGATTACACTTACTTAGGGTTACTGTTTCTGTTAAGTCCACTGTAGCACCTTTGAAATTAAAGGTGGTAAAACATAACACGCATATAT